>JARLTB010000109.1:535000-782500 GCA_030141615.1 Unio pictorum
TAGTAAAGATCAATTTAAATTTAACAGGATTAAATTTAACATTTTAAAACACTTCTACAAGTTGTAATGAGCACCAACAAATTTAAATAACGGACAGCTTAATCAGGGCAAAACATTTTTAATAAGGATGAATTTGCTATTTGAAAACAACTTAAGTTTCACTTTACCACCTTCAGAAGCATTATTACATTGTAGAGATGCAAACTCTCTAAACTGACGAGATTTAGGGACTATGAATATTTTAATTCGGATGACAGATGCCTGCATACAACATTGATTATGTAAATTAACAGGAAAAGATTATTACTCATGTTTTTATTATTTTATCACCTGATGTATTCTTTTGTCGATTGTTTGGTAATTTCTCTTTTTACTCTCTGACTAAAGTGTAGCGATTATCAAATGCTGGATTTTTTAGTAAATGCATAGGATCTACTTTAAGATATTCAGGAACGTAATAATGCAAAGGATATATGTATATATATATATATATATATATATATATATATATATATATATATATATATATATATATATATATATATATATATATATATATATATATAAAGTCTTACATATGTCTTGTAAATTATTAATAATATAAATCTTGGTAAATTTATCTTAGATGATTAAGTTAATTCATATTGGAGACGTTAGGTCACATGAATATGTATTTGGAAATATTAGATTGTGTAGTAATAGTTGACCATAGGAAATCGATGAAGCCAATCCTACGATGCTGTTTGCTATTGCCGATTAGACTTATACGATATGCAGATGTCCTGGAGCAATTTGCACATTGTAGGCATTGGTTGGTTCGTGATGTAGAGGCCTACCTGCCTTACCTGTCGTGGGCGATTTTCGTTCTGCGGACAGCGTCGAAGGTTTTTAACGCCTTACTGACAGCTGCTCGCCAGCCATGTTTATCCTTAGCCCAGGACTCGAGGTTTGTCACAGATATCGCGCAGCATCTCAGGCTGTCTTTCTTTTATGTGCTCACTAGATACAGTTCCAGCGGAGTTATGCTCCTCTCAAGCCCATCGATTCGATACTGGTTACGCTTGTCATCTGATGACATAATCCAGCGCAGGGCTCTTGTGTGGAAGCGCTCAGGCTGCTTGATGTACTTTTTGTATGCTGTCCAGGTCTCACATCCATATAAGAGGCTTGTTAGCACAACTGCTTTATATACTTTATCTTAGTGGACAGCTTGATATTCCTGTGACTCCTAGAACGGAGACGTCCTAGTGAATGGCTGGCACTACTGATGTGTGCCGTTATCTCTTTGTATCGTGATCCATCGGAAGGTAGGATGCTTCCAAGGTACCTGAAGTGATTGACAGCTTTCAGGTGGGGGTCATCCAAGGACACAATCGGAGGGCGAGCAATAGTGCCTGGGACAGGTTTGTGAAGTACCTTTGTCCTGTTCAAACTGATAATGAGTCCAAAGAGTCTAGAGGTTTCCGCGAAGCGAGTAACGATGATCTGGAGATCTGCCTCAATGTGTGCCACGAGAGCACATTCACCCGCAAAACGTGCTTCAAGAATAAGTTTTTCTATTGTTTTGGATCGGGCATTTAGTTGGCGAAGGTCAATGAGAGCAATCTAGACTGTAGTTTATGGACACTTCTTTCTGGAGATCACGTGTAGCATGGTTCAGGACACATGTGAAGATAGTTGTCGCAGTCAGCCTTGTTTCCATTTTGTTGTATAAGGTGACAATACAGTACGATCTTTCTATTCAGCGTCTTCTAAGACTGATCAGGAATAAATATCTCTTCCTAAGTGCAGTGCACTTATTGCAAGAAAAGAGGGTACGTTTTTTTTTGATTGTTTTAAGCTAATAATAGCAACAGAATAAAGACATGGCTAGAAAAATACATTTTTAGGGGTCAAACAAACCCAATTTTTATTTTAATATGGAAAATTATGAACCATGTTTGTCAAAACGTTCAATGTCACTTATTGGTAATTAGACCAATCCTATCTTTATTAAACTATTAAGGGACACCAAAGCGTCTCATAATGTGTTATTATCAGGTACTTTGTCTCTTGTCTGAGAAGTCTTCTTCTGAAAGTGTTCCTGTTCATGCAGTAGAGTGCGTTTTTATTCAAATTCCATTCCATAATGTTAAATTAACATCAGACCTAGTTTTGAACTAATTTTTGGACACACAGGTATTGGATTATTGAAGTTGTCAAAAGAGAAAATATTAACAGATAATTCAGATATTAATTAACTTCACTAGGTCTCTGATGTTATATATAAACTTTCGAAAGCTTATGAGGTGACTTGTAATAATCTTCAGTCTACCAAATCCAAAATGAAAGTAAGCTAAACTACAACAGAAGGAACTTTTCAGCATTGTGATAAATTACTGGCTCTCTTATCCCTACCTCAAATTATTCATTAGGCTAGGTATTAAGTCTCTTTACAGTTAGGAAGAAAGTACGTGACTTAAATTATTTTATCAGCACTCCTAGTGGGCAGAAACAGAAACAGCTCTGACATATAAATATGTTAAAGGAGCATGCGTATCGCGATAGCCCTGTGAATCATTCTATGAATTTAAGTTGCTCTCATCCCACACATGGCGATTCAAATAATGATGTTCAACCCGACTGTAGGTACTTTTGATCAGCTGGTCTTCAAAATTCTTAAATATTAAAGAGTCTGGACAAGAAACGTTTAGATCTTCAGCCGAGTTGAAACAGTTAACATGTGAATATGAGCACCAATTCGAACAAACAAACACTACCACGATGTTGAAAGTGTAGATTCTAAGCCTGTAAAATGCACGCATTATAGGACGAATCTACTCAAAGCAGAAATATCTGCAAAAATTAAACTGAATATTTTGTTGCTGAATGACTTTATCGAACGAAGCATAAGTAACTGGGGTTCGCCTTTTTTGTTGCTGTGCCGAAACCAGATAATTTCTTTTGTATTTGCATTTACTGCAGAAAAGTGAACATTGTCACCAACTCAGACACATTTACAATACCAAGAATTGATGACAGTATTGCCATAATTGGAATCATAAACTATGCCACCAAGCTTGACCTGTCGAAAAGATTCTGGACAGATAAACAAAATAATTTTCGGCCTATGCAAATCCAGATGGAATCTACCATTAAAAAGTGATCCCATTTTTTATGAAAAGTGTTGCCTTAATAGTGCAGAGCTCAACGAACATGATAACATCAGGCATATATGGCTGTAATACTTACATGGACGACGTCATTGTATACAGCAAGAAGATTCGGAAATTCTTCGTTCGATTGAGTGAGGCGAATTTGACAAGTATTGTAAGTAAAAGTTAGTTTAGCGAGCTTGTTTCTCATTTTTTGAACTTATTGTGGGACCAGGTCAAGTCAAGCATGTAAAGTCATCCCTGAATTACCTTTGCTTCTCTCTGTTACTTATATTATGACCATATCATAGTTACAAGATTTATCTGGAATGCAATCGTGACATCAGTTTGGCCCACTCTATTTCTGGAGGGTAGTTGGTCTCGCTATGTGTTATATATCACGGAAAAGGGTAGGCAAGGCGGCAGGTGTTTAAGCTGGGCAGGGAAAATCAATTGCCTAACCGATTACGTCTAACTCTCTTTTCATTTGGTGGTTTAAATAACTTTTACCATCCTCAATAGGTTTAGAGACAAAGTCGTATGGCACGAAACACCTTTACCCTAGTATTTTCATGGAATTTCTCCCACATCTTGCTACGATGGGAGAGAGAGAGAGAGAGAGAGAGAGAGAGAGAGAGAGAGAGAGAGAGAGAGAGAGAGAGAGAGAGAGAGTATTTCTTTGGACATTTTCATATTTAATTAATAATAATCGATAGAACATTATATAATAGCTTTAAGAAACAACAATAACAACAAGAAATAACTAAATACATTACAGTATGTATTCCTCTTAACCACGAAATGTACCGTATAGTGTCAACTGGCTATACCAACTTTTGTATCATTGATTATATCATCACTGTAGATAAATCCCACGGAACGTGTTCACATACCGTTATGACGAAACATATTCTTTCACGTTACTTGGTATTAAGTTCAGTTTCAAGGTTGTCATCCAGCATAATTAATTTTCTCTCTCATTCTAGATTTCTGCCTATTTTGTCCCTTATACATGAGAAGGGAGAGGAACTAAAACAGAAAGTAAACCGATGAAATTGGATACCATGTTTAATTCACATATAAAACAGGGATTAATAATACTTTTAAAATGTTATTTTCGTACGTCGCTAATGATTAATGAGGTTAAATTTGTCATCGATCTATAGACCTAGAAACGATAGACCACATGTACACTCCTTTCTGGAGATCACGCATAGCATCGTTCAGGACACATTTTAAGAACATGTTGAATAATACTGAGACGAGAAAGCAACCCTGCTTTACACCGTTACAAATGTTGAATAGCTCAGAGACATCCCCGTTGTAGAGAACGAGTACCGTCATGGAATCGTGGAAAAGTCGGATCATGTTAATGAACTTCCTAGGGGAACCGAATCGTACTCAAATTACACATATTGCATTTATGTTGACAGTATCGAATGCATTTGTGAGGTTTTGAAGATACCGTTGAAAGTTCATGTTTTGTTCAGCGCACTTTCCTTGTATCTGTCTCACCGTGAAGATCATGTCGATCGTGTTCCGATCTGGTCCGAAGCCACATTGAGCCTTCGGCAGTATGGCTTCTGAGACAATACCGACCATTCGGTTGAGAAGAACTCGACTCATAATACTACCCGCAATCGGCAGGAGGGATATGCCTCGATAGTTTCCGCAGTCAACTTTCTTCCCCTTGTTTTTGTTTGTATAATGTGAAAATCATTACCTTCTTTGGATGGGACTTCACCTAAATGCTGATCAGGATAAAATGCAGTGCCTCAAGTGCTTTAGGGCCAGCTGCTTTGACGTGTTCAACTGGAATACCATCTAAGCCTTCCTTGGTATGGAGCAAGTCCAGGTCCGAGACAGTTAGTGTTGGGACAATTGCGTATAACGGTGAAGAGTCAATGGTGAAGGGCCGTGGCAGTAGATTGTATAAGTGTTCCTTTAACCATTCCGTGATACTGTCTTTGCCATTGAGCAGAGTGGTCCTGTCAGAAGAATTTAGGGGTAGAATTGCAGGCTTTGTCATACAACTATCATTGGGATATCACAATGTTTTATACTAATACGTTAAAAGCCGTGCTAAATTTCATGTATAATTGTAATATGTACAGTCGAATGAAGAGTATTTGAGAAATAAACCCACTTTATCACTATCAAAAGTTGTGATCATGCTAGAATTCCAAGGGTTATGCTAGCCGGGTTTAATGTGGGAAATAAGCACCCACTTTCAATGGAAAAATCCAATGCCTTGCATCTGGAAGAGCTTCTGACACCCACATTAAGCTCTAGACCTTCGTGTGTTGCTTAAATAAGCCCGGGGAGGAACCTGTTTAAACAGAGTGGAGACGGAATGACAGGCGAGTTTCTGGTGAATCAAAGCCAGACGCTTCGGGCAGAAAAGGGTCGTTAACCTTGGGTGGTCGCAGGAGAAGGTAAACTCTAACTTTAAACCTTAGCTGTCTAGCGACTATACACTCTCATGGGAAAAGCTAAGGTAGTAAACCCTAAAAGAAAATCTGGAGATGAGTCACTAAGGCGACTTTTTAGTGTGATATCTCTGCGATTTCTGCGACGTTGCTGGTGCCATGACGTATCGGCTTGTCGTTTCCTTCGGATCCATCAGCTGCGTGGAATGGGGAAATTAGCTGCTTTGGCAACAAGTGATTCTCCACAGCACCCTGTCCAGGCTTGCGCCCTGAAGATGACACCCAAGCTTCGCTTCATAGCCTTAATACAACATGAGAAGCAGCAGTTTACCGGTTAAGCTCGATTTCCGTAGTGTAAGACGCCTGGGGTTGCTTCCGACGGTGGGGGAGACCAATATGTCTCACTGGACAGTTAACGCCCACCTCAATATAGGCAGCCCACAGACAGTAAAATGCCGTACCGACACACGACACAGTTCATCTGCCTTACTGGGACAGTTGCGCGTAATATACGCTAGTACCTGACAAAGAGGAAGGCAACTATTGCATCAGCAAACATCAAACCCAAACGAACAAGGAAACCTTCAATCTCAAGCTAGGTACCTGGAATATCCTGACCATGTTGACTGTACTCTTAGATGATATCCAGGATATCAGCGATGTTCGAAAGACTTCGGTCATCAATGACGAACTTGTAAGAATCCAGGTCGACATCGCCACAGTACAGGAGACACACCTACCAAATTATAGGTCCCTCTGAGACGAGAACTACACGTTCATCTGACAAGCAATGAGCGCTGACAAATCCAGAGAGTTTGGTGTTGGATTCGCTGTCAGGAACTCTCTGTTGAGGTTGAGAGAACCCTGCCAACAAGGAAACAGAATACTGTTATCTCTCTGCCTCCACACCACAAAAGGGTCTGTCAACCTAATTAGATTTTACTATCTCACACTAAGCGCCGCCGCAGATACCAAAATATGTTCTTCGACGAATTAAACTCGCTGATTGACAAACTTCCCTAGAACTTGATATTACTGAACGACTTCAATGCTAGGGTGGCTGCTGACTATGACTCTTGGCCTTCCTGTCTTGGCAAGTTTGGCATTTGGAAGATGAATGAGAACGACGGCTTCTAGAGATATGCTCATACCACGACCGTAACATCACCAACTCATTCTTTCAGGCAAAGCTACAGCACAAAGTGTCTTGGAAGCATCTCCGATCCAAACACTGGCACCAACAGGACTTTATCATTTTGAGATGGTCTGCCATGAAAGGCGTGTTTCTCACCCGTATCTTCCACAGCGCTGACTTCGACACTGAGAACCCGCTGTTGTGCTGCAAAACGAAGCTTCGACCAAAGAATATACACCGTCCTAGGCAGGTTGATAAACCACGTAGTGACGTGATCAAGACGTAATATCCAGACAAGGCTGAGAATTTCACCTATGCCATCACCAAAATGTTTGATAAAGCGCCTCCCAACGGCAGTGCCAAAGAGATGAAATCACAAAAGAGATATTGTATAATGCACACACACACAAATCTTTTGTAAGAAGCAGTCGATGAACAACTACTGGTTTGATGCTAACTCTGCCACACTCACTCCAGCCGTAGAAGATCGTCACTGTTCTCACCTGGAATACGAACGACCCCCCCCCCCCCTTCCACCGCCAGATGACTCTACAGTCATACCGGTCTACCAGAAGCAACGTGCAAAGGTTAGAAAGGCAATGCATAAATGAATATTGGCTTCAGTTCTCTCAGAGTATCTATTCATTAGCAGATATCGGAAACTTCAGAGGCATATATGATGGCATACAGAAAGCAATGAGTCCCACGAAGAAAGTGATAGCACCGCCGAAGTCTTCCGCAAGCAATACCATCCTCGACAAGGGCAAGCAGATGGAGCGTTGGGTGGAGTACTATTCTGAACAATACTCCACAGAGAACCACGTGACGACTGATGCGCTCAACTCCATTAAAATTCTCCTGCTCATGGCCGAACTAGACGAGAAACCTGCTGTGGCTGAACTAATGAAGGTCTTAGAGACACTGTCCTTAGGTAAAGCCGCAGGGAAGGATGGCATCGCAGCAGAAGTCATCAAGCGCGACTGCTGAGTGCTGCTCAGACATATGCACGACCTCATCTATGAGTGCTGACACGAGGGTGCTGTGACTCATGACATGAGAGACGCCAACATCGTAACCCTGTACAAGAACAAAAGCGACAGAAGTGACTGCAACAACTGAAGGGGGATATCCCTTCTCAGCATCGTGGGTAAAGTCTTCGCTCGCGTCATCCTGAACAGACTACACACGTTTGTTAACAGAGTATATCCAGAGTCGCAGTGTGGGTTCCGCGCAGAGGTCTACAACTACAATCAACATGATCTTCTCCGTGATCAACTGCAGGAGACATGCATAGAACAGCACAAAGCCCTCTTCATCACCTTGATAGACGTCACCAAGGCGTTCGATCGGGTCAGCAGAGACGGAATCACCGCAATCCTGACAAAGAGTGGATGCCCTCTAAGCATGATGCAGTACTTCCACGATGACACGAAAGGCAGAGTGCAATACGAAGGCTCAACGTCCGATCGCTTCAACATCTGCAGCGGAGTTAAACAGGATTGTATCATAGCCCCTCGCTTTTTGGTATCTTCTTCGCCGTCCTGCTCAAGCATGCTGTTGAGACGTCCACATAAAGGATCTACCTACACCCGCGATCAGACGGCAAACTGTTCAACCTGACACGGCTAAAGACAAAGAGCAAAGTGCATTAGGTAAACACTCGGGAGATGCTCTTCCCAGACTATGCTGCCCTAGCCACTCACATAGAAACTGAGTTACAGCACCTAATAGACTGCTTTGTAAAAGCACACTGTTAATTTGGGCTGACCATCAGGTTAAAAAAAAATGTCATGGCACATAACGCCAACCCGCCAAGCTTGAGGTAGTAAGACAGTTCCCGTACCTTGGCTCTATCATCACCATCACCTACCGCTCGATGCTAAGCTCAACAAGCGGATTGGAAAGGCACCAACAACTCTCTCCGGGTTGTCGCAAAGAGTGTGGTACAAGAGTGTGCTGACCTTGAATACTAAGATCTCTGTGTACTGTGCCTGCGTGCTAAGCACTCTCTTGTATGCCAGTGAAACCTGGACTTTGTCTGCCTCAGAAAAGAGAACACGGAGCGCCTTTCACTTGCGCTGTGTATAATCCATACGTGGGATCACTTGGAGTGATCGAGTAACAAACAACGAGGTGCTTAAGGGCCATGTACGTCGGATGAATATTGGACGAATCCCCAAAGACCTTCTTTATTTAGAACTTGGCTCTGGCCAATTGTCGATCGCGACAGCCACATCTTTGCTTAAAAGATGTCTGCAAGCGCGACATGAAAGTCCTTGACATTGATGTCAACACCTGGGAAGAGTTTGATCTAGACAGGCACAGCTGGCGACACGCTCTGACCACTGTTTCGAAAGGCGTCGAGGGTAAGCTACCCTTGCTAGTTGATGAGAAGGGATCTCGGAGAAAGCGAAAACAGCTCAAACACAAACCAGTCTCAACTTTCAAGTGCAGCAAGGACTGCCACCCACGTGTTGGGCTACATAGCTAATACAGACGCTACACAACCACCAACCGGGACATCGAGACTAACGGAAGCCAACACACACGATCATGCTACATATATATTTCATGTTGGTTTAGGTTTAGTTTTCACTGAACATACGGCATGTCAAACTATCTCAACTATGAGACTTCCGATCACAGCGTAAGTTACATTTTCAATGTTTATGTGATACATTGTTTATGATTGCCCCTATATTCTAATTTCAGCTCACTGCTCTACAAGGTTTAGGTGGAGATTGTTTTAGGGTACGGATGGACGGCATTTTCGAGATTGAAATAGAAATACAACATCATCGTATCTTGGCAAGGAGTTTGTCTACCTACATGTAATAAATAGCAGAGGAATGTAACGAAGGAGGCAGGTGGTTCAGCTGATAATCAGATCCAGTTAGACCAGTGAGCCTATTCGGACTGAACATCATTCGCACCTAAGGTGACTTTGTTTGTCTTGGTGTAGGCTACTAACTCTTCTTCCATCATCTACGGTATTAAACGTTTTTATTTGTTCGGGTTGAAACCTAGTTTTTCAACTTTAACGTGACATTAAATCTCGTTACATACACGTACTTCGAAAGTCGTTCTAGATCGTCCGGATCATAAAATACATTGTCAATATTAGGGACTTTAAACGTAAAGATATTAATACAGGCAAAAACAAATAAGGACCAACCACAGAAATACATTATCATGTATTTGACGACATAAGTTGACAGATCATTAGTTTATAAGAGCTTGGAATAAATGGCGGAATGAATAATAAATATTTTTTGCCAACATAGCCTATTGACAAAGCTTTCATTGCTGATTGTCTTTGTAGTGGTTAAACATTTTATAATGTAGTATATGATCAACAATCTCATCGAGTCATGTTATATATGTGTATGTGCTTGTGTGTGTGTGTGTGTGTGTGTGTGTGGTGTGTGTGTGTGTGTGACTTTGACTGTTAATATAGCTAAACAATGTTTTGAGTCATCTCGCTTTGATACATGCAGCGTGGTTCTCATTTTCGCATACAATTAATACCGTGCATCCTATAAAGCAGGCAGCCATCATATTAATACACCCTAACATGACTTAGGCCATTCAGTTTGTGTCATTTGCAATATAGCTGGTCAGTATTAACAAATGATGAAAAGCAGCGATTATTTCGCTGTTGTCAGAAGAGAGAGAGAGAGAGAGAGAGAGAGAGAGAGAGAGAGAGAGAGAGAGAGAGAGAGAGAGAGAGAGTATATGACAATGCTGACTTGTCACCTTGAGTGATTGGGAACGGTCCTTATGCCACCAAGTTTTGCTTACATGCAGGGAATCCGAGTTCAATCAATCACTCGATTCTATGAGGCAATTTGTTTCTTCGGCATTACAGAACGGCTAATTTCATTTCGCATAAATGTAGTAACTGTACATCTAAGAAAAATCGTATCATTCAAATATGTTCAATTTCATTTTGTTTATGTCACTAATTAAACTGTTGTATTTTACAAACAGTGGCTAGTGTTGTTCTATTTTATATCTTTACTTAGACTTATTCTAATGTATTCATTAATTTCATACTTTGTTTTACTGTTTGCACGATCCATACAATAACACCATGGTCAATCGTTTCTTAGATAACAATGACCAAAACATCACAGAGGTGAGGATTATATTCACATATTACCACTAGTCCTAACAATATGTATAAATAATGCAAAAGATAATTCTCTGCAACTGCTGAGTAAATCAATTTAATACACTAGCAATAGGTTTTCAGAACTATTTGACATGATGCATCTGTGTCAAACTCCCATCTGTATAATGAGTGTATTGCAACAAACATGATCGCATCCTTGGAAGGATATTCCAACAAGTTGAAAGTATTACAAAATATCTTTTGAAAATGGAAGAATGTAATAAAACAGATTTCTTCTTCACACATTGGAATTTCACTTTTATTCTTTAGTTTTTTTCAAAGCAGTTTAATCTAAACTTGAGACGAAATTTGACACAAGAAGTAAACTCCCTGATAAATGTGATGGCGAAGCTCATGTGGACAGTTTATATTATTAACTTTAATTAAACGGAAAAAATCAATTGTGCCAGGGATTAAACGGACAAACCGTTCTTGACACAATTCATCAATACTTATTTACATGCATTATCTTGCATCGGCAGCTCCATTCATGGTAACCATATTGGTAAGGACCAGATGTCTCCTACAGATGAGGATCAGATTTCCACAAAACCTTATACTGGATCATTCCTCAGATAAATATTTCTGCATGTACATATGATGTATATCAAGAATGCATGACCCATATATTATATCGCAGGTCGATGACACTGGTCATCTGATGAGACTAACTAATAAATGTCAAGTCGTATAGCAAGACTTAGTGAAGAAATGAGCAAGCGATCAGTTTAGAGAAAGCAAATTCTGCTTCGAGAAGGCAAACACTTGCAATTGTGCCATTAGCTACACATCGTACACAAACATCAGCTCTACCTTATGTCAATGCAAATGCGCAATTGACAAGTGGGCCGGCCAGCTCAGCATTAATTAGACCCCAGTATTAGATGAGAGAACCTAAAACAGAATATCATTCCCATAAACAAATGATTAGCTACGATATAAGTAGAATTAATATCAACTAAAACTATTAGGCGAGACAAAATTGTGAATCTCCAGTCGATATAACGTCCCTGTTTCTCAGTGACTACACTCGCACATTTTCCCCAATGGTAGAAAATAAAACATTACATTAAATATAACTAATGTTACAATAAACCTATCTGCCAACCCCGATTTTAACACCAGCGCAATCGGAAACACATTATTTTGGTTGGCCTTATGTTTATAGGAGCTTTGTGTGTGTGTGTGTGTGTGTGTGTGTGTGTGTGTGTCTTGGAATGTTAACGTAGCTTAAAACAATTTCAGCCATATCGCTACTATGTAAACAATGTGGCAGTTTATAGTAATTATTCACGCTGGGACATCATGCCGCAGACACGTAGCATCATGTCCCACCCAGTCACATTATCCGATCAACAGACGGATCAGTCCTGACACTAACCTTGAGCGCTCAGCAAAGCAGCTGTTAGCATACTTTTTATGTCTTTGGTGTGACTCGGCTGAGGTTCGAAGCCGCTGCATCCTACATCCAAAGCGTACGTTCTAACCACTAGGTCACCAAAGCCATCGATAGGAGCTTTGTTTAACATGTCAAAACTATGAAGGTACTGAAGATAATCGGGCAAAAGAACACACTGCGTAAGGTGCAATTGTATGTTCGACTAATTCACGACGACTCCAACTTGTTCAACCTCATAAAACGTTTGTAAGCTTTGTAGGTGGGAACAGTGCAATTAATGGAACGAATATTTAATTTGTGGATGAAATATTGAATTATGTGGCAGTGATCGGTAAAGGCGAGCGCTTTAGACCACTCGGTCACCTGGGACCTGTACAAGTGGATCGTAAGATAGTGTACACTACAATGTCTTTACTACCTAGTATGACCTTTTAATCAAACGCCAAGGCCAAAATACCATATTTTATATTATATAATTTTAATTCAGGTGAAAACATTTATGAACGTTAAAGTTAGATCACATTTAGAAGCAATGATCCAATTATAGGCAGTAGAAGTAATGGCAAAATAATATATCTGATTAGACAGACACAGTAGTAGTATAGAAAAAGCGGGTTCTGAACCACCAGCCTGTACGGGCTCAGTTTGTCAAAACAACGCTTACAATCGTGGTTTTTACTCGCGAGTTGGTGATTAAAAAACCCAGCTGTATTAAGAACAAAATTGTTATGTAATTAGATATGCTTTTATCGGTGGAATAGGGAAAGGCAGGTTTTGGACCACAGGCCTCTATATAAAATACTCGTCTAATTTTTTTAATTAATGAGGAAAATATATCATCGAAGCTTTTTGGTTCTTGCTTCTTCATTTCAGTAATTTTTTTATCAGTTAGTGCTTTTAACACAGACGATTTTTGGTTTAATACACTATCTAACTGTTGCAATAACGAATCAAATTCGGTTTTGCTTTTCAACAAATTATCACGCTGAATATTAGTTTAATTTTGCACTCTATCGATTTAATTTTTCTGTTCATTTGATATTTTAACACAGACGATTTTTTATTTAATACACTATCAAACTGTTGCCTCAATGAATCAAGTTCGTTTTTGTGTTTATGAAATATATCATTCTTACTATTAATTTCATTTTGCACTTTATTAATCTCTTTTTTAACATCAGGGCAACGTTGTTTTTCAACGTGGTGTTTTTGCATGATTGTTTAATAGTTTCTTCTAGTTTAAAGTACTCTCAGCTAGTATCTAGTCAACTCGTACTGCTAGATACCTTCACTCTCATTTTATCATAACACTTTCCCTTTCGTTGTTCAGCTAGAATCTCTTCAATGTGGACTGCACTTTTTATGATATCATCAAATGGTTTACCACCTCTACAGCTTCAACAATTTCGTTAATAAGCTCTCAATAAATTTCAACTTCCATAACACCACCATGAAATAGTCCTTGACAAATATCAATGGATTCATTTATTATTTCAACAGTGTTGTTACCAGTTAGTATTTCGCCAACTAACACCTCTAGTCGTTCAATATCTCGAAAGATACTTTCAGGACAGTTTTTACCAATCCAGAAACGGTTTTAGTACTTAATGGCTGCAATTATTCGTTGCGTAACATCGGTTTTAAAATCATTAAACGCATCCTCGTACCTCGCTGATACCCATTTTTATGTCCTTGTGCGTTATAAAACCAGCCTTTGCCATTGTTCAAAATTAAGTGGCGGAGATACATTTTTTAAAATAGATATCCTTACTGTTGTAGTTATACGCAAGATCCACAACGTTATCATAGTTCGTTAATTTGATATTGTCTGAAATCTCATTACGCATTATCCATCCCTCGTTTGGACTCCGGTGGTTTATCCTCATAGGATATTGTTCCTATTGAGGAATTTCCTTAGTATCCACGAATTCTGGTGAGGGAGGTACTGTATAATATTTTTCATCGGTGACACGTTCTATTGCCTCAACAGAATGTTCTTCAGCCTCAGCAGATCGTTCTGCAGCCTCGGCTGATCTTCTGATTTCTTGTATTAATTCCTCGGTTTTAACATCCCGCTTTTCTAATTTTTCAGTTCTGGTGTAAACAACTGTCCTCTGTCTTCTGTAAAACCCTCCTCTAATTCCTGACGCGTTTGTATTTTTTAAAATACAGAATCGTGGAGTGGTAAATATTTCTTAATCGATTTTAGTCGATCTCGTGCTAGTCGTTTAGTTAATGATTCACCAGGAGTTATTTAATTACATTGCTTTAATATTATAACGTCTTATAACATAAAGCCCAAAACATAAAAATGGTCTTATAACGTAAAGCCAGAATAATAAGGTCTTATAATGTTACAACAATATCTTTATAATGTGTGTAATTTGTAATGGCCTAACGCAAGAGTGTTAATACCAGTACCGTTTGTCGTCGTAATTGCAAAACCCGGTTTTCGAAATCTCGTCAGTGACTACTTATGTTTGCAAGATCGAAATCCTCTTGTAGTTGCTGTTGACAAATTCTCCCCTGGTTGACGGTGTAACGTCTTTAAATAATCGTTGAATTTCATCATATTTTATTTTTTTTATTTATACAAAACTGCTATAAATCTCCTTTGCTGTGTTAGCCTCATCAACTCCATCATCAGCCACCAGTCTATACATTTTTGATCTTAGTCCAACAAATTCCTTGATCGGTGTGAAATTTAATTCCTCCTTCATCATGCCAATAACCTTTTAATTTGTTGAGTCCTGAAACCCCGTCGACTGTGACACATCGGATAGATCGAATCGTGAACGATTATCATAAATATCCTGATACAGATTATCATCAAAATCACATCCAGGCATTTCATAGACAAGCGAATCTGTGTCAGTAAATAATAATCGACAATTAGGCCATTTTTGCTTAGCAAATCCTTAGTAATAATCGAAAATCATCCATTATGATAAATCCAACATAGATGCTTCAACATGTACTGGTTTGTTTAGAAACATATTGGTCTTTTTCTTCATGATTAAGGCGAAATTTCTTAGTAATCTCTGCCATACCTGAAAAATTGTTCGACTTAATTAGATTATTACGCCGCCCATGGTTATTCATGATTTCAATATCCACTCGTTTACGAATATTCTCCATGTCTTCACCAAATACTGAATTGTTTTCATTCGCTTAAAGAAATCTTTCTTAAAATCTGGTAGTGGCGTCCATACTAAAACATATATATAACCGCTCCGGTGGCCTAGTGGTTAGAGATTCCGCCTCCGAAGCGGGAGGTCGTGGGTTCGAGCCCCGGCCGAGTCATACCAAAGACTTACAAAAATTGTACAAACAGCTACCTCGCTTGGCGCTCAGCATTAAGAGGTTAGTATTAGAACTGGTCGGCCTAGTGTCAGAATAATGTGACTGGGTGGAACATCATGCTACATGTCTGCGGCATGAAGCCCCAGTGCTAGACATCACTATATACTGCCACACTGCAGACATCTTAGCGATATGACTGACAAATTGTTAAAGCTACGTTAAAAATCCCAATCACACAAACACACACCAACACAGATATGATTATGGTATTGACTACCTGTGTATTTATTTTGTAATAACTAAAGTAACATTGATACAATGAATACACTTTTTGCATTTTGACAACAATGATGTGTAAATAATGTATATCTGTGAGGAATAACTGGCATTATTTATTAGCTTAAAGTGATGAAAAGTATATCGAGAAATATAGTTAGAAAGAATGACTAGAAGGGTCCAAAAGACGCACTATCGAAACGTTATTGATGACAATACGAACAACCCTAGTACTCTCTTTGTGGCTATATAATAACTTAGGAGGTGGAAAATGCAAGAACAAGACCGATATTTCAACACGGAACGTTACTGGTTTATGCACGGATGACTTTCGAAATATGGTAAATGATTTTATGATTTTTTAGTGTGATTATGGCCTCTACGCTTAAATTTGTTTCAGAACAATCATATATTATGAAAGTTTGTCATAGTGGTTATTAATCGACGATACATGTGAAAGTCCTGAAAATAAATTCAACATTTCTTTTAGAATGTCTGCAAAACATTTACAATATTACTTCTAAATTACATGGTAAGCAATGTCCAATGTTTTAAGAAGTTGCAACATTTTATATTTCAGATATCGATTCGAGGTCACTGAATCGTATTTTAACTTCGTTGTAAATTACGAAATTTACATGAGTGAGGAATGTGTCCAGAAGGTTTTTGAAGAATAAATGTAAGATCAATGCAAAATATAAGAAAATTATCTTGAAATCTGTATCATCAGCTTCACTGTTCAAATGAATTATGATAATCGAGTTTCGAATATTTTTTTTTAGGTCTTTAAAGCAGACTTCATTAAACACCTCAAATTGTCTTCCTCCAACTGATGTTTTCAATTTGTACACTTCTTTTTCAACCGATTGCGATAGATTTTCTCTAACATTACATTACAGTCGGTATCGTTGAAGTGAGCCTATCTCACAATATGAAAACATCAGATGGGACACACATCATCAAAAATAATTCAGGTACGAGATGAACCTCCTGAGTTTTAACTTTAATTCTTGCTTTAATGTTGTGATGTGTTGTACCGTCTTGTTAAAATCAGGTGTTCATGGACCTAAGTCACAGACACTGACGATCTACTTTCAATCAGATTGAATAGCACTGCGTCATGGAGTGTTCTTGACCATGACGAAGCAAACAGTACAAAACTACACCTCACTGCATGCTATATATGTTTACATTTTTCAGATTCATTATTTTGAACAACTTTACTAATCTTTTAAAACTAGTTTTAAAAAGTGAACGCAACCGATTAGAGATCTTTAGTTTTCTTCCAAAATTCACAAATGCTATTATTCTGCGGTAGATGTCTGGTGGACAACATATTTTAAACGATAGCATACACCTGGGAAAAATACACGAGATGTATACATTTTTCATTAAAAGGAAACGAGGCTTGACAGAATTTCCGTTTAACGAAAATATATGGTATATAATTGATATTGTACATATATATTATGTCCATCACATACAAATACATATATTTGCCTTTTTGAACGGAGTTCAAATTTTTTGCAAGCAGCTGCGTATTGACCTAGTCAATGAACTACTCACATTCACGAGTGTGTCCGCTACACAATGTAGTTCTATGCCCTTTTGTGGCTATTTACAATCACCTTTGTATATTGATAAGTAGATTGTTTTTTTTTATAGTTTCTATTTTCCTTCAGAGTGATTGCATCAATATAACACACACTTATGATTTGAACATTAAAATGATTTTAATAATAATAGTAGAGCACTACAGACGCTTGATTAGCTGAGCCATTCACAAGAACGCTAAGCCATTAATATACAGGCTCATGGAAATTAATGTGGAATATAAACTAAGCGAAATGACTAACCAACAAGATGTAATCTTTTTAAATATATTTAGTTTATCTATGTCATTATTCCGCTTTTGTAACAGTACAAGCGACCATACTCTCTCTCTCTCTCTCTCTCTCTCTCTCTCTCTCTCTCTCTCTCACTCATGCTATGGTCGGTTTGAATTAACTTGTATCATCATTCATAACTGCAGAGATATCATTGGATGATACAAACGATACAAAGTTCGTCATTTCATAGATTTTAGCCCGTATTTCGCTGAGAGAGAGAGAGAGAGAGAGAGAGAGAGAGAGAGAGAGAGAGAGAGAGAGAGAGAGAGAGAGAGAGCTTTGGTTGTTTTTTATAGTTAATTAATACAAATCGATTATTAGAACATTATAGTATGTTTAAGAATCAACAACAAAAACAAAACGTTCAATACATCACAGTATATATGTGCCAGGTTACCGAGAAATTTACCGTACACCGCTTACAGGGTTTGTAACTTTGTATCATTTATAACCACTGTAAATAAATCACAAATGAAAGCGCACACGTGTCGACGAATCATATTCTTGTAGGTTACTTGGTGCAATTTCTATTTCAAGGTTTAATCCAGCACAAATTCCTTTTCGTTCTCATAACACATATCTGCTTGTTTGTCCGTTATGAATGAGAGTGGAGGGGGGACAGAAATCAGAGAAGCTTGTGATGAAAATGTGAAATGTGTACCATATTAAATTCATTTGGAATAAGAACATTTATCATTATTGTCATACGTCACTAATAATTCATATGTGGAAATTCATCACTGATCTAGAATGAACTGTAGACGTTCGCTAGAATGATTATATATGTGCAATATTGCGCCCTGTGCTGATCACAATTTGATATACCGATATATATATATATATATATATATATATATATATATATATATATATATATATATATATATATATATATATATATATATATATATATATATTTATATAATTTTGGTTATAACATTCATTTGCAAGCAAAATTCGCGATTTCAAATAACATGGTACATTTAAAATAGTTTTTTGCGAATCTTTGATCATTAACAGACATCAGGAGCACTACACGTTCTTGTTTAAATGAATTGCATCTAGCTAAATTACACGTGGTGTAACACAAATGTTCATGTATCTTCTAAATAAACTTTGTAACACGTATTTAACTGATCTTAAAATGTCTAATCAAGAAGAAATTTATATGCCGATCAGGGTCGCGTTTTGGGTTTTTCTCACCTGAATGTGGTTTTGCTTAAATCACCGTTCAGATGAGTCCTTCCTGGTTCAGTTGAATTCTAAATAGGAATCCACTGACACGCATTCCGTAATTACCTCGATTTCATGTTTCAATGGAATAATTATAAGAGCGTAATTCAAAACATGCTTGGTTCAGAGAAATACTCTCGTTAACTTCAATTATGGTAATAGTCTCGTTCACAATAGTGTCTCGCTGAACCACAATCTCGTGTGACTATGAGAAATCTAGCCGAGTATTATCAAGTACATTCTATTCATTGCCATTTATACAAATGGTTCATTTCTATTTTCCATTTTCTTTCCCAAACAAGCATCAATTGTTTAATGGTATCGACCAGCTTCCTCTCCAGAAACTTTTCAAAAGACAATTATAAAAAAAAACTAGCAACAAAACTATTTAGTCAGGGATAACAAAAAATAATCGAATATGATCCAATGAATATGCATAATAATAATAATAATAATAATAATAATAATAATAATAATAATAATAATAATAATAATAATAATAATTAATAATAATAATAATAATGTAGATTTGATCAGGTTGGGTATAGAAAAGTTAGGTCCTTCAGAGTTGAGGGTCATATCTTAAATCATTGCAGTCCTCGAAATACTAACAATTATCGCAATCCATACTTAAAGCTGTGCAAGGATAGAACTCATTTTAATCCAACATGTGGATGTAGTACAATACTACAAAAGATAACTTAGTTGCAAACAGTCCTTTTGGAAGGAAAATAAGTCCGGACTTAGTGGTGTTAAACCTGATTGCTTTAAGATTCGTCATCTGTAAAAACATTTACATGGACTTGAGTAAAAAATTGTTTTCATGGCTATCCTATAACTACTGTGGTTTTGAATTATTTCCAATAAGAATAAGATTGTAGGTATATAACACAACAATGAATAACCTGGACAAGTGCTTTACACAACAAGTCTTAATAAAAAAAAAAAAACTATAATGAGAAGAACATGTACACAACAATTAAACCGCACTACCATAATTGGTACAAAATGTGCATGCACTTTGAAACAACTTAACCATTAATCATGCTTGTATTGAAGGTGCAGGTGTGTCTATAAACAAACATTGTTATTGTTGCAGATCCGGTTACGGATATTTGATTGTTCATTTAAAAACAAGGTTTCATAAAGTGCATAATGGTTCCCGTTAGCAACTCCTTAGTATACGCAAAGGTGATATGTTACACAATACTAATGAGATGGATATAAATAAATTAGATTCACTTCAGAGTGACATTTTATAAATTTAAACTTGATTTGCATTAATTTCAAACGACTCAGACGCACTTTATTAGTGATACGTAAAACACCCATGTTTGTCAACGACGTCCAACGAAACCAAACAAATAAAAAACTTTTCGTGTCTAAAAATATAGACTACACTTGCCTACTGACAAACTGATACTGCACTTTGCATTCAGTGATGATCTTTAATAGAGCGGAAAATAATAATCGAATATTCGAATCAAAAACATTTTGAGAATATTCTAACCGAATGCAGGTTTTTGATTTTTTTGTTTTTTGTTTAACTAGCGAGTTTGACAGCATTCTGGAAAGAAACAAGAAAAAATAAAAAATGAAAATTCCACACAGCCAAATAAGTTCATAAGGAAACAACATCATTGCTGCTGTAGTTCCTAAAATTAAAATCCTGCTCAGAAGACAAAATAATGACAAAAATTTGGATAGTCATATTGCTTATAGCATCGCCATTTACATTCACTTTCATACAGTTTTAATGTACATATCAACATGCCAAAATTGAATTATATTTTACAGACCCCAAGGCAATGCGATTTACATTGCCAACGAATCACTTCCACGAGAAGTTTTTTTTCAATGATTTTATTTATCAATTTAATTTTGCTTTTGTTGTCTCTTTCAATGATTTTATTTATCAATTTAATTTTTGCTTCTGCTGTCTCTTTTCTTAGTATACGTTGTTTGATTGAGAGTTTTACTGCACCCTAGTGCCAGCAAATTCGTCCTCAGCACATAAGGAAGTTTTTAGTTTAACTGATTTTGAAGATAAGCAGGGAAAATAACAACTACGTTTCTTTAAGTGTTATTCTGAGTATCCCCGCCACTAAAAAGACCCCCCAGCTATTAAAATGTCTAAATTGGCATTCAATTAAATTTAGAAGACTGACTGCCTAAATTCATTCAATTACATTTAGATGCCTTACTGCCTAAAATATCATTCAGTTAGATTTAGATGACTTGCCTAACGTCATTCAGTTTGATTTAGATGACTTGCCTAACGTCATTCAGTTTGATTTAGATGACTAGCCTAACGTCATTCAGTTTGATTTAGATGACTAGTCTAACGTCATTCAGTTAGATTTAGATGAATAGCCTAACGTCATTCAGTTTGATTTAGATGGCTCAATATCTAAAATGTATTAAAATTTGAATTTGATTTAGATGCATTATTGCCTAAAATGTCATTCAACTAGATTTAGATGACTCAGTACCTAAAATGTGATTGAATTAGATTTAGATAAATGACTACCTAAATGTCATTCAAGTAGACTTAGATGACTCAGTACCTAAAATTTCATTCAATTAGATTTAGATGACTTAGCAAATAAAACGTTATTCAGTTATAGTTAGAAGACTCAGTACCTAAACTGCCATTCAATTAGATCGAGATAAATTACTGCCTAAATGTCATTCAATTATATTTAGATGCCTCAGTAACTATAATGTCTTTCAAATGGATTTAGATGACTCGGTACCAATAACATCATTGAATTAGTTAGACGACTCAGTACTTAAAAATGTTATTCAATTAGATTCAGATGACACAGTACCAAAAATTCCATTCAATTAGATCTAGATAAATTAGTGTATTAATGACATTTAATTAGAGTTAGAAGGATCAGTACATAAACACCATTTTTTATTATAGTTCAATGACTCAGTACCTAAACTGTCATTCAAATAGATTTAGATAAATTAGTGTCTTACTGTCATTCACTTTTATGTAGATAACTGAGTCACGCTGAAATCAATGATTAGAGTTAGATGACTCAATAACTAAAATGTCTTTCAATTAAATTTTGATGACTCAGTGCCTAAATGCCATTCAATTAGATTTAGATGACGCCGTACCAAAACTGTCATTTAATTAGGTTTTGATGACTCAGTGCCTAAATGTCATTCAATTAGATTTAGATAAAATACTGCCCAAATGCCATTCAATTAGATTTAGATAAAATACTGCCTAAATGTCATTCAGTTAGAGTTAGAAGACTCAGTATCTAAACATCATTTAATTATAGTTCAACGACTCAGTACCTAAAATGTCATTCAAATATATTTAGATGACTTAGCAACTAAAATGTCATGACTCAGCAACTAAAAGGTCATTTAATTATAGTTAGATGGCTCGGGGATCAAATTGATTAAGCTTACGTAGTACCTAAAATATCATTCAATCAGATTTAGATGAATCATTTCCTTAAGTACCATTCAATTAGATTTAGATAAATAACTGCCTAAATGTCATTCAATGAGATTTGGATGCCTCAGTACCTAAAATGCCTTTCATATGCATTTAGATGACTCGGTACCTTTAATATCATTGAATTGCCATCCGACTAGAGTTAGATGACTCCGTACCTAAATTGCCATTCAATTAGGTCTAGATAAAATAATGCCTAAATGTCCTTCAATTAGATTTAGGTGACTCAGTACCTAATATGCCGTTCAATTTGAGTTAGATAAATTACTGCCTAAATGTCATTCTATTAGATATAGATGACTCACATACCTAAAATATCATACAATTAGAGTAAGATGACAGTTCCTAAAATGTCATTCTGTGAGATTTAGATAAATTACTGCCTAAATATCATTCAATTAGATTTAGATGCCGCAGTACCTAAAATGCCTTTCTTATGCATTTAGATGACTCTGTACCTTTAATATCATTGAATTAGAGTTAGACGACTCAGTACCTTAAATGTCATTCAATTAGATTTAGATGACGCAGTACCTAAATGTCATTCAATTGGAGTTAGATGACTCAGTACCTAAAATTTCCTTCAATTAGATTAAATGACGCAGTACCAAAAATGTAATTCAATTAGATTTAGATGACACAGTACCTAAAATGCCATTCTATGATTGAGATGCCTCAGTACCTAGAATGCCTTTCATCTGGATTTAGATGATTCGGTACCTTTAATATCATTGAATTAGAATTAGACGACTCAGCACCTAGCATGTCATTCAATTAGATTTAGATGATGCAGTACCTAAAATGTCATTCAGTTTGATTTAGATGACACATTACCTAATATGCCATTCAATTAGATTTAGATAAATTAGTGTCTTAATGTCATTCAGTTAGATTGAGATAACTGAGTTTCGCTAAAAATCAATGATTATAGTAAGATGACTCAGTACCTAACATGTCATACAAGTAGATTTAGATAATTTAGTACCTAAAATGCCATTCAATTAGATTTATAAAAATTACTGCCTAAATGTCAATTAATTAGATTTAGATGACTTAGTACCATTATTATCATTTAATTCAGGTTAGATGACTCAGTACCTAAAACGTCATTCACGTTGAGTTATATGATACAGTACCTAAAACGTCATGTATCTAGATTTAGATGCTTCTGTACTTAAAATGTCATTTAATTAAGGTTAGATGATCCAGTATCTGCAATGTCATTCAATTAGATTGAAATGACCCACATACCTAAAATCTAATTCAATTACAGTTAGATGATACAGTACCTAAAATGTCATTCTATTAGATTGAAATGACTCACTTACCTAAAATGTCATTCAGTTAGAGTTAGATGATACAGTACCTAAAATGTCATTCTATTAGATTTAGATAAATTACTGCCTAAATGTCATTCAGTTATATTTAGATGACTCAATACCTAAAATATCATTCTATTAGATTTAGATGACTTACATACCTAAAATGTCCTTCAATTATATTTGGATGACTCAATTCGTTGTATTTTCTGTCCGGGTTAGCTGATGGTGTTAGATGCAAAGGCATCGGGTCGAAAATTTGGAGAAAAATGGCTATTATATTTAGAACATGACACAATAAATAGCTCTGGTATCCGATCTTTTCAACGTGAAAAATTTAAGCTATGAATTCTTCAATGATTTAATCAACAAGATAGAACATTGTTTGGTCCTTATGACGAATAAATTGACATAAAACAAACGCATATGTGGTCCAAAAACTCAATTTATAATCACCACGGAATATAGAAGACATCTATATTTTTGAGTAAATATAATGAGATATTTCACGAGTGTAATGGAAACATTTCAGATCGTTGTGAGCGATGAAACAAAAAGTCAAGATTGACGATATGAAACGATTCCACTGCACGATTGAAACATTTCCTGATATCTACACAGAAACGTAGTTTTCCATTTAAATATATATCCCGAAGGCAGAAAACGTTGATTTGCAACCTTTCATCCTAATATTGCGTTTGTTTGACTTTGTAAATAACAATGTAGACGAATAATCCATAATGTAATATCAACGAAAAGAAGTTCCGAAAATTTTATAAAAATGCCAGTAATTTCTTTACATATGTTTCTCCCACATCTAATGTTTGAAAATACTCTCTAGTTTAATTAATTACTGTATTCATACGATAGGCAAAGCGGATATTCTTCGTTAAGACATTTCAAGCGCGGGTTGGTATCGTAAATATTGTGGAAAGGTGAGTGTAGCCTGGGGGTCGAATCTGTCTGTCTTCAGAACGTAACTTAATGATAAAGGTGAACTTACAGGTCTTAAGACGCATGAGTCTAGTATTGTATTAGACATGTAACCGAAATTAGATAGTCACTTGATTTCATTTTAGTAGTTAACATCCGTGTCTGGTTATACTAATGTGATGAAGCATAAATACGAGTGTGATGAGAATTAAAAGTGCTACATTGATTCACGAGTCACGCCTTTAAACTATTACCTTGATTACTATGGATGGTTAGATAATAGGCGATACCGCAAATATCAAATAGAAAGAAGTCATCGTATGTTTAGTAGACGATGGTACGTTGGATTGTTCAAATTATTTAAGAGAAAATAAGCTCCTGTCGGAAATCTAATTGTCATTTTTCTTTATTTTCAGTATGTATGTATGTATGTATGTATGTATGTATGTATGTATGTATGTATGTATGTATGTATGTATGTATGTATGTATGTATGTATGTATGTATGTATGTATGTGTGTGTGTGTGTGTGTGTGTGTGTGTGTGTGTGTGTGTGTGTGTGTGTGTGTGTGTGTGTGTGTGTGTGTGTGAGAGAGAGAGAGACCCACCTCATATGCACTGGTAACTCGGAGTCTGTAGAAGACTGGAATGAAAATATGGGCTGCACCAGCAATAACAAAAATGTAGCTGACACCGATCCACCAATAGACAAACGAGTAGTTATACATTTCGGCCGGAGTGCCCAGAATCGTTATGGCTGACATAAAGCTGGCCAGTAAAGACAGGGCCACGGGGATAGGGTTCATGTTACCCCCGGCTAGAAGAAAATCTTTAGTGTTATTTTTATTTCTATCTTTGATTGCATAGAAAATCCCGATAACTGCAGAAACCACCAACGTGAATCCAAATAAAACATAATCCAGAATTGTAAATGTTTTTATTTTCCCCGTTTGGAAGCTGAAATCATCTCCTTCTCCCATGTTTATTGCGATTAACACGTTTTTACAGTTCCAAGCAGTAATGTTTCCAAATGTCGATTGATTCTAAGATTTTGGGCAAAATTCACTGGATTCTTAATAAAATCCTAAAGCTCGAAAACCTTTTTATGATTTTCTTCAATAATGAATACTTATATATCTCTTAAAATCTGTATCATTTTGCTCTTTGAATGAATCTTGATGTCAGTGAATTCGAATAAAAAGTACTAATAGTAATAATGAATTACAGGAAAGTGAAAACAGTAGCAAGCAGTACCGGCCCCACACCTCACTAGGTTGGTTTTGAAGGTAACGGTTGTACAACATTTATATTCTCCAAACAGGCTGACATGATTGGGGCGCTTGTTTGTTGTTATGTAGATTGGCGTTAGCTCCACCTTTTTGTGAGGTTCTTAGAGCACATTCGTTTATATGACTTTTGCGTCTATTTTAAAACCTGTTGTTTACATTGACAAATTAATCGCATTCATGTTCTTGAGAAAAGATGCGTGCCTAGTAATATACGGTTCTGAGACATCTGAAATAAGAAAAGAAACTCTTTCACATGTCATCGTCTCTTGTGCCTATTGTACATCGAATATAGTTATCAGAGGTGAATATCTAATTGTGTTGGTAATTTATTATATGTCTTTGTGTTAATAATTACTAACATAATTAATGAATCAGTTTGATCTAAATTTACGAAGAAAAGTTTAATATTTGAATTGCATCGAAACTCTGTCCTTATCACAATAGAGTTTAACGTATTCCCAGGCATTCACATGTCTTTTTCGGAATTTGACACGAGGACTGATAGCTGCCTATGAAAGATTATCGCTCTGTCTCTCTGTTTCTGTCTGTCTGTATCTGTCTGTCGGTCTGTCACTGCCTCTGTCTCTGACTCTGATCCATCATAACAAGATAAGGCATAAAAGCTCAAAGCTATGAAATGACCCACGTACACAATTTTAGCTTTTCTCATTGCACGATGTCTCTGAACGTTAGAAGGATAGTAAACGTTAGGTCAAACCTAGCAAAGGATGAGAGAGAGAGAGAGAGAGAGAGAGAGAGAGAGAGAGAGAGAGAGAGAGAGAGAGAGAGAGAGAGAGAGAGAGAGAGAGAGAGAGAGAGAGAGAAAGAGACAGAGACAGAGAGAAAGAGAGAGACAGAGAGAGACAGAGAGAGAGAGAGAGAGAGAGAGAGAGAGAAAATATTAACTTCGTTAAAAGGGCAAATGTATGTACAATATGAAATATATGTACATTATATCTGTTGTATCAACGACATGTCCCAGTTTCAATGATATTGTATTAGGATAAACGTATACATCTCGTGGTATATCATTGATACAGCATACATATATTATAGAACTGCATGTACGTATAAATCTGTATGTATGCATATATCGGTATGTACGTGTATGTACGTGTATGTATGTATGTATGTATGTATGTATGTATGTATGTATGTATGTATGTATGTATGTATGTATGTATGTATGTATGTATGTATGTATGTATGTATGTATGCATGCATGCATGCATGCATGCATGCATGCATGCATGCATGCCTGCCTGCCTGCCTGCCTGCCTGTCTGTCTGTCTGTCTGTCTATACGTGTGCGTTTACATGAATACATGTGCATGCCCATGTTCGCGCGTGTGTGTACATGTATAGTTGTGCATGTCCATCTATGAGTATGCGTGTACATGTATAGTTGTGCATGTCCATCTATGAGTATGCGTGTACGTGTGTACATTTACATGTCCATCGACGCTTATGCGTGTATTTGTAAAGTGTAAATGTCCATCTATTGGTATGCGTGTTAATATATAGGTGAGCATGTATTTGCGTATGCGTATACATATGTTCATGTGTGTACGTGTATAGCTGTGAATGCCAATCTATAAGTATGTGTGTACATACGTATGTGTGCATGTCCATCTGTACGCATGCGTGTACATGTATAGGTGTGCATGTATATCTCTACGTTTGCGAGTATATTTATATTTGTGCATGTAGATCGCAATTCTTGCGAATATATGTATATGTGTGCTGGTACTTCTCTACGCCTGCGTGTGCATCTATAGGTGTGACTGTACATCTATACGCATGCGTGTACATCTATCGGTGTGTATTATATAAAAATCTACGCATGTGAATACATGTAAAGGTGTATATGTATATCTTAAAACATGCGTGTACATGTTTAGGTGTGCATCTCCATGTGTATGCGTACTTCTTTGAGCATGTTTGTACATGTATAAGTGTGGATCTCCATCTATGCGTATATCTCTACGCCTTCTTTTACATGTATAGGTGTGTATGTACATCTCGAAGCATGCATGTACATGTATAGGTGATTATGTACATCTGTAAGCATTGCGTGTACATGTTTAGGTGTGTATATACATCTTTTAAAATCCATATGAATGTATTGGTGTGCATGAAAATCTCTACGCATGCGTGTGCATGCATAGTTGTGTATATACATCTCACTGTATGCATGTACATCTATTGTTTTGTATGCACATTCCTAAGCGCGCGTATTCATCTATTTGACGTTTGTACATCTCTACGCATGAATGTATATGTATAGGGGTGTATGTACATCTCTGCGCATGCGCGTACATCTATTGGTGTTTATGTACATTTCCACGCATGCGCGTTAATATATAGGTTTATATGTACATCTCTTCGCATTCGTGTACATTGCTTGGTGTGCCTATACATTTCTACATACATATGCACATCTGTCGGTGTGTATGTACATATATATGCACGCGTATACGATAATAGGTGCATGTATATCTTTAAGCATACGCATACATATGTGGACGTGCATGTACATCGTCATCTATGCTCCTGGGTGTACATATTTAGGTGTGTATGTACATTTATATGCATGCGTGTACATATATAGGTGTGTATGTACATCTATAGGTATGTGTGTAAATATATAGCTTAGTGTATGGTGGCTTTTCAGGATGTCAGGTGACATAATTCTAAAATACGAAATCATATGGTATTTTTCCCACTTGGGGTTATTGAAGTCGCTAAGAGGATAAACAGTCGTCAAGAACCATCTTAATAGTGGTGCTGGATTTTGACAATAATGATTCATCATGTACGTATCATGGTTTGATACAATTTATGAGGAGCGTTTAGAATGTTGATTCTGGTTGCAGATATCGCAGCGGATTTTCTCTGCGCTATATTTGATCTACTATTTCTGGCTGGATCTTCTCGATTTGTTTAGGCAATCTTTCGTTGACATACATTTTCTAGCTCGTGTAAGTGCACTGCCAGTTGGTGTTACTGATTATAGAGCAGTCGCTGTTATTCTGTTAGACAAAACAATGTTGATTGAATGCATTGGTGGACGCATGAGAGTTATTGATGAGCTTGTTGAAAATATATAACTGGATCGCGAGCAATCTGTAAATAGATCGTTTATTATGTTATAATGTCTTATCATCAAGTCAATGTTAATGTGACGTCTAGTAAGAATAAAAAGCTGCAATACGCATCTAATAGGTATTATGGAGTAAAACTAACTATAAAACCAGTGAAGTTGCACGACCTAAATAAATTATCGTTGACTGAACATCAGATCAAGCACTTCATTTGATGTCAAGAAATGATTAAAAACACCGGCGTTCTACTTGATCTTTCTGCGAATGCAATCATTCACACAAGAAAACCCGCCGGTATATTTCCGTTTTTAGTGGCGTTAGCAGCACTAATTGAGCAGCGGTTCCAACTATTCAAGATGCAGCTGCGCTTTGTGCTGTTGGAACAGCTACCAGTATGGCACCGCGAACAGCAACAGGACACGACATAAACACCTCAACAAATGACACGGTTTTAAACTATCAAGAACGCGGTATGGTTAAGGTTTGTGACTGCCAGGGACGCTTCGTTAAACCTTCCCATGTCCATTTTTATTGACTTGATCCAACTCGGCGATTAAACATACATGTTTTCATGCGTGATCAATTAAGGGAAAAA
Organism: Unio pictorum; assembly: GCA_030141615.1. Classification (NCBI taxonomy): domain Eukaryota; kingdom Metazoa; phylum Mollusca; class Bivalvia; order Unionida; family Unionidae; genus Unio; species Unio pictorum. Next base: position 564,696 of record JARLTB010000109.1, read on the forward strand.
CAAACCATATTGAAACCGGAATCCCTATGGACGTTCTGGTCATGGTACTCGTTGGGTTGCGTACACGATTAATCCATGTGGAGTTGTCTATTTTGATTCCTATAGATCGGTGCTACAACAAAAGACGTTAATATATATATTATCCAAATATATTAAAGATATTTTTGGGTACTTTAACCGATAGACTTTCCGGCCTTAGTCGTGTTGAGTTAAAATATAGAGGAAACATTCATACTAGATTCAGAAAACTGCATTATCTTCAACGAATTATTGATGGTTTCTAATTTTCCTCAAAGTCTGTCGATTGACTGCTTGACATATACCATAATGAATCCCACACATTCCTTTCGGCATAATCAAGCATGTGCGTGGAATATATCTCTAAAAGAAATAATAGACTAGCATATGATAAAACACTAAATATCACGGACGAATAATCGTCATCGACAATGTTGTACACGCGTCAGACCAACGACGATAATCGACACATTATTAGCACGTAATACCGCCTGTGGCTGAAATAGGTGTATCTGTTGTTGCTGGTGGTTTTGGTATACTCAATATTATCGCGAAAAACTATCTACATGTATCAGGAAAAAAAATTGCACCAGCTCACAGAAATACCTTACGGTGCGACGTATGCGTGTATAACTATATCATCGATACTGTCAGCAGGTTTAAACGATGGTGCAATATCAGATAATTAATTTGCTGCAATTAGGGATATTTATTATTTGTATCACAAGAATGCCAACATACCGTTTCCAAGGTTACCAACGCGACATTTAAAATACGCCGTATAGATAATAACGACCGCATAAATAGCTATACGTCTGGAGCAGAGTATCGCTAACACAACGCCGCCACCAAGCACAATGATTTTACAGACATCAACATAGTAAGAATTTGATTTTGATATTCCAACTCCGATAAAAGCACTGAATGGTCGGTCACTTGATATCGAATGACACATTCACGACTTATTTTAATAGTATCCAAATATCATTGAAGCATTATTTGTTGGATTAGACACCAGTAATTCACTGGTATTCTCGCATACCATCTAACGCTAATGCATTTGGTGGGCAAGCCCTGATCTAAGAAGTCGTTATTATCTCAGCAGGAACATATCGTAGTGAACACATCAATGATGAACTTCAACGGATTGCTGTTTAGATATAAGAGCCAACAGCTGAGCGCTGCCATTGAAAAATCGACGCCAGATTACGCCGTTGACATATATAAATCGTCCTTCAGAACTGTGCTTAAGATGGCCACTGAGAACCCCAATTTAAATTAAATCGGCACAGCCAGCGCGATGGGATTATGTATCAAACTAGCATTTAGAAATATACATTTTAATAATAGAGATGGCAAAGTGTCTGAAGATAAACCAAAATATAGATAACACAATTAATGTTTAAATTTGGAGATCTGGTAGAAACGTTACCATACATGATGGGATAACATAAATATCATGGAATTATAATGAAGCAACAGCGTCAGAAACCCATGATTGTTAGCATTGTTTGGCCCAACAAATGATGCGTGTATTAATGTTTTCCTGATTCATTGTACAAGAATGTGTTTCTTTAATAATTTTTTTTATTACGAACAAATAGATGACGTGTTCCTGGATCGTGTAAATTTATTGTTATGATAACATGAGTTTTCACAGCATGCGCGAAGAAACCATTCAATTTGTTTATGTACATATCGCCGGTACACCATATCTAATGAATATGTAACTGGGTATGTGCATGAAACCTGCTACAAATAACAAAAAGGTTACTTTTGATAACTTTCGGAATCAGAGTATACCTCTGAATAACGTAAATGACGTCTGTGTTTTAATGTCTGCCCTGTACAAATATTATGGCTGGATGTGCTTGTTTGTCAAGCATGATATCGTTGCATGGTTGGGTCACTTTATTACAGTCCAAGAAAATAAAAAAAATAGATTTGAACAGCAGCAATTTAAAGACCGCCGATATGGTAGGTGTCACACTCGCAGTAACAGCAGATTAGTTGTTACAACTGTCTATATGGCAAATTTATCTTCCACGTCTAAGAAACATTTACATGGATCATTTGATGTCAGCACACCATTCGATGTTTATCAGGCGTATATCGTAAATTTACCACATGATGGTATAAAGGGCGCAAATAGAAATAAGCATTGACTGTCGTAGATGATGCAAGTAGATACAAAGAGGTTAAACTGTTATCGTCTAAGATAGTAACTGTAGTCTTAACAGCGTTTGAAAAGAAAATATTCGCGAGGACCTGGGTCATATTGCGGCCTTCGTTGGCTACAATTGCTACATGTTGATCCTGCAAAGAAATTATTGATGCAGTACGACGCTACTGCAACAACATAACGTTAAAATCGTAATCAGACAATCATTGATCGTTGATTTATCCGTGAACAATTGAAGGTAATTCAGGAAACATCCAGCTATCACCAAATTGGATGCGCTTTAACGAAAACACTAACAAGAGTCACGCATTCTGCGGTACGAATTTCCTCTACGTACGTTAAATTTAATACATGTCGCTTGGGTGGAAACGACTAGTATCGATTACATCGGCGGAAAATTGATTCATTTTTGAATTTATATATTTTTCGCCATCTATATTCAACGTCGACTAAACATCAAGACCACCATGCAACTGTATTTCAGATGGTATGTGCTTTCTATCATCATTCACAGAGGCGTAGTTAGAGGGGGGGGGGCAGGGGGTACATATGTCCCCTGGCGCCAAGGTACAGGGGTGCCAAACTGAGGCTTGCAACGTTACATTATAATAAGTAAACAAGGGTAATAAATCGGTCTTAAGATCGCTGGGGCGCCAATTTTATAGTTCGTCCCCGGGCGCAAAATATCATCGCTACGCCTCTGATCATTCAGTCGGTCAAAATCAAATCGTTGACGTCTAAATCGTTGATAACCGTATAATATCGTAGCGTGTTGCTTCTTTAGATATGATGTACTTGTTATGTGATTTAAATGTATTCGGTTTAACTAATTGATTTTATTCCCAGTGATATCTTGATATTGTTGCTTTAGTAATCTTGATTCGTCGCAATCTCCTATGAAATATATATATATATATATATATATATATATATATATATATATATATATATATATATATATATATATATATATATATATATATATATATATATACAGTAATACCTCGAACATTTGCGAGGTTAGGTTCCAGAACCCGTCGCGGATCAGTAGGAAGCGCGAATGTTTGGTACGAAGCACTAAAAATGCTACTAAATGCTTATTTCTAGAGTTTAAACCCTAAATATGACCCAAATCATGCTCCCAAAGCACTTTAATTTAATTTAAAAGTTAGCTTAATATATTACCCTTAAAAAGATAAATAAATGGTTGGCGTAAAAATAGATTACAGTATCGCCTAATGGGTATTAGTCCCAGTTTCCTCTGACCCTTGCCACCCCATTTGTGATATTTGGGCATTTGGGATAGCCGTTTACTTGCCGGTCCAGAAAACTTGAACGATCTTTCATCGATACATACCTGCATAAAATCGATAGGAATATGAATTATTTCTTCATTTATCTATAAAAATGTTTTTATCTAATGTTCATTTTTATGTTGGATTTGTTTTCCTACAGAACACTAGAAATGGCGTAATGTTGATATAACGCGACTGTCTGACCTATAATGTCATTAACATGTAGGTTGCGAGATTTGTGTAGTCACGTGACTAAGAATGCTAATGACTAGATCGGGTCAAATGTCAGCAACGATGTACTTTCGTCTCGTCTATCAGAGGATTAAAGATGTAGCGAATGTTATTCTCACGATTATTGAGAAAATAAATCATATTCCTATGGATGTTATTGTGAATTCGGAAGAGCATTGTGTTAGCTCACTGATCAGTTGTCACTAGCAGGTACGTCAGGTGTTCTTATAATAACATTAGTTTCACAAAATGGCAAAATAGTGCTTGTCTGGTCTTTTTTCTCTAATTGCCCTCTAAAACAAGCAGTACAGCACAGAACAGTGTTCCTGTTTTGACAGCTATCGATGGTCGTTTGTCACCTTGATAAAAAATAAAGAGAATGACTAATAAAAAGTGGGTGGATCGATACCAGGAGCAATGGTGACGTCCTCAAAAGACTAACCATAAAATGGGATAACCAAAGGAATTCCGTAATGATCAACATTCATTTTCCAAAGCTCCAGTAAATGAACAGACAGGGTATACTAAAGACTAAATATATTAAAACCATGTACAACGTCCCGAACTAAAACTGATTATTGCATGCCAGACTAAATAAACGGACATCATATAAGATGATTATACACGATTAACGATGACGGCAAATCAGAGTTATAAATTCATGGTTGCCAGTTTATAAAATAATGTACGGAGATGGGTTGGGAAATCTCATTCGGGGTTTATTTACTAGAATTGCTCCAAAGGTTTTACCACGCATAAAACAGTTATCGATGAAAGTAATTTGTGTTATTCGTGATAAAGCTACTGGCTTTGTTGGTGATCTCGCCGGAAAAGCATTTTCTACTGTCAAGATAGATTAATGAGATCAATACACAAACCTCAAACAATCCAACCTGTAAAATTACCTGTTACTGAGGTTATGCTTGCGAGTATCAGTAAAGTAATAAATCAAACCGCAAATAAAAAACTAGAAGAGTTAGGTGGGGTGGGTGTCTGATAAACAATCGAGAGAGAAATATTACCGCGAGTATGATAGCAGGATGTGGTCTTTATTTTAGACGATAATCAATTATTATAAAATATGTTTGAAGAGATTTCCAACCCCGCATTCGATATAGATGAATCGATGCCAAGAGATACATCACTGCATGATTTTCAATATTATTAATATGATGCAAAGACTCCCGATTCAAAGAGGAGAATTGAACTTCAGGTTCAGGATACCAGTAGATAGTATCTACCTTCTGAGGGATTCATCGAAATTGAAGGTCGACTTCTAAAAGCTTATAATATCGGTTATCGAATCGGTGATCAAATTGGTTTTGTTAATAATGGCATAATGGCGTTGTTTAACAGTGCTAGGTATATTATCGAAGGAAGAGAAATTGAGACAATTTATGAAAATATTGATGTTGCTACGACTATACTATGTTTGGCAAGATACTCAGATGACTATGCAAAAACTGCTGGGCTGTCTATGATGTTTGTAAAAGATTATATTCATCAACCAGAAATCCGAACTGTAATAATGAACGTAGCTGGACATGCTTTCGCATCTATGACAACTTGGGATTTGGAACTCGTAGAGCACTATTGAACGCTAACGAGGAATTTTCATGTACGATTCCACTCTCATAGTTTTGGGTTTTGCCGGGATGTTAAAAAAGTTATATTCGGTGCAAAACATACAGTTTGATGAAAATGATGCAATATGGAGAGCAGCCGGAGTTGATCCTGGTAAGGTAACTTTGACAAAACTCACATTGTGGATGCCAACATTGACTCCGTCAATTACTCAAGAATAGTGATTAATTTATTTTATGGAATCAGGTGATAAATCGCTATTCTCATGGTTTTGGATGACTACAAGCAGTTCCGCTGGTAATGAATCAGGATTATTCACGTGGCAGATAGCATCACAGCACTGATTGTCAGCTCCGAGACACGTTTTCGTCGCGTTTTAAGAAAATACGAGAATAGGCAATCCTGAGAGAAATTCTATGGTGTTTGATACTCTTGGAGTTTCACAGGTTTCATTGAGAATAAACGGACATCAAGAATCGACCTAGGATAAAGTAATGGATTTTGATCATCACGTTGCACGGGCGTATCATCGTTTAATGACCTTCCTAGGGAGCGACTTAAATATTGACACCGGGTTGTTAGTATTTCAGCGTGATTTTACAACATTATATCCAATCTATTACTTTTCACTCGAGCATTTGGATCTATATCGGTAATCTGTTGTTGATATAAACTTTCGAGCTCATGTGGTTTAGAGCAATTGATGTCGTTCTCAGTGATAAATCAGTGTTACTCGAAGTTGCTGATGGACGGATGAAGATCGTTGAAGCAACAGTAGAAAACATATAACAATTAGATCAATCTGTTATTTAAATTAAAATGTTATACAGACATGTTAATGTCACATCGACTTTCGGTCAGGCAAAGAAATTACATTCGAAAAACTTGAGTACATGTGGTGCAAAAATAACTTTGAAACAATATTAGATTGCTAACGGTGTACCAAAATAAACAATCATTGACTAAAACTCAACTGAATCATTATAATAAAGCGCTAAAAGCAAACACTGGTTTTCAATTTAAGTTTGCTCCTTCCGAGGTTAAACATATTAAAAATAAGGAGGTATATTTCCGCTATTCTCGCATTGCTTGATGCGGCCGCTCCCGCTGTCGTTAAAGCTGCTGAGTTAGGTGCTATTGGTACCGCTGCTGGAATCGCATTACAGAAAGCTACTGGACGCGGATACAAAAAAAAGGAAAAGGTCTGAGACTACCGGGAACTTATCTAGGAAACAGGTTGAGACTCCCAGGAGCCTATTTGAGTTAGGTTTTACCCCGATGTCCGATTTTCATTAAATCGAAGATACCAAAACTCACCGAGTAAAGAATTTCCGAGGTGTTTTTATGACAGATAAATGACCACAACAACTGTTAAATTCTGAAACAGGTATTATTAATCTCGACAATAACACTGGAAATGGAACTCCTTGGGTCGCATACGCGAATGATCCATGGGGAATTATTTTCTTTTACTCTTACGGGTTAGCGCCGCCTAAATAATTCTTCAAATATATATCTGGGTTAAAGACCCCGATCTGGTATTCAACATTGCCAACACAGACAACAACTGACCCTCCCATATGTGGCCGGGAAGTTATTAACGTCCTCGACGAGATATCAAAATCATCCAAACCACCACGTAAACGAATACATGAATATACCAGCGATAACTTTTTAAAGAAATCTTAAATGTATAATGGTAGATATTTGGGGAAGATCTCTCTCAGGAGGAAAACAAATTGATGGTGCCTCAATCGAGGTTGTAAAGAAACTTATCACCGATGCGTTATCCGATACATTAAACCTCGTTGACGTATCACCGGATGAAATCGTTGTATTCCAAGACAAGCAAGGTAAATTAAAAACCAGTAATGTTTCCCTGAAGGATATTTTAGTTAAACTCAACGGGGTAACAGATGGTGCTATCACGTTGTTTGATTCTCAAGGTCGACTTAAACCTGGTATTCTTTCTTCAACCATCGTGGATAAACTAACATCGCTGGGCAAAGATAATATATCGTCGACAAATACATTAAAATCGCTACTATCTGATTATGACGCTCACATAAATCAGATTACAGGTCTACAAAAACTTTTTTTAATTTCTTTGGAATTCCACCAGAGATCCCGTTGAAACTCGCTGATATTTAAAACCACAGATGATAAATTAACAACGCTGCGATCCGAGTATGATTTTGAGGTAAATCAGTTTAAGAATTTTCAAAGAAATTTTAAAAAGACTGATGATGCTGTAGATAATACCTTTAAAAAACCAGCAATAATCCCTATAAAACTCGTAGATATTAACACAAAACTCGCCGATATTGAACAGATTAATCAGTGATTAGGTGTTGTCAGAGATCAGAGATCATTTTCAGATCTGATCAAGATAGCACAAAATAATATCACTGATATTAAAATATCCGTTGACGAGATTTAAAAAAAACACATGCTATAGTCGCTGATTTTCGTGCTTTTGCCACTCGACTCGATAACGTTAAAATACCTCATGGGAAAAATGTCAACGTGGTGTATTCGACTCAACATGGCAATCTTGACTGGACGTCTACAAATAATATTATTAATGTAACCGCAGAGGTCAAGGGTATTTATAGATTACCTCTTGTTTCTCCGTTGCAATTTAATATATCATCCGGTTTATCTACCGGTAAAAAATACTGCAAGTGATATTATCGATAAAGGAGCTATTGGACAATTTATAATAACTCCTACTGCTAGTAATTTAGTAGCTCGAGAGCCGGTCACATTGTACGTAGAATTAGTAGTTGATTTAAGTAAACAACTTAATTAAATAATGACCACTCAACAATATCGATATAATCAAGTCCTATAGTTACAAACTAAACTTAACGATCTTACAAACGAGTATCAAGCAAAAGTAAGCAAATATCACAGACGTATTACTCACATTGACTAAATCGTGTATTCGATTTCAGGTGTCATCGCTGGAATCGGTGTGATATTATCGTCGGTGACAATGATCGCTCCTGTGGTTGTCCAAATTTGTATCTCTGGGGCGACAACAATCGAAGGAGTGTTAGCGATCATCACAGAAAAATATCTTCGTGTAGTCAGCGTAACAACATGAGTATATGGTCCGATTACACACAGCATCAACCGCGTATTCGCAAATATCTACGATGATATCGTCGAGCCTCGATGACAAATAAGAAAAGAAAACATTGATAATAATGTTATTGACATCCCCACAAGAATTACTTCAACGGATAGTCGAGAACACAGCCCCGGTAACAACGACGATAATATCAATAACGGCAAATAAACTTGAATTCATCGTTGTCTTTCCGAATCCGATTCCAGTAAACGCTTACTCAGCTACAACTCTTTTATTATCCCTGACACCTCGATGAATTGTTGTTCCGCGGATTTATTTTTATAAATAATCTTTTATCGCTCCTGGGCGATAATTTTCATCAGCCGCTACTTAGATTTATATGTCGGGGGTCCGGACTCTCTCGCGGTGGTAATTTTTTATTATTCGTCGGCGATAAAATTACTAGTAAACGTAACACCGTTGTGTAGATGCTGTACGTTATAAAGTTCAGTTTTCAACTCGGCGATATTTTCGTTGCGCATTATATATAAAATAATATTAGTTTAAATTGTCGATTATGTTCTTGATTACGATAGATAATAATTCATATCTCTGTTAAACATATACACCGCGAGATCTTCCTGTGAAAGTGATTCATTGTTTATTATCTACCTAGTTATTTTACGATTTAAACGACTATAAATATCCTTTTGGCGTGAATATTCATCGTCGAATTGTTTAGATGTCATCGCGGTAATGCTGTTCTCGGCGAGGATATCAAGTTGACGTTTGATCGCACGTTCACGTCTCCTCCGCGTAAGGCAAACATCGTCTAGATTTTCCCAAATCTCTTAACCGTGATATTGAAACACAGTATCACCTTCCGCGAAAAGATCTTCAAACTGTTTTAATATATTTTGTTTAAAATGCTCGACTAAATTATGTCATATAATATAAAAAAAATATTTTTTTAATCTAAATTGTTATCTTTGTATAATAAAGAAATCACGAACATGTAAATGACACTTAATTATTAATTTTTTTCGAATAAGTTGATTTGATTATATCTTTGGCGGCGTATATCACACATCTAGGTGTAACACTGAAGCATTTAGCTGTTAATCAAGATGTTTTTTTTAACGAGGTTACAGGTCGTCGTGGTCGAGGGTTGATTCTAGGAACTGAATTGAAACAGTTTTACGATGAGTAGCAACCATCAAATTGTCCACTCGGTTGTCAAGAGGGTTTCAGTTAATATGATCAATAACTAAACCATTACCGATCACCCTTAAAAACACTCATAAATCAATCTGTGAGCGTATTAATCTTTTATTTTGTTTCCCCCTCCTGACAATTAATTAATATTTAACCAATTTTACTAACCTGACCGATTTGTTTCGTTTACAATTTCTAACGGTTCCATTGCGAGATGCTTCGTAGTCGACGTATACAGGATGCGAAACGAATTCCTTTTGGTTCATTTATCCTATATATTTATTTACCTAAATTGTTATTTTGATTAACGAAATCGTGAGGAGTTTGTATAATTTTGGTATTGGGGTTATGAGGGATATTTTTGTCGTAGTATCACTTAAGCGCTCTGTAGTTTTTAGCTCCACAACCAATACATAATTATGTTTTTCCTCGTACGCCAACTCCACACCCGATGCAAGGTTTTGGTCCGGAGCTTCCTCGTCAGATATTTCGTATACGTTAACCACAAAAATCTTTTCTGTAGAATTTACCACAGCGGGTTATAGATCTAATTGATAATCATATGCAATTGTTCATTATACATAAATATGTTATTTAAATATGTATCTTAACAGTATTAATGAAGGGAATTTCTAAAATTACCGAGATAACTCTTCCTAGGCAACGTCGGGTTTTTGACATAAATGAACGAATAAAACCTCGACCGTGGATGTAAAAAATTAAGAATAGTATCAAACACGCGAAATATGAATTTCTCAAAGACGGAACCGCGTATTTTTGGTCGACGTATCGAACCCTCCGGGGTGGTTGTATATTGACTGATAAACGAGCCGCTGAAATATTATCCAGGATAAATCGCTAATCAATCCAATGTTACATACAAGTAAAATTTTGTAAAATTTATCAAGATAAATGAAGAGTTTATAATCACCGCAAACACGTACTGACTTAAAAAACGAAGCCGGTTATTATCACCGTAAAAACCAAACCGGAAGCATTAACTGGTATTGACAGCAGATATTACAATTGAACATATCCGGTAACCGCATTTACTTATAGGAACATCCGATAACCCCGCCAAATATTAAACTCCCACGATGAGAGTTTTATCGCGATTGAATTGTATAGCTGAACGAGTTTGTTGAGCATTTTAAAAATGTGAACTGAGGAACCGGTTTAACCCTGCTGAGACAATCCAAGATAGATAATTGGGCTGAATCAGTTGAAGATACAGGGGCATCAATAAAGGATGTTATCGAGTTGGAGAAAAAAATAAAATTTCCGATAACCGTGAAAACTATCACCATGGAAATATTATACGAATCAAATTATAAATCAAAAGGAGTTACGATTGAAATCATCGATCATAATTCTCACGCGTGTAGCAACTCTGAACGGGTATTTCAACAAGATCTAGTAGTATAATATTACCAAGGGAAAAATATTAACTATATTTTCCAGTTGAGTAAAACCGATCCTGTGTCAGTGTGGTTATTTAAAAGTGATGAAAATGAATGATATGTTCAATTTGTGAGACCAAACGGAGAATTATATCGACGGGAAGAATTTCACGCGGCAATGAATAAACTCGCGATGAGATACTCAAACGATGTAGAGAAATTATTAAGTAATTGTTTTTACGGTTCCGTCCGTCGCAGCTCACTATGCACAAAATGAAAACTCGTGGAAACCAACCAAACTTGAATTTCTAGATCATGTGCGAGATCGATCTGTGTTGAATACGGCCATGGAGTTCTGTGGAAGACCAAATACGATAGCACGAATATGAATCATGTTGATATGACCACGTGTTACCCTGGAAATCTTGTCGGGCGCGGTGAACGTAGTGAATACTTTATACGATTCGGTCATCCCACACATGAAAGGACCAGAGTCGCTATGAACGGACCTTAACCCGATTTATACCTGACTGGGTTTGCTCGTGTTACATCGTTTAGTTTTGCTGAAAATCTTCATCATATCTGTTATTTTTGGTTCGGGAGACATTTTTCCGAATATAAATGGGCTCCAATAGTACTACTGAGATTTATGATCGATTTTGAAATGTTAACATCGCTGACTGTCTCCGAGGCGATTATATCTGATCGGAAACAAACTTTAGTTTGGTTAGCAACTCATGTAAACTGCAAGGATTACGATGAAAGAGTCGATGTAAAAAAATCGCGAAGGATCTCGGCAGAAAAATAATCGGTAAATTTACTCAAGGTGGATCGTGTGATCATAAACGACGGAGTACGCGATTCGATAAATTTACTCGCGATTATAACAGATTTTCAAATATTGCGGTTAGAGTCGGAACAGGTTCATTTTACTTCAACCGAGAACATTGGAGAATCGTCGAACCGTTTACTACAATGTGGGGTGATTGGGATCATGCAGAATAAAACGTGAAACACTTCACGGATATTGTGAATTGGTTGATGTTTCCATCAAGGATAATTACCGCGGAGAGACGAGATTAGAACTATCATCATCGCCGTCCGTTCACGATGCAATAACCAGGGATAAAACTGTCTATTTGAATCGTCCAGGCGGATGTGGTAAGAAAACTCGAGTAATTGATTTATTCAGGGGGAATTATGACATGATAGTATTAACACTTACGCATCGACCCGCAAAAGAGATGACATCCTGAGGAGTAAAAGCTTGTACGTATCACAGTTTCTTTCGGTTTAAAGGTGATATTTGGACTTCTGATCGAATGGGATCAAAATATATTCCCCCAAATTATAATCATCGATGAAATATGTACAATATCGTTGACAATATTAAAACAGTTTTTAGAATGGCTGTTAACAAAAAAAAAACACCACTGAGATAGCGTGTGGTGATCATGGTCAACCACCGCCGTTTACTGGACCATCTCGTCATCAATAGCTAAAAAAATGTTTACTATTACGAGGAAATTAACACCGACTTTAGATCACTTGATTCGGAATTAACTGAGTTAAAATACCCGATAAGATTACAACTAGATTATATACAAGGTAGAATAACACGTAGAAAAAATTCTTGAAATCGGTCGCGATTTTTGGTAAATGTTGAAACCAACCGATTTGATAATCGCAAGTAGAAAAAAATCAGATCTTTACTTCAGATGAAATGTTTTCAGACATAAAGATAAATTTTCGATGGATCCAGTTCCGTTGTCTTACAGACCGTTAGATACACGACGACAAAACATCGATGATGATATTCCCGCGACATCCGAAAAATAAAAACTCGTATTGAATGATATTGTACTAGTTGACATCGCCGTTGTGGAAGATGCGTTAAAAGCTGATAAATATTCATGGCCATTAGGCTACCCGATGACAATACACTCATCTCAGGGATTGACTAACAGTGATACGATTGTTTGGATCATCGATGATTTCATCGAGTGGTCAATCTTAGTTTATTTAACTGTGTCCAGAGTCAGAAGAATAAATCAACTTCGAAGAGTTGTTATCGGTTTTAATGATATTAATTAAGACCCAGTGGTGGTAATTGAGTATCATCGTGGATTACTTGTAATTGTTCACGTGTAGAGCAGTTGAATCTAATCTATAGATTGCTGGTCTGCTTTTAGATGTGACAACGCTAAATATATTATATGGGATTACACTCCAGATAGGATCGGTTGATTTTTTTACCACCTTCAAGCTCACGAGGTTCATATAAATATCTCACGGTGACATTGCTACCTAATACCTGTTGCGCTGAAAAATTACTCTGGGGCACATTTACATATTTTTTATGATCGCGATAACAAGTTTTATATTGCACGTCCGAGTAATTTCATTCTTGAGTGCGGTTATCACCCCGAGTAATTTTTTGACCATTCACATGATCATTTAACTTCGATGAATTGCGTCGCGTATTGATAATTAAATAACCGGTCTTCAAGCGTTCGATTAAACCTTTCAACGATTGCCTTATCGCGATGAATCGCAGTATCTCCTCGTCTGATGGCTGTGCCATTCTGCTTCATCGCTGATGATACCTCGCCTTAAAAGTCTTTACCGGGATCAACCTGGAGGAGATTTGGCCACCGAAGAGGTCCTCGTTAATAAATTCTTTAAAACGTGGAGGCAATTTCAGATGAGGTTTTAGTAGTTAATGGTTCTGCTTCTTTGTATCTAATCGCAATATCAACGAAGAAATAAGATATTAGCCTGATGAACTTCATTTGGGACGTTAACATCAAATGACGCGTATTGAATCTTTTTAGGAGGATGTAAATACATTTGCCATATCGCCTGTCTGGATAACCAATCTTTGGCGGTGGTATTTTTAACCTTTACATAGCTAGCGAGTTTATTAATCGCGGCGTTACCTTTCCAGTATCCCGTCTGAGAATAATAAATTGATTCCATAATATTCATTTCCAGCACGTGAAGCTTCGCTTCCAATTACGAGTTTACTTTTCATGGTAGTTTATATTAACCAGGAAGCTAAAGAAAGATTTATCAGTAATATAATTAATTTCACATCAGCGATGTGTCGCTGTTGAAGATCTTTACTTTTGTATGCAACATCATTCACGTGACAGGCTTTATCAATAACGTTTACTGATTATTCACTAGGTCGGGACTGATCCTGATTATCGAGTCGGATATAGAGTTTGGTTCCAGGACCACATTAATTATATCCCGGAAGGTGTTTTCCCCCTGGATAGTTGGCTCATGGAGCTCCAGGAAGTTTTGTTAACCCGGAGGAGAAATCACCTCCCTTTTTTTAAACTAACCATTCTGAATTTTTTTTATCCCACATTGTGCACAATTGCCACTAATCGCATCTCTTTATTTTTGTTACAACATGTGTTGGGTCAATCGTACGTGTACGTGAATTGCATTTCACACAATATTAATCCATAATTTATATATGTTATATCTAATAGAAATTACATATTTTTTTTAGAAAACAAAAGAAAAACAACCTGTAAGGCATTACACAATGTTACCGAATTTAGTTCGGATGATTATAATTGGTCCATCTGCGAGTGGTAAAACACAGTTGTTACTTAATTTGATTATGAAGTGGATGAAGTGGGAAAATTATATTTGGTAGCTCTGCGAGCAGATGATCAAGAAGGTTATGAGGTAATAAAAAATTTTAACGAGAGCGCAAAATCGATAACCGGGGGAGATGGTATTGAATTTATAACTGATATCGAAGAAGCTCCTCGCGTCGAAGATCTTGACAGGTGTATTATTAATATAGTTGTTCACGACGATGTAATGCTAGACAAACAAACCCCGATGTGATATTTTCATAAGGAAGACACAAGAACGCCAATATAATAAATGTTACCCAGAGATACTCCCAAGCACCTAATGTGATCAGAGATAGTTGTAATATCCTCGCGATGTTCAACGGAGTTGATACTTACACCTTGAAAAATATTTATGAAACCTGGTTTGACGGTGACATGGATTATAATGAATTTAGAAATTTCTTTAGTCATGCTAAGCATACCCCTCATGGATTTATAACGACAAGTTTACATGATCCTCAAACGCGATATCGAATCGGACTCGATATAATTTTTAATTAATAGCAACCGATTTCGCGTAGTAATTTTCACAGACATGCGCGCGCGGACACACAATACAAAGCTTTTTTTTGCTAAAATAAAAATAACATGTTCACCTGCATTACTATTACACACACGCAAGCGTACGCGTGAACATATTTTTTTACATACAATACAAGGGGTTTATAACAAAATAAAAATGGCTTGTTCACCCACTCTCTGAATGATAAATAGACACCTCGTGTGAAACTGAAACTGTCATATATTAGTTTTATCTGAAATGGTTTCGGTCTGTTCACCTTCTTTTCTTCTGGTTATGTGTGGGACGTAACAATTACCTGACTTCATGAGATATGTACACTAACCTACAATCGTGAGCTGTACAGAAGCACGTGAATCAGGTTACATTAGGTTTCATTATGATCAGAAATACTTAGTAGATTTCATAAACACATTTTAAATGACTATTCCTCCACATTGTAATAAACCCCGTCATTTATGTCTTACCCATATATACCTTCATATTTTCCTGAGCCGCATGCGTGGTTTGTATAATACTATCGTCCAAGATGGGTCAGCTTCCCTGGTTTGTTTAAATAAATATCAATACCAAATGCTAAGTACCTACGTCAGTTGATTTGCAAATCACATTTTGTAAATAAAAATATTATTGTTGTTTTAAAACTCATTTGATATAGTTCACCATCTATCTTTAATATCTGCTATCTCGGGATATAGGAAACCAAAATCTCTACAACCGCATAAATATATTTCTCATGCGTTGTTATTTAATTATCATGTAACGATACGTTAAAAGAGTTTTGTGATAACCGAATACCTTTTTCATCTTCATCCTCTATGCTAATTGTATGGTTGTGTATGGTACTTTTTTGCAATTACTTGTAAGGATAATGGACATTGTATGAAACGAAGTTACAGTGCAAAATATTGTTCATCATCATCATCATCATCATCATCATCATCATCATCATCATCATCATCTTCTTTATTTCCTTCCATGGAAGATTACATGATATAAGAATAAATCATCTGAATATAATCATTAAATAAGTATTAAATAATAAATAAGTATTTATAAAATTAAATAAAAAATAAAAATAAATAAATTTTTTTTAAAAAATATAATATTCATTTACAAATTCTTACACTATATCAGTCACAGTGTTCTTCTACTGCATCAGGTGCTAGTTTATGTACCTTATTTGCAGGAGATAGCTGCACACTACATGATAAAGTATGCTGCATACCAGACGAATAACTTGGAGTTTTCTTTGTCGATTATCCCTGATGGTAACCTTTTGCCTAGAAGATATTGTAATTGCAGCTCATCTTCGGCATTAAATAACATAATGTGCAGGTTCAGTGGAAACATATCCGTAAGGAAATCCCAGAATGAGTTTCTAAAATTCAACATGTAAGGACAACTAACACAGCAATGATGTAGCAAGTCTGTATAAACACTCCCACATCTAATACACATATCGAGCTGTGTTTGAGGAACAGCAGCCCATAGTTTAGCTACATATGTAAATACCTTAGTGTGTTGTCTGGTTTTAGCCAACTGCCACACTGAAGCAGGTTGCAAGGATTCGTATATCGAAGAGAATCTATCAAAATCTGCTTGATTAGACATACGAACTCTCCAGAGGCTATTTTCAAGACCAACAATTTTTGACCTTACAATTTCTTTCCAATTCTGTTTATCTGTAATTTCAGAATGATGCAAATAATCAATGAGATACCCGAGTGAGTCAAACTTCTTTAAGGTATACTATAAATGTGAAATTAATCCGTAGCTTGATATGCATCCGCATAAAATGAAGTAAAATAACGCAAAGTTTATTATGTACATTGTTAGGCATCAAACACAATCTATGTAAAAACATAAATTTTCTTATATCAATTTCGGACTGCGCTGATGTCCATCCTAACATTAACAGGGTGATGTTTGATCTTGTATGTGTTGGAAAACCTTGTAAAATGTTTGGCAAAATATATCAGAGTTTTTACCAAAAAAGCAAGGTCACTTTTTGAACTGTTACACCATAATTCACTTCCATAAAACATTGAAGGAAAAATTATTTTTCTAATTACATTTGCAGCAACCAAAGGATTTAAACCATTCGGTCTAATGCCAATACCAAACAGACCGTGACAAGATTTTTTCCCTTATTGCATGCAACAAGTATTGCGTCATGCGACGTCAGCTTTGTGTTAATCCGGTGACCCAGGTGTGTTGCCGAATCAGTAACCGGCAAACATGACGGGCCGAGATACCATTTCATATTGATATAATTCTTGTATTGGGGACCAAAAATGATAATGTATGACTTTGTGACACTAAGCTCGAATCGCCGCTTATTACTGTAGTCATATGCTATATCTAAAAGCTTTTGTAGATTGCTAGGATATATAGCCAAAAATGAAATATTATCAGCTAGAGTTGGATTTTCCACAGCTAAGGATCCAATCGTTGCTCCAAATCCACTATTTTCTAACTGTAGCAGCAAGTCATTTATAAATATTGTGTACATCAAGGTTGACAAAACACCACTCCTTGGCCAATTGAGAACCAGTCTGAAAATTGCCCTTTGACATGAACTTTACTCTGTAAATTTGTGAACATGTTAAAAAATATCAAAAGGGATTTACCAGTAATTCCCAACATGAATAATTTAAAAAGCAGTTCTTTGTGCCACACGGTATCAAATGCCTTTTTGTATCAAGAAACGCAGCAAAAACCCGTGATCCCATGTTTACATTATATTGTACTGATTGCAACAGCACAAAACTCGCTGTTGTGCAGCCTAAACCATTTTGGTAACCATGTTGTTGTGAACTGGGTATACTAGAATTTGTATGTTTGAGCCAAGTTACCAAACGTTCATGAATAATTTTCTCAAAGGTTTTGTAAATAACAGGCAGTAAAGTAACAGGCATGTAACTTTTGAGGGAGTTCTTTGATTTACTGTTACCTTTGTGCAGTGGTATTACTATATCTTTTTTGCAATCTACAGGTATGTAACATTGATCAATCATCCTAGTTAATAAAATTGCCATACATTCGATGATGTAGTCGCTGCCATAGATTAAATGTTCATGCAAATTTGATCATGTGCCGACGCATTTGATTTCTTTAGACTATTAATGATTTTTCTTACTTTGTTTACACTGATACTGGTCTGTAAAGCCTCGACATGGCTTACTCCGTCCTGTAGATCCCGATTTAATTTCTTTCTCTGTAAGTTCATAAAAGTTTCCATGAAAACTATGACTAGGATTCGGCGTGTGAATGTCCTCATAGTATCTGACAAAGCCATTTGCGATGGAAGCATCATCACGGAAACAAACTCCATCAGTTGATAGTTCCTGACAAAAATTTATATTGTTTACTCTCTTAACGTTGATCATTTTCCAAAAGTGTCCTACATTACATTCATGTGCTTTTTCAATTTCTTCATACACATACCCCATATAGTTTTCACCAGCTAGTTTTTGAATATTTCTAAAGTCTCTCTTCTTATCTTTATATTATCTGCAAGAATTATATTGATTACCCCTTGGTCTTCCTTCATTTATCCAAGTATACCTAGCTCTGGTTGAAGTTTATGTGTTTCTTTGAGTTCATTTGACCAGTAAGGTTTGGCATGATAATTGAATTTAGACTTTGGAAGCGCGATGTCTCTTGACTGCTGTATTGCATTACAATGTACCCGTAGAATCTATCAACATTGTCCGAAATAGTATCTATATCTAAAGTTTTCAGGCGAAGGTCCAGCTGATATTGATAGTTATTCAAGATATCAGCGTCTAATTTATTCCAAGCTATGTTATTTCTCTTCATAGAATGTCTGAAGTCTCTCCCACATGTCACCGTACGAAGGGAAGTATACACAAAACATATATACATTTTGCATATCGGGAAATGTGAATTCTATGCCAACAACTTTGTCACTATTAACTTCATCTATAAGGTTAGCATATATCGTGAGAGATTATTTGTAGAAGATTGCAACTCCTCCTTTATCACATTTTATTAACGTGCTATCAGAGGAAATATCCTCGGCCTTAGCAGTGCATTTATAATCAGAACGAATATAATCGCAAAATGGAAGTATGTGCTGTAACAGTTTATGTTCAGTTATGCAAGCTACGTCAACATTATATTTATCCAGCATTGCACTAAATCTAAGAGCAGAGGACATAATTCCTCTAACATTCCAGTTCAGTATATTAAGATTCATGATAACTGGCAATATAGGCATATTAATACTTATGCATTGTGAACGCAGGACTAAAATGACAAAGATGACAAAACACATTCACTTACGATAGTACATCATGGCAAAATTATGAACAATTGACTATGTAAACCCAGTCATGGAATATTGCATCCTGCACCTTCACTTGCCTCCTGATTATTAAACCTGTCTCGGTAGGATTGATTCCCATACCACCTTCTTACATAAACACCTTTTGGCTATGTTACACCATTTTCAACAGTGCTGCAGTCTGGATTATATACAGTCAGCTTGGTCGATAGATAATTACGTCTACCGTGGATTAACTTAATGGATAACGGATCTATATCGTATTCTTTCAAGAATTTACTGAGGCCTTCCGCAGGAGATTTGACGCCAATGCCATCCACATAAAAGCGCCTTGTTCCACGTCTTACCATACCTTCAAATACAACATTATCATCATTGTCATTAACATCATCATGTCCAACAATACTCTCTGAGCCGATTTCTAAACCCGATTTATCAAAAGATCTAGGTCTTTCTACATGGCCCCCAATAACGGTAGGTATCTTGCTAGGAGGGGGTTTAAAGTCAGTATCTTTCACATTATTTTTGCTAGCCATCGGATGCCGAACGTGCTCTATCCTGGTCGAAGTCAAAGTCCTTTGTTCAGAAAGCTGTTCGGTGTGGTTTAACAGTTTTTTTAATTCCGAATGGGTGTGCGCACGACATTTGTCACATTAAGATCAACATTGGCTTTAGAAATCTGTGGGATATTTCCATCGAAGTGTGCGATATGTCTTTCATCGACAGTCTGTAAACTTATATCCGTTCTTCTTGAAAACCAGAGTTTGCAGAGCACTGACACACCCCCCCCCCCTCTTTTCCAAAGCTGTTTGGACCATTACACCGGTTTGTGACTCCACTGCCGTTGTACCTGGGGTAGAGTCGTCAGCCTCAACCGACATGGGAGATGAACAGTTGGACATTGTAGTTCTGTTCTGAGATTCACTTGCTAGGCAGCAGTGTGTATCACTACCATTTTTTTAAAAGTCAATCAAGACAGAAGATGAACCGTTAGACATATAGATCTTGTTCTGAGTTTCAACTGATGGAGAGCGCTCATCAGCACATCCATTGGCACTACATGTTAGGTTACTTACACCTGGACCTGTGTGATTTGGGTTGCCTTCAGAGATATAATCTCTTTTCTGAGCGAAACAATAGTTTGTTGTAGTTGACCGCAATCACCCTTGATTCCAGCTAGTGAGAGTCTTCCTGAATTAATCATTTCTTCTGCTTGCCCTGAGCTATGTTGATCGTAATATTCACAAGCTTGTACATTAAGGTTTGATTTTCTTCTTGCTAAAAATAGAATCGATCTCGCAAGGATCCCCTTTTATAAATATAGCAAAGGAATAACAATACCTTGCATATTTTATTAAACTACTTACACCATTTCTATTCTTTCTAACAACCAAATATCCAGACGGACAGCCAGGAAACCACGTGCTCTGCTAAATAAAACTGACCTGTACCATGTACAATATCTTCACTGTCGTGTGCAACCTCTAGCAATTTCTCAATATACATGTCTTTGGCTAGATTATCTAATTCCTGATCAAGTCTACTAATATAGTCATGATTGGGAACTTGTGATATGACATATTGGTATGTTAGGCTGTTACAACGGCGACACGAATCTTGTGCTTATCTGTCAGAACATATATTGTCGACATTCTACGAACTCATGTACTGAGGTTGCGAGAACAGATCTGCATTGTTTGCATTGTCAGACTCATCAATCACCAAATCTGCATCATAAAAAGCATTTAAACTACAATTAGTTGTCGTTATTAGCAGCCATTCTCTCATTGCGTTTATGTATGTATGGTGGTCATGAAAACCTTTGGAATTAAGGTATTTAGTTCTTTTCGTTGATCTATTAGAATAAGTTGTATAGTCTGATAACTTTAATATTGTACTATCGGACTGCAATTAAATGAAATGGATAAATTACAATTTGCTTTATCAAAATATTTGCAATAAAATATAATTTGTTTCAGACGGACCTTCTCTTATGGTATAACATTAAATATATTCTTACGAGACTAAGTTCTTAAGAAAGACAAGAGTGAAAAGTAAAAACCTATGCAAAATTCAACTGATAATTTTTATTTCCCTTGAATACAAAATGAAAATAAAAAGGGACTTGCGGTATTGAGAATTAAATCACAAAACAATCCAAATATTACAGACACAAGTCCTATTAATTTAATGTCCTGAATTAAATAAATAAAAAAATACAAATTAAATCCAAAACTGAAAATGATGATGTGTCAATAATTTGAAGAATTACATTCTAGCGCGAAATGAAATGCATACAGCTTGTGTCACAAAATTAGAAAGAAAAAAAATCGTTTTGCCTAAGAAATATTTGATTAGTTGTGATGTGCATGTGTACAGCGCTGTCTAGGATGAACAGGTGTTTTTTTTCAGCGAGCGACGGAACCAATATATGTCTCACCGTCGTAAACTACTTGCGGCTACGGACATCATAATCACGATATGCACGGGTATTTTACCCTGAATATTACTCACTGTCTTATGAATTTAAGCAAGATTAAGGTATAACCGACAGTGGTCACTTTGGATTTGGTGAAGAGAGCTCGTATTTTTACGAGATATTTATATAAGCCATGGGGCTTACAAGGCTAACGAGGCTATCGAGGTTAACAGTCTAACTGGTCTAACGGATGTAACGAGACTGATGAGTTTAGCTAACGCATAGAGCTATCTTACGTGGTATTTCTAAAAGCCATAGGGGGTGAGTGTTAAATTTATATTTTTTGTGATATGCGAAGTTAATTGATTTTGTATTGTCATATCGTGTAATGATTCATTTATTATAACGCAGATTTGAAACGTCCTGAACTGTTAATTTGAAGTTGCTTTTAAGAGTTTAATGTATTAGTTTTTCCAGAACTCATTATTATTATCAGTTTGGTTTTATTGTAGCTTACAAGGTTACGAGGTTACGAGGCTAACAGTCTAACTAGTCTAACGGATGTAACGAGACTGATGAGTTTAGCTAACGAATAGAGCTATCTAGATGTTTATATGTATGTACGTTTATCTGTACATGTGGTGGAGCCACGACTGTAGACGTAGCTAATACAAAGGTGCTGTATGCTGTCTGTACGTGTATACGTTTTACTGAGTAGTGGATCCATGAAGGGTGTGAATAGCCGACACAAGAGTGTCTCAACCCGAGGAACGTGGTGAAACTGTGCGGTTTATCGCTGGATGAATCGTGCGACTGTACAATGGTCAAGAAGCATATGTTTATTCCAATTGTTATTTAAAATTGTATATTTGTATTTACATTAGATTATTTCGAATCTTAGTTGAATTCCAGGAGATTTGGGAATCTTAATGACAGTGCAGAACATTTGAAACGTATTTGAAAACTTGAGATTGTTTGAATCCCAAGCCTAGTCTATACGTGAAATTATGTGAATATCTTAGTGTGCACTATTTTTTTAAACTAAGGTTTCTTGAAGCTGTATGTCAGAGAGATATATTATTGGTTTATTTTCAATGTGTGAATGTTAGTGTAGAGTTATTGGATCAATTGTATATTGAGCGTGTTTGAGAATCACTGTATTTTTACATCGTACATTTTTCTTTACTAATTAAGTTAATACATTTTCATCTGTCACACATTGTGTTTGAGTCATTCATTTAATTTAGTATAAATTTATTTAAACATAATGCAGTATAAACGCAGGATAATAAACTATTGATGCAACCAGAGGTACCATAAACCTGGAGGAAACAAAAAAGGGTCCTCATCAAAATTGGAAAGAAATACAACCAATATTATTGGCATTAATACACAAATGTGTACACCAGAAGGAGAAAACATGGAGAAAATTACAGTAAATAGACGTAACTTAAATACTATAATGATGCCAATGTTAGACTAATTCATATGGAGAAACTAGACTATTTCAGGCATGGAATCCAAATGCCTAGATTCGACGCTACAGATGCTTGGTGTTCCATTAAGTACATTCTGTAGGAGATATAGTTCATAGAAACAGAAGACGTTGCTAAATGAAATCATCATGATATTAGATACTTCTATTCCGTTTGCTCTGTTTGATTTTTCTGTTCTAAAACAAAAATAATTGTAAAAATTCAGAACGATGAATGATTGAACCTTTTAACTTCATCATTACTGAGGATTTTAATCACAGGTTTTATTCTCCTTATTTGATTTTCTGGAATAATAAGCTATGCTATTGACAACGACTTCCTTGATTGCTATAGAAATGACTGCAATTCGTAGTCTAAACATAGCAAATGTTTTGTAAATGTGTAGAAATGAATATGAGACGTTTGACCAAGTGGTAAAAGTGTTAATAAAGTAGCACATATTCCTTCCATAGGAAAGGAACGACATATATTGCCAACAATTTATTTCTGCTATCCTTAAAATCAGCAACATTGCTCTGTATCATTGACACTGTAATGGGCGGGCTTTGTAATCAGCTGAACAAATCATTTCTTTTGTAGGTTGGCACATGATTCACATTTTTAGCAGTGATAGTCGTGTTGTTACATCCGTAAGAAGGTGTATATTTGGCAACACAAAAAATAAATTAAAATACTTCTCAGCCGTGCTTAATGATGCCATTACCCAAAATTAAAAATACCATCAGCAACGAAAGCACAATTTAATAATATTAGTCGAACTTTTCAGTCTGAAACATATTGCTGTAATCTTTTTTTATCATATTTTTTTAATTCGGGGAATACCCGTGTTTCTTCCTCTTAGAGGATGTGCGGGGTGTCTATCGCCACTGAAGGTATGATTTAGCAGCGTTTGGATTATCTGGTGTCTTAGTGGGGTTGGTTCCCAATATATACAATGTCGATCCCATTATCATGATTACAGAGGGCATCATAAAGCCCGACTGAGAAGTATGTTAAAAACAAACGCATTTACAAGGTTGACAACATTGTGAAATCAAACTTGATTTTCAGTGATCCAAGTCATTGTCATTGTATCACTTGAAATAAACTTCTTTTCTGAACTAACGACAACAAGTACCACAATATTACCAAAATAAATGTTTTTTTTTCTACCACCATTTGCAGTAACTAAACGATTAAAATGAATTATCTGACTGCGTTGATGAAGGCAATAAGCACAACATCGTCCACACGTCATGAAATCTGACACTTGTGATCTCACATTATCGAATCGAGTCAGTCCATTATTGGTTCTTATAAACCCAATGATGTCTTCTTCAGAAGCAGTAATGGATAGAATTCAAAATTTTCTACGATAGTTGAGAAATCAGTCTCGACTTCTGTTTATCAAGGTCATGTTGCCATCGCGGCTCACTACGTTTCCAAGCTAAAGACAAAATTAAAAATATAGTTGTAACAAAACAGTCTTCCTACTTTATTCAGTGTCTCGAGCAAATTCTCTATCAAAGTAAGTCTGTGAATGTTCTACGTGATGTACAAGACTGCGTTGATGAAGAAAATACTCAATATGGTTCACACATCACGGAGTTTGTGCCTTGTAATTTCACATTATGGAACCGAGTCGTGTTTGAATTTCGTCTCATATATTCGATGATGCCATCTTGCAAAGTTAGTGATCCATAAGAATCGAAATACTCTGCATTATAATCGTAGGAAACGTAGATGGCAGCCCAATAAGTTCCTGGTTCCTGGTCGAAGCAGATGTCATAGAAAACAGTACAGTGTATCTACAAAACTTAATGGACATTATTCTGCAGTGAGAAACATGCATTTTATGACAATGAATATTTTCTGAGTTTCTGCTACTCATTTGGTACGCTTGCATGCTCTCTCCAGGGTATTCTTGGATAAATTGCTGCAGATGTTTCGATCAGATATGTAGCATTAATACAATACCCAACAGGAATTCTCATGGTATAGGTAGTCAATTGTGGATTGGTTGTTGATGCCTATTTTTGGATTCGTAACAGAGAGTATCGTTGTTGACCAACTGGCGATAAAAGATTTGTGACCTCTGAAAAAACTGCTAGTGCTGTTAATGTCAGTTGCAACAAAACTGCGAATTAAAATTGTACACAATTGTTTGTCTTCTTGTTGCAAACTCAAATTGGCAATCACGGCTCCGATGCGATGACATACATAGCCTGATTTTGAGTTCTTGAAGAGAGGATCTATCAGATGGTGAGGTAGCTGCTGCATTGAACAGTATGATGGTTACGTCTTCTTCTTAGCTTAGTCGATGAGCTGTACTTGTCTCACTTTCATATAGATGAGTTTGGCTCCGTTTATGTTGGCGTTGGGAGATTAGGTACCTATTTCTGAATAATATTTCAAAAGAAATTCTCCGTCGTATCAAAATATATTGAGAGAAATCAGTGTAGCATCTACGAAAGTACGTGTAACGATGGATATCATCTTCTCTCCTAGTGTCATCGGTAAAGTCTAAGATAGAGTAAGTAATATCGGCATGAGTACAAGGTCATTGAAAGATCTTTTAGCTTAATCATATAATATTATTCGGATAATCATAAAATATGGACCATTATACACATTTCTTACCATCGGGATGAGTTCCGCAAACAGTATGCATGTTATGGGGGTGAAAGCTCGTCCCGTGCGTAGATTCTATGTTGCAAAGGATTCAATCCACTTGATTATGTTTCTCCTTGTTCTTGTCTTCCTTAATGTCTTTCTCAGTTCATTCTCATATTTGGATGTACAATTTTAATTACATGTGCACGATTAACAAAGCCTGCAAATTTTCTTTCCGGAACGAACGTTTGCCCTGGAGTTATCGGTTCGAATTAAATGTCCATACACTAAACATAATGGCAATACATCTAAACACTTTTCTGTTGTTACATTTTGTTTCTTTGGATGTAGTTTTGTAACGAATGCAGCTAACCAAGGATCTGCTTGGAAGTCGAGACATGAATTCGTGCTTTTCCTTCAGGAATGCATCTCATGGTTGCTAAACGACCCTGGCATCGCTATAAGCATTAAATGTATTGCATCAGTGACGTATATTGCTGCACATGTTTAATTGGAAATTCTATATTGAAAAATTATTTTGTCAGTGTAAAATGGTTTGCTTATTTGGAAAGACGCTTGTTCTGATTTTTATCTCGCAAGAAAACTATTATCTACTTTTAAACGATAATACTAGTTCAACTTTGTTTGGAAAATATTTTTACGCACAACATATGAAAGTTGCCACGTCTGTTAGAATGAATTAAATTTTGTCTCAATAATTTCCGCTGAGAAAGACTTTGTGATTAAAAGGCTACGGATCACAAAATCTGGACATTATTCAACTCGTTTCATAATTTCAGTATTAGATAATTATTCATTTGAGATCTAGTTATTATGATAGTATCTACATACTACATTTTGCACGTAACGGCGGCATGGAGGCTTAAACTGTTTATAACATTTTGCTTTATTTTTACACTTGAAAAAATAGCAATGTCTTGATAACTAAGTGAAACATTCAGCTTTCTGAGAAAGAAGATCAACATTCTCAGCCACAGTCTATTTAAATGACAAGAATGTCAAGAGGTAGAACTATTGTATATATGCACTATGTCAGTATATCGGGAGTATGTTTTAGTTGTTGTTTCAAACGAACATCATATACCCTATTTGCCAGCACATTTACGACGTCACCTCTATGTCTACTTTTGTTATATTGGTTAGACACTTGTACAAATATTATATAGAACAAATGCTTATGCATTATAACATCCAGTAAAACAATTAACTCTTGATACCAAATTCGCACATACATGGAATTGTAAACATATTCAATACCGCATTACGACGTCCAATCACCACATATAGATAAAAGCAGCCTTCAAAAGCATGCACAAGAGAATCTTCAGTGAAATACTGCAACCCAAACAATGAAGGCTGTTTTTCATTACAATGAAATCTGTTTTAAAGGACAGTGACTTCGATGGTAATGTAACTTGTTTTAAAATGACACTGAGTGTTGTTATGCCATAGAAGCTATATATTGGTTTACATATGTTAAGGAAATAAAACAAATTGTGAAGCCTCTTTTCATGCTAAGCTCGCCCTTGTACGATAATTTCAGCATCGGAGATAGCTACATCACTTTATAAGGTCGCTTCTTTCATCACATATAACCACACGCAATTATTGAACCATTTATTATTTCGTGTCCACATTATTCGTTAAGTATAATAAAGCCAAGCGTATTCTACATCTAGCTGATCTATCATGAGGACAATTTTGTCTATGACTAAAACAGTAACGAACAATCTTTCGAAGAGGCAGTGGGAGTATGTTTCACGAGTTGTTCCAATACTACCTAAATTCATAATGTATGAGCAGATCATAAGATAGGATTCTTAGGACTCTATTTACTTTGGTAGTGATAAGTAAAATCTACATTTGGATGAATTCTCGGCCATGATTACTTATTCCTTATAATTATCAAATCAGAAATTGCAACCGCAATTTTAATTCATAAAATAAAACGTGATTTAAACTAACACCCAATTTTTGCAACAACAGATTAACACTATCAAATGTATGTTTAATTTGTTTAAATATGACATAATTTGCACACAACAGTAACAACAATTTTGAAATATCTGTCGAAAAAGTGTCAAAAGCCATACAGTCTGTGTAAGAGGAAGAGTTGTCTGGTAATGTCAACTGGATAGCAATTTAAACTAGTCTGAGTCAACCTGACTCTCGCGAGACGTTAATCACATTACGCGTAGACTTCATAAAGTCACATGATGGTCTGCCTGAAGAAGATCTTGTATATACGCAACAGTCGAAAATAAAAGGATCTAAACCCATTTCACAATATTATGAAAGAGTTATCTTCTATCTATAAAGCGTATTAAGAGTAAAGCTAGAGAGGTGTAAAGTGGGCTCAGATCCCGATTATTATTTCTTTCACAGTAGTCACAATCTAGGTTAAAATATTACTTTTCCCTTTTCTTTTCAGTGTTAATGGTTGGCTTGGATTAATGCATGTTGGTATCGGTTTTACGAACTTGTCCATGCTTTAAAATAGGAGCATCATGGTGTGATTGTAAATATGCAATTTGCCGACAGTCCACAGTGAGCAATCAAGCATTGATGTAGATCCATAAATGAAATCGCTGACAGATGGCACGTTGTTCGCTTTGTATTCAACTATTAAAAATAAATTACGTGCTAACCTCTGCAAAAACCCTCATTGTCAGTTAATATTTGAATATAATTCTATTAACATGAATTTATTTTTGTGAACACAATTTAAACTTTAGTAAAGACACACACATATAGGAACTATATATATATATATATATATATATATATATATATAAAATAATCGTGACCCAAATCTTGTTAGTATGTTGGCCTTAAAATTTCAAATTGGAATGTCATATTTATTGTTATAGCTAGCTATTGACAATACATTTATAATTACGAAAATTCCATGTTTTAAAACTGCTGGTTTTATTTAGATTTAAATTAAAACTTCTAATAAATTTAAATTTTAAAATTGTGCCATATAAATTAAGATTTAATTCTCTTTGCAGTCATTTCTTAGTAGTATCATGATTTATATATTGTTACACCATATAAATATTCAAAGAGTAGATATTTTTCAAATTATGTCAGATTAAATGTCTTTAGATGTCACAATTGGGCCTTTATCCATACTTGAGGAAGACATATATCTCCTTACACTGTACTGGCATGTCACTTACTCTATTTATTATGGATCCAAGCAGTTATTTTATATGCGTATGGACTTACTTTAATTAAAAATACTTGTTTATAAACACTCAGCATTTAATGATAGAATAAAGACTTTACAGTACAGCCCACCTCCCCTGTCGTCTAAGCCATTTTTAAATGTCAGAATGAGAAATGTGAAGAGACAAGTAGATCTCTGGATGAAATCTTTTTTTCCCTTGGTTGTCTTAGTTAGCTTATATATAGGAAAACATTGATTGAGAGACTGGGGCATTGCAGCATAAGGTGATGTAAACTTCGAAGACCTTTTTCTGCTTAGTAGTTGTTAACGGACTCTAGAAATATTTTTAAAAATCGTTTGAACTACCTTTGCATATCTGATCTTAATACGTTCATGTTTACATAAACAACAAAAACAAATATCCATGATAGATTAGTGTGTGATCGAAAGTTTCATTGAGTTGATGACTGAGGATTTTATTGGAAATGTATTTAATTAATCGCGTTGCTGATAGATTGTAAGCACTTGAAATGTCTCAGAAATGTTATGTCATTATGAAATAGCCTTCTAATTGTCATTTGTGATCTACTACATTGTCATTCTACATTCCTGTATTCTTTTATGCAATGAAAG
This sequence comes from Unio pictorum, assembly GCA_030141615.1. Lineage (NCBI taxonomy): Eukaryota > Metazoa > Mollusca > Bivalvia > Unionida > Unionidae > Unio > Unio pictorum. The sequence goes on from JARLTB010000109.1 coordinate 594,521, forward strand.
TTTCTGCAAAATATGAATCTGCATCGTCCCTAAATGTATCAAATTTGATCAAAGTTGGCGTCACTTATTATAATTTAGCATACTACTGGATGGACATTCTCTGATAAACATATTTTTAGAAACTTCATACACTTTGCATATGAAAATTAACGTTAATAAATGTATGTTGCATCACATTTACTAGTGTCACTATGTAAAGTTTAATTTGTCATGTGACCTAATGTCATCTCAAAATAACCATATGTACCAGGTTTTCGTGCCACTTATATACTTCGCACTGATCGATGAGATTTTAAAAGTAATACAAACAAATGTATAGTATAATTTTCAGGTCTGGCCTTGTATTTAGAGCAAGGCGAAGGAGTTATTTTTTCTTGGATTCTTTCTAGCTACCAGGTGGGATACCAAGGCCTCATTAGGACATGTCCAAAGCAACCTGCACACGTCATCAGGATTTTGTCATATTACCACACTGTTATATAGTATTTAGTATGACGTAGTGTGTGTGTGTGTGTGTGTGTGTGTGTGTGTGAGAGAGAGAGAGAGAGAGAGAGAGAGAGAGAGAGAGAGAGAGAGAGAAAAGTATCACCTTTATTGTTACTGACACATCAATCATTTGCTGTTTTGCTATTTAACATGGTATTAGTCTCATCACTACTGGAAATTTAAGGTGGTATTTCTGTACACTAACCGCTGACTGGGTTCTTTACAGTAAACCCGGAACATAGCACTTGTCATTTTTTCTATAGTGTATATACCTATACATATTTAACGGTAATATCGCAATTTGCATTAAATAAAGAGAAAAAGAAACTCACTGTGAACTTAGCTCATCGCTACTCCTGGGACAAATGTCACAACTTACACAGACCCAACTACCGATTGTCTTAAATATCATTTATTGATCAAGTTTACTAACTACAATTCGATAGATTCAGGTAGTGTATTTATTGCAAAATGTAATTGTTTTCAAAACTAACTTATGTTTTAAAAAAGACTATTCAGTTTAAAACTCTCTCTGACTTTCAGCTATAAAACATTTTGACAAATTGAATTATCTTGCATTAGCAACACATTTTTTATTAAATTAAAATACCTTCGATTTAGTTGTGAGGCAATAAAGCAGGTTTTCCTAAACTTGCAGGTTGATAAACATCAACCCTTCATAATTTTGCAAATAATCACACCTATTATTTGCCACGATAATCCAAATATAGAATTGTGATAAAAATGACTTTAAATAGTTTGTCCTGTTATGACTCAGAACACACATAGTACTTTATTGTCTGTAGCCGCGAATGGAGTCCCAATCTATTTTGAAATAAAAATCTTTCCTGTCTTTTCTCGTGGTGATTGTTTTGACTTACATTCGGGAATTCTTGGTGTTAATTTAAGCAAAGTGTTCATTCCTAACAATATGCTTGTTTGTTTGTTTTTTGTTAAGATTTATAACGTAGTTTTCACAATTTTTCAGTCGTATCGCTTCGATGTATCCAGTGATCTAGTGAGGCAGTTTATAGTGATGTCTAGCATATATCTATATCTATCTCTATCTCTATCTATCTCTCTATCTCTATCTCTCTATCTCTATCTCTCTCTATCTCTCTCTCTCTCTCTCTCTATATATATATATATATATATATATATATATATATATATATATATATATAACAATGTTATATATAAAGCTAAAGTATTTAAAATCGTGAATCACTAATGGCCTGTGAATTATGGCTTCAATAGTAGCCTAATGGTCATATACCCTCTAGATCATTGACGAATATCCTCTAATACTTAATGGAGACCTTGAACGTAAACATACACAAAGTAACCTAGAGGAAACCGACTTCTTATATTATATATATATATATATATATATATATATATATATATATATATATATATATATATATATATATATATATATATATATATATATATATATATATATATATATATATATGTGTGTGTGTGTGTGTGCCTTTTGGATGACATTATCTTACAGTCTTACATTCTACTGATGGCAAAACAAAAACTTGAACTTACCTCTAATGGCCAGTATGCAGTACTATGGATTCCTTGATTAAGCGCCAACCGACAATGACCTGTTTTATTTTTTATGTTTTACTTGTTCTTCAAACTATTTACAGTTTCCAAACATACCCTTTGTAAATATTAAAATGTCTCAAGTACTGAAAGATTTTGTTATATATAAGATATTGTATTGCAAAGACTCCACTGATGTTCAAGCTGGTAGACTAGACGAATTTATGAATCGTGTCATTATGAAATTCTCTACTTGAATGTTGTTTACTTTCCTTGACAAGATATAGTTATATTTATGGTTAGTATGGGATATTAAGTAGGATTTCACTTATGGTAAGCTCAACAAAGGCATGTCTTTTATAAAGGCTACAAATAAAAGTCTTTCTCATGCCATCTTAGAAGTGGATAACCACCTCACTCGTTTCTTTCAAAACTTCATGGTATACAGTTACATCTCTCCTTGTACATTAATACAGGTGTATCGATTGTAAACTCCAGGTCATTAGCTACTTATTGTAAATCTGAATGATTTTACTATGAAGTAAATCTCATCCCCTGGGACAATAATCGTTGCTGCGTGTAAAACCACAAATGTTCTGACAGCCTTCCGTTGAATCCCAGAGATACAAATCATACACATATGCTGTCGTAAACGCACCAACTGGCGTGATACTGTCGGCCATTAAGTTTACGTCATCATCATTTCTCAGAGTAAAAGGAGATGCGGCGCCACCGCCAGCTCGTTACCTGTCACATATTTGACGAGGTCTGTCATTGTTGTCAAGTGGCCACCGTCCCGTTAACACCTGGGGAGATGCTCCGCCTCTGAATATAAGCGACGGTCCTGAGACATATACAGCGACGTCAGCAAAGAAGCCAGGACAACGTAGAATCATAATGTGCTAGTAGAACGACTATTAGTGCTTAATTTCAAAGATAATAGTGCAATCCATAAAATTAGCCAGCTGATATTATTCATCTAAATTACGTATCATGATCTCGTTGATGCAGCCTTCACATAATTGTCGCAAATATGGGTTTAAATTGGAGACAGTATGAGTGTCTGTGTAGCACTCTCTGCCCACAGAAATAACTTTAAAGATGGGTAATGTTATCCCATCAAGAATATTTTATGCTGTGCTTATCTAACTGGGATGGTCACACGCCACATCGTCGAAATGTAGTCCAGTTATTACAGGATTCGTGGTATATTATTTTTGGATCGCGTATAATACACCAAATTAATCTTAATATTTTATCCAGGTCTATTTATTCTAAAGATATTGTTTGTTAGCACAGCAGTAATATTAAACCAGCCTGGTTTGTACGAAGTTTCCTTGAGCGCTACTCGAAAATCGGAGGGGTTGCATAAAATATATTCTAGCACAATCGGTCCAACTAGAAGATTTATCAAAACAACATTCTTTATTGAAATGGGAATGAATCGAAAATAAGAATGAATCAAAAATTATTAAATTCTCTCTCTAAATACACCTTCAATAATCTCAATATACCCCAATTCCTAGTACTCAGCCTATTTATACCTATTTATGTGACCTAGCCCATCCGGTATGAAATAACTTAATTCTTCCAAGAACCCACCTGACCGTCCAATTGAATGTAGAAACAAACCGGAACTAAAAAACGTTAATATTATTATTAAAGTGGTATTAATAACTATCGTAAACAACTACATCAACAACTATGATAGAACCTTCGCAATATACACTTTTATTTATCTTAAAAAAGAATTTTACTTGAGTATAAAAAACAAAATAATATAGTCACTATAGATAATCATTACAAACTATTGTCATGGATAAAAAATACAAAACAAAGACACCTTCATGCTTCAAAAATTACACAAATATAGTTTTACATAAAGCATGAAAGTGTGTAGTTGTTGTTTTTTTTTAAAAGTATGCTAACCAGATTCTTTCTGCATGAAATAAGTATTTTAAAAAATGTAATTTGCTTTGAACGAGTCTAATTCAACTCTAGCAATGTCCAGAACAAAACCGAAGCAACTGTTATGTATACGGTATCGATGTTCCGTATTAAACACAATGTATACGGTATCGATATTTCGTATTAAACACAATGTATATGGTATCGATGTTTCGTATTAAACACAATATATACGGTATCGATGTTTCGTATTAAACATAATGTATACGATATCGATATTCCGTATTAAACATAATGTATACGGTATCGATGTTCCGTATTAAGCACAATGTATACGGTATCGATTTTCGCATTTGATTCATTTATTTTGTTTTTATTCAACAGTCTTTTTTTTAGAATAGAGTATGTGTGAGTAGACACTAGATCAAGCAAGAATTACATGCTGCATGCTAAAACTGGAATCAGGCCTCCTTAGCATATTCCAATCTGCGACCTCATAAACGGAGAACTTTACGATGACTTGAACATGAATATTTACGGTAAACCAATTAGTTGGTTTGATATTGAAATAGACGGAGCTAGACCACATTAGTTTCTGTTATATCTAATACAATACATATTTCATTTATGAAATATTAACGTGCATTGCCTATTTCTTTTCCTCTTGCTTCATCTTCTCCGTCACTATTACTTCGTTACTTTTATTACGATCTTCTTCCTCGTTGTTGTCGTTGTCGTGTACAAGCTAGTTAGTGTTATTTTATTCTTTCCATGGATGACGAATAATGTAAGAACGGTCTGTTTTGAGAGAGAGAGAGAGAGAGAGAGAGAGACAGAGAGACAGAGAGAGAGAGAGAGAGAGGATAACACATAAACTATTTATTTATGTTGCATGTCCCAACTCTATTACTATCAGATATAATAATGCTTTGGAATAATAGTTTCAAGTTCTCGGTGAAAGCTAAATGACTTAAATTGATGCCGACATTATGTCTTGCCCTATATATATAGGCATACGTAGCATATATGTGAGAGAAACATTCAATATCAAAATGTAAAATCACTGGACAAGCACGACTTGTGTAATTTGAAAACCAAACAACAACCTGTCAATTCAGTCTGAATTACGAGTAAATGCAGTCTAGTATATTAGTAAGATAAGTAAGGACCTCCAGATTTCGATTCATAGCCAGACTAATCGATATATTTATTTATAATGGTTATAAATTAAATAATTATTGCTTAGGAATGCAGTATTGCAGTAGTAACTAGCAAGATAATTCACCAAAATAAATCTCAGAGCCCTAAGCAGGTAAGTATATTTAGACTCTAAAGCATTTATTCATTCATTCACTGCCCGTCACTCCTATCAGGGTATGGGCCGCCAACTACAGATCTCCAGAGTCCTCTGTCCTGGGCCATTTTTTCTAGCTGGTTCCATGTGTAGCCCATCTTGGTGGCGTCAGCCTGGAGGTTGCGTCGCCAGGTGTTTCTTGGACGGCCTCTCTTCCGCTTGCCTTGTGGGTTCCACCTCAGCGCCTGCCTGGTGATACTGGTTGGCGGTTTTCGTAGGGTGTGCCCTATCCAGCCCCATCTCTTCTTCCTGATTTCTTCTTCAGCAGGAAGTTGGAAGGTCCTTTCCCAAAGATTGGTATTGCTGATGGTGTCAGGCCAGCGGATCCGGAGAATCCTTCTGAGGCAGCTGTTGATGAAGGTCTGGACTTTCCTGATGGTGGTCTTGGTCGTCCTCCAGGTCTCTGCTCCATACAGTAAGACTGACTTCACGTTGGAGTTGAACAGTCGGATCTTGGTGGTCAAGGACAACTCTTTGGAGGTCCAGATATTCTTGAGCTGGATGAAGGCGGCTCTTGCTTTGCCGATCCTTGCCTTGACGTCTGCGTCTGTACCGCCATGCTGGTCAATGATGCTACCCAGGTAGGTGAAGGACTGCACTTTTTCCAGGGGACTTCCATTCAGGGTGACTGGTTCGGTACTTGTGGAGTTGATCTTCAGGATCTTGGTCTTGTCCTCGTGGATGTTGAGGCCAACTTGTAAAGACGTGGCTGCCACAACGTTTGTATTTTCTTGCATCTGCTGTTTGCTGTGTGAAAGGAGTGCAAGGTCGTCGGCAAAATCCAAGTCGTCTAGCTGGCTCCACAAAGTCCACTGAATTCCGTTCCTGCGCTCGCTGGTGGACGTCTTCATAATCCAGTCGATGGCGAGGAGGAAGAGAAACGGTGATAACAAGCATCCTTGTCAGACTCCAGTTCGCACCTGGAAGCTGTCTGTGAGCTGCCCTCCATGGATAACTCTGCAGGACATGCCGCCGTAGGAGTTCCTGATTAGGTTGACCATCTTGGCTGGGATGCCGTTGTGCCGAAGGAGTTTCCAGAGGGTTTCTCGATCCACGCTGTCGAACGCCTTCTCATAGTCGATGAAGTTGATGTACAACGGGGAGTTCCACTCTAGGGACTGTTCGACTATGATGCGGAGCGTCGCAGTCTGGTCCGTGCAGGATCTGTTCTGCCGGAAGCCTGCTTGCTCATCTCGCAGCTGTGCGTCCACGGTTGCCTTCATCCTTTCCAAGAGGACTCGGTTGAAGACTTTCCCTGGCACAGATAGGAGTGTGATGCCCCTGTAGTTGTTACAGTTGCTGAGGTCGCCTTTCTTGGGAAGCTTGATCAGGTAACCTTCCTTCCAGTCTGCCGGTACGTCTTCTTCCTCCCAAATCCTCTCAAAGAGTGGGTACAGCATCTCCACTGACTCATCAAGGTCTGCCTTTAGCGCCTCTGCTGGGATGTCGTCGGGTCCAGCCGCCTTCCCGCTCTTTATCAGGGTGATGGCCTTCCTGATCTCGTCTCTGGTCGGTTTCTAGCAATTGATCGGGAGATCCACGTTAGCTGGTTCGATGTCTGGGGGGTTCGCGGATGCTGGCCTGTTCAGGAGATCCTCAAAATGCTCTGCCCATCTGTTCATCTGCTGGTCTAAACTGTTGATGGTATTCCCCTGCTTGTCCTTGACAGGTCTTTCTGGTTTGCTGAAATTCCCGGAGAGTCGTCTGGTGATGTCGTACAGCTGTTTCATGTTACTGCTGTACGCTGCCTGCTCCGCCTCAGCTGCCAGTCCATCTATGTATTCTTTCTTGTCCATCTTGATGTTTCTCTTCACTACTCTGTGGGCTTCTGTATAAGCTTCTTGAGCCTTGGCCTTCTCTGCTCTGGTTCTACTGTTGCAGACTACTGTCTTCTTCCTATTCCTGTCTTCGATCTTGGTCAAGGTCTCTGCTGTGATCCACTCTTTCTGCTGGTGTTTCTTTGGCCCCACTACTTCTTGGCATGATGCTCTTAGTGTTTCTTTCACTATCTGCCAACTGTTGAGTACACTGTCTTCTTCTTCTTGAAAAAGTTCCTGAAGCACTTCAAACTTGTTCTTCAGCGTCAGACCAAACTCTTGTCTTATCTTGGGGTCTTTCAGAAGGCTGACGTTGTACTTGACTCTTCTGTCTGACGCTTCCATCTGGTTTCTCTTCAGCTTCAGCTTCAGTTTGTCCACCACCAGGTGATGGTCGGACGCCACGTCTGCTCCTCTTCTCACTCTAACGTCCTGCAGGGATCTTCTGAACTTCTTGCTAATGCAAACGTGGTCGATCTGGTTATCTGTCGCGCTGTCTGGCGATGCCCATGTATTCTTGTGGATCCGCTTGTGAGGGAAGATGCTGCCTCCAATGACCAGGCTGTTGAGTGCACACAGGTCTGCAAATCTCTCTCCATTCTCATTCATCTCTCCCAGGGCGTGGGTGCCCATGACTGGTTCGTATCCAGTGTTGTCAAACCCAATCTTGGCGTTGACATCTCCCATGAGGATGGTCACGTCCTTGTCCGGATAGGTCTCGAGGATCTTCTGCAGTCTGCTGTAAAACTGGTCTTTGTCCTCCTCTTCACTGTCGTTCGTTGGGGCATAGCACTGGACGACGTTCATCTTGATCTTCCTCTTCTTAGTTCGGAAGTATGCCGTGATGATCCTGGGGCCGTGCGCCTCCCATCCAATCAGTGCCCTCTGTGCCTGCTTGGACAGCATGAAGCCTACTCCCTGCGTGTGGGGTGCGTCGCTCTCTTCATGCCCGGAGTACATCAACAGCTCTCCTGTCATCAGTCGTGATTGTCCAGCTTGGGTCCACCGTGTCTCGCTGATGCCTAACACGGCTAGGCTGCTGCTCCTCATCTCGGCTGTTACCTGAGCCGTCTTTCCTGGCTCGTACATGGTCCTAACATTTCATGTGAAGATGTTGATTCTCCTGGTAGACAAAAGGGTAGTCGGCTTTGTGGCATCCTTTCGGCTTTCACCACCCAGCGTCATGCGTCTTCGTGATGAAGACCCTTCCTCTCCCAGGATACAGTTTTCTGTTTCTTCTGTTGTTGACGTTTCTGTAGCGTCGTTCTTTTTACGGGATGGGGGTGCTAACCCCACGCCCAACCCTCCAGACTCTAAAGCAGCTGCAGACAATATTCTTTTGTTATATGTGTCGGAGTTTACCGATAATATTTTCAAATATACTGAACATAGTTAAAAAATGTAAAGATGTTAAGGAAACTAAATAAAGATCCTACTCATGGGAATGACACACATGTGGTTTTGAGTTTAAGAACATGTATACAGAAGACTACACGTGCAATATACACATGTTGACTTCTGTCATGAACCTGCCTTGAAGTCCGATATAGTCTGTGTCTACATCCCCGTTTGTTTGTACCCCCCTGCCGATTTAAGTAAAGAAAAGCATACTCAAGATAAAAAGTCAATAAATCTTACTCAATTCATTCATTGATTTATAATTTATAACCCGATTGCGACCAGGGTGTCCATAACACCATTATCGTCTGCGCGTCTGATGCAAAACAGAAATTTTCATACTAACACAACAAAATATTGCACACAATTTGGGCAAGTTTTTTCCACAAATAGAGTTAAGTCATTGCTCCTATTTGGTTACTCCCGGATACTTCCGTCAATTACGGTAATGTTAAGAGTTATATGTCTTTGCCACCTATAAAATCTACCTTCTATATACATGCATGCGTATTTATGAATCTGCCCCTTCGATGAAAATCGACTTGTACAGGAACTGGAAATTGATCTCGCGGATGGCTATGGTTGTAATGGAAACTTCCGTTAAGCATCAAAAGCGCAGACGATAAAGGTGTTATGGACACCCTGGTTAATCGGAATCTGGTCCAGAGTAGCCCTTTTCTCTTTGGAGATCAGGAACAGGTATGGTATATTATATAATAAGCACGGAATGGAAGTCAAAGTGATGAAGTTATTAGGTGAACGAAGTGTGATGCAAACGTTTAAGAAAAGCCAATGTAAAATCATATTCCGATTTCTTTCAGCTGTTAAAAGGAATGTTATTTCACCTAGGCTATGATATGTTGACATATATCAGCTTTTGTTGTGGCTGATTGGGAGGAAAGTGTTACCAAGGATGAGTGTTCCTTTCCCTCTTATTGCTATCCGGCTTATGGATCGGCTTTATTTCTGCATTTACCTTTCTTTGTTAGTTTTCATATTATTTTTATTCCATTACATACTTTTGTACTGTAATTTTATATACTTGATTTTATATTCTCCAAAAATATATTTTCCAGAAATTGGTTTTCCAAATGAGGATGATGATGATGATGATGAGGAGGAGGAGGATGAGGAGGAGGAGAAGAAGGAGAAGGTTGAGGAAAGTACAAAATCATCAATGTGTGGGAGTTAAATAGGATAGGTTGTTCTATGACTATATGGGATTTGATTAGGGTATGTAAAAACAAACCTAACTACAGAAAAACGCTCACACTTACTGACGAAAATACAATACTCCTGGCAGAGACCATGCCGACCATCCATTTATCCTTGAAAGAGCTGGTTTAAGTCATAACATCCCCCACCACCCGAATAGGTTCCACAACCAGGGTACATCATTGACTGACAGAAAATGAGGTTCCTTACACTCACATGCTTCCACTGTTGTTTGTATTGATGATGTAAGTATTCTAGTAGGTCTATTTGTGTCTCATTTTCCTCACGTACGAGTTGTTTTGCTTTCAATGGGCTTGCAGTGCATTTAACCACGCTTCACCACTTTCCTTCTCTTTGTCATCAAGTCTTGTATCCAGTGCAGTGATCCATCTCATTCACCGAATAAGTTATCCACATCTACAAACTCTAACTCAGATTTATCGTTTGGTCTAGTCGATAATAAATGCCGAGTTTGGTGTGTAACTGTGACTCATATAGAGAAGAGAGAGGTTGAAACCAAAATTGCCAGTCGTTAGCAGCCAGATGCTCTTTTGCCTTGCTCTTCCATTTATCCATAGTATGTTATTGTTGGTGCTGTTTCTCTTAAAGATGACCTTAGTTTGGCTGTTTCCCTCCTATACGAGATTTGTTAGCAGCTTTTGTTACGTGTTTCGGCTCTAACAAACAATAGCACAGTGAAAACAACAATTATTGAAATATTTAACAAATAATATATTTCCATGGGAAAGGATTGTATAAATAGAAAAAGAACTAACAGTATAAAGAATCATATACAAACGTAATCCAAATTAATTAAATTTCAGAAGTTCAAGCAAGGAAATGTTCTGATTCAAGTTTGAGCACTATTGGAAAATCTAAGGTGGAAGACGAAAACGTATGGGGAAGTCTGTTTTGTGTTTATTTACAGTTATTTGTTGAAAAACAATAGTTAACACTCCTGTGTTGGAATACCGAATAAAACATTGATAAACTTTGTCCAAGAATTTTGTATGAGCACATCAAATATTTCTGGAGATACGAATTAATCCTTTAAAATTAAATGAACTGAAGAAAAGTAAATCGATAAACGAACTGCAACATAAGAACTTGATATCGTGTACAAAATGCCCAAAACTGAGAATATTTCACTAAAACAAAGATTATTTCGTATTATAAAATGCAGTTTTGAAAAATTCCCAAATTGCGAGAGAGAGAGAGAGAGAGAGAGAGAGAGAGAGAGAGAGAGAGAGAGAGAGAGAGACTGGGATGGGGGATTGAGGGGAGGGGGGCTGGGAAGGGAGTCAAATAATCTTCTTTATATCACGTATTCTTAACATGACCCTGACGAGTACCAATGATCTTACTGTAAAAATTTAAAGTTTGTTTTCTTAATTCACAATTTCCATCTTGACCATAAAAACAACCGATCATTTTAAAATTAAAGTAAAACCTTGTTACGTGGCTGATATTAAGGTCAGGATCTAGGACGGCAACAATTGTTGTTTACGAAAGAATGAGTCAGGTCAACTGATCTTCTGAAGAAATATATGCAGGGAATAAATTTAGATCACAATAGCATGCAATGTAAAAAAAAATTAAAACCGAAAAACAGAACAAGAAAATTATAATAGATATATATTAAATCAGATATACGTAACACTTCCCATAGGCATAGCAGAAGTGATTTAAACTATTAATCTCCGTGGCAACAAGTCTTTTACCCGGCTTAGGGTATCCACCGCCTTCCCCAAATTAATCATTACCATATGCAAACCTTTCCCCATATATAAACCCTTTGCCAAATTTATTGTTCTTGTCCTGTCGATAATGATTGCCAAGTTTGGTGGAAAATGTGCCCATTGTAGAGAGAAAAGGGATTGCAACTAGATTGAGGATGTTGCCAACCGTAGCGGATAGTGTTTTGATGCTGCTAAATTTGAGCAGTTAGCTATCAGATTCCCTCTTACTTATCCGAAGCATCACATATTTTATATTCACCAATTAAACCAGTCGACATGGTGTAATACAGAGGTAAATAGGTAAGGCATGTTGGGTGTGGATACAAAAAAATAACATGTTTTGAGTGAAATTCTGATTATGAAATTGCTAGAAAGAGTCGCAGGATGGAATGAAAAACAAAACAAGTAAGAGATACTTACATTAACGTAAAAACGATTATGGATGATGATTTATATCTCCAGGTAAAATGTGGAAAAGCGAGAGATCTTGAGGGAGACGTCAAACGTGAATATAATTTACATGCACAAATGTATAAATATTGATTTAAAATATTTTTTTTAGTCTTCAAATTGGTCTGTTGAAATAATGAATTTTTTGTTGTCATTTACAACGGTTTGTTCTACAGATGTGTTGAAAACAATACATTAATTATCTCAATTTAGTTTAGAATATTTTGTTAAATGATTCATGAACCTGTTTACTGTACCGTTGGAATGTATTAGATAATTCTGTATTGGATATATACAAAATGGAAGAATTGAAAAATTGAGATGCATTGATAAGTACAATGCATACACACTCTGCTTTTTTAATGACAATGCATATACACTGCTGTTTTAATAACAATTCATACACATTATGTTGTTTTAACGACAATGGATACACACTCTGCTTTTTTAATGACAATGGATACACACTCTGCTTTTTTAATGACAATGCATATACACTATGTTGTTTTACAACAATGGATACACACTCTGCTTTTTAATGACAATAGATACACACTCTGCTTTTTAATGACAATGCATGTACACTCTGCTTTTTTAATGACAATGCATATACACTATGTTGTTTTACAACAATAGATACACACTCTGCTTTTCTAATGACAATGCATGCACACTCTGCTTTTTTAATGACAATGGATACACACTCTGCTTTTTGAATGACAATGCATGCACACTCTGCTTTTTTAATGACAATGGATACACACTCTGCTGTTTCAATGACAATACATATACACTATGTTGTTTTACAACAATGGATACACACTCTGCTTTATAATGACAATGGATACACACTCTGCTTTTTTAATGACAATGCATACATACTCTGTATTTTTTAAAATAATGGATACACACACTGCTTTTGTAATGACAATGCATACACACTATGTTCTTTTGAAACAATGGATACACACTCTGGTTTTAAATAACAATGGATACACACTCTGCTTTTTAATGACAATGCATACACACTCTGCTTTTTTAATGACAATGGATACACACTCTAGTTTTTTAATGACAATGCATACACACTATGTTGTTTTAAAGCAATGGATACACACTGTTTTTTTAATGACAATGCATACATACTATGTTGTTTTAAAAAAATAGATACACACTCTGCTTTTTAATGACAATGCATACATACTGCTGTTTTAATAACAATGCATACACACTATGGTGTTTTAACGACAATGGATACACACTCTGCTGTTTTAATGACGATGCATACACACCTTGATGTTTTAACGACAATGCATGTACACTCTGCTGTTTTAATGTTTGGGTTATTATTTGTTAGAACCATTTATGTAATATACAAACCAATCAGCAAATAAACAAACCAATTCGCAACAAAAACCACAAAACAATCAGAAAATAAACAAAGCGACAATTATGATTACAGTAATGACCACATAATGCAAAGAAATCATGTTGATATTTAGTGTTATCAAGATAGTAGTGTATGAAATAATTCTGGAATTAATTTGTCTTCCATACCTGCACACACATTATTATCAGTTGTTACATAATGAGTGTTTCTTGTCTAACATGCCATAATAAACATATTTATTTCAAATAATTTGTTGACTAATATATTTGGTTTCCTATCAGTTCAGTTTGTTTATCATTCTATTTGAGTATTCATTCTCTTGTAGAAAAATAATTTTAAAAACGAATTTGAACAAAGATCATTTATTTTTAACGCATGGAAATAAAATTATGCTACAGGTGAACAAATGAAAAGCGAGACCAATTAACCATAGTTTTCACTGTCAGTCGGGGACTGAATAATATAAACAGAAGGAAGGGAAAATAGGTTAATTATATGCAACGATTGACTATCAATGTGCCATCTTCTATGTGATTTGATTTAATTCAGTATTTACGCAGTGCATATGTAGTTACGAGGGAAACATAATACATTCAACAGCGTATCAAGACACGCACTTATAACAAATGTTTATTTCACATTACTGACAGTATTACATTAATTTGGTATGCACTAACATATTCTTTAATAAATAGGTTGTAAACATGTCTTAGTACATTTTTTTTTTACCTTTGAAATAGTCGGACCTATCATTTGGTAAAGATATGCCAACATAATTGACACCGCTTTGGAATCTATATCTTCTGCTTTTATACAATACAATATAGTAAGATTAGTTTGAATTTCAAAGTTATCTTTTAATGACTCCTGATATAATACATTTGTAAAACTTAGTTGGTCTAAATATATGAAAAATAGAAGATCTCAAATGGGTAACGCTTTAATATTGAATTTATGAAACGAGTTGAATAATGACCAGGTTTGGCGAACCTTGGCTTGAGAGAGCTGGACATTATTTAAAGAGTTTTATAATTGTAATAATAAAAAATGATCCATTTGAGATTCATTTTATCACTGTTTTATTTCAGTAGAAATTATTTAGATAGAAAGAAGAACGAATAATTTTTTCATACAAAACACAACATTTATCAACACAAAATGTCCAGTGGGTGTGATTTCACGTTGTTTGATGCGGTGCAAAGAGCAGGTTCAAGCTGGCCTACACAACACAGTGACAGTGCATACGTTTAAATTCTACATCACAAAAAAACATTACAGTCTAGCGATATTATAATATCCTTTGTATATGGATTACTTAAAATAAACTCATCTCATCTGACAAGAGGCATACTCAAACTATGAGCAGAGAATATTAGAAACGGAATGAATATATATATATATATATATATATATATATATATATATATATATATATATATATATATATATATAGAGTCAGGTATATAAAATATATATTTTTAGTCAAACTTAGGATCACAAATTTCTTTACAAACATAGTTTAGATTACATTAAAATGGATTAAATTAAAAGCCATAACCTCTTTTATAAACATACATTGGTTTCAAAATGAGTGGTAAATGTTTTTGACAACACACTTTGGTAAAACAAAACTTGAGAAATACAATCTGCAATCAAATTGTATGATAAAACCTCCTTGGAATCTAAATGAATTTAACAAATTCATATGTACCATGATCTCCAACTGTATGAAGAATTTAAATTGCTGACAATATAGAACATCTTTCAGAATTAGAGATTGAGTGTATTGCTAACATCTGAACATAATAAAAAATAACTGGGCAAGCATATGAAAAGGTTTCCATGCCAACCAAACAGAATAACAAATGTATGTATGTGTATATTTAAAGGTTCCTATGCCAACTGAACAAAATAATGAATGTCTGGAGTGGTATATTTAAAGGTTTCGATGTCATTTTATGCATTTTGTCCAGCTTTGCAATCGGTATTTCTTTGGGGCTATCATTCTAAGTGAACCTTGTACAGCATCATTTAGTCCATCAGCGTAGAATGTTTTATACGTTGGCAATCGTGAATTGATCACCCTGACCATTTCAGATTCACGTTGAGCATTATGCATGATCTTATTTTTTATTATGTAATCACTGTAATAGTCATCAAACATCTCATCTATAAGCGATCCGCAAACACTAACGCCCATGATGCCACCTGTAAATAATCGTCAATAAATATCATATATTTCAAGAATTTTTTCTGGAGTATTATTTCCAGCTCGTTTTCCTCCAATCAGAATTTCTAATCGATCTACGTCAGAAAGAACATTATTAGGACCAATAATAAAACCCACTTCCCACTGACAAGCAGCTTCCAGTTGCGCCAGGAGGATAACCATTAATTTGGTTAGCCTTTCTCTTACACTCTTTTGGATCTTTTAATTTAACCGGCGAATATACTACGGCAAAATAAATTGCACAAGTCCAACGTCCACATTTTGTTATTGCTGCAACATATTCGAAGTTTTAAATGATTTCTTCAAGATTTATATTCCTTTGTAGCATTGGCGATTAATTTATCCTGCAAATGTTCTGCAAATTACGTAAGAACATTATCAGTAAATATATATGAAATACAATAGTTCATGAAGAAGCCATCGCTTTCTTGTACAAAGTGTTTATGTTGTGAGATCAATACTTTCATACATTTTAAGACGATACGGTGATGGTTTTGCAGAAGGTCAACAGTTCCGTGGATTTAAGATAAGAACTATTTATTAAGTGTAAAAGTAATAACTGTTTGGAAATTAGGTATAACATTTGCATATATATATATATATATATATATATATATATATATATATATATATATATATATATATATATATATATATATATATATATATATATATATGAGGATAGTGGGTATACTTGTTTACGTTGGAGGCAATGTTTTACAACAGTTTACAGATATATGACGGATCATCCTGAATAAGTATTTGTACTTAATGCAAAGGATCATTCACTTTCAAGAACCCAGGAGCAACGATCGTTCTTGAGATATTCTGCACCAAAAACTACATTTCGGATGTTTATTTACGTTGTAAATGAAATATGTATACATAACTTTTAATAGTTAAATTTGATTTAGTTTCATAGTCAAAGGAAATGTTTTACACTAGTAGCATCCCTGGATCGGACAGACTAATCTAAAATACACATGGTGAGGAAAACAATTTAATATTGTTTGCATAAAGGAAAATTTTGCTATATATGAGACTTAGATTCAAGCGGTTACTTATATCGTATCCCTTTGATTTTTCATTATGAATTATCAGTATTTACTTTAATATATTTTGATATTAATAAGTAACAATTAAATGTCAATATGACAGTGTAAGTTTAATAAGTATCATTGTATAATATACGGTACCGAACAGGCTTATTGTTAACATAACGTTTTTACTGAAAGTATTAACACCTATATTGCAGTGTTTTGTAGACTTTTTAATAAAAGCGTAACAAAAAGAAGACATACGAACTTCAGCTAATGTGCATAGGGATAAGTGTTACATTTGTATTTTATTTGATATGTAAGGCATATTCACCTTTTAATGTTGTATCGTTGAATGACTTTACTACAGTGCAGACTTTAAACGTTGTGACTGTTTTTTTTACAAGCTGCTATACTAGTATATTTTAATTCCGTACTTGCTATTATGACCCGTTTGGTGTCTTAGTAGCTGTCTGCAGCTATCAGTAGCTGCTTGTAACTATGTTTAGTTGTCTGTACGTATGTGTGCAAGTTATTTAACACGCTGTCAGGCCGTCTGTGCGTCTTATAGATATGGAAGATATAACCTGCAAGCCATACATAGACCAAACCGCTAATTTTTAAACTTGTGAGCGTGGTTGATCCATGAAGGGGGTGAGCGAGCGATACAAGTATGGGCTATATCAAACATTCGAGATAAATGTGTGGTTTGTCAGTGAAAAGAAGTGCAAGGTTTAACAAATATGTATGAATCATACGGCTGTACAAATGACGGAGTCATAGGTTTGTTACGATTTATTCTTGAGTATAATTTGTATTACTTTTATTTTATTACTATTTGAATATTATTTTCATTTAATGAGGTTTTTAAATCACAAATTCAACCGCTCCGGTGGACTAGTGGTTAGAGCATCCGCCGCGTAAGCGGAAGGTCGTGGGTTCGATAACCGGCCGAGTCATACCAAAGGCTTACAAAAATGGTACCATCAGCTGCCTCGCATGGCGCTCAGCATTAAGAGGTTAGTGTTAGTACTGATCGGGCTGTTGTCAGTATAATGTGACTGGGTGGTACATCATGCTACATGTCTGCGACATGTTGTCCCATTGCTAGACATCACTATCAACTGCATCAATGCAGACATCGTAGCGATATCACTGACAAAAATATTAAATTCACGTTAATAATCCTAATCAAACAAACAAACAACAAAATCTGAGATTCATTGTAAGAAATTACATGAGGTATTTTAAATCTCATATTCAATTAAAGAAATTCAATGTACTAACTTGCATCTCGCTTTCCTTGTAAGAAATGACATGAGATTATCTTAATCTCATTTACAATGTACAAAATTACGTGATATTATATAAATATTACAGTCATACATTTGTATATGAGCCATTTATTTATGTTTTTTTCTATTTGTGAATGTTGTTTGGATAGAGTAATTGAAATGAGACGTATGTTTCCGAGTGTGAAAGGATATATATATATATATATATATATATATATATATATATATATATATATATATATATATATATATATTAATCCATTCCATCAAATTCAATCTTTCATCCCATTGTGCTTCTCTGCATTTGATCCATCATCCATTCATATATATCATATTTAAAATTGTTGTCAGAAGTGGAATACTTTGGATTGCTTGAACAACCAATACACTGTATATAAACTATACGCAATCTGTAAGTCGTGGAATGTTTGACAAGCATATTTTAGCAGGTGCGGGAGTACTTTACAAGTACGTATTTGTTTATTTTGTGCTGTCTTGATAACTGTTAATGTAGTTTGACGAACTCCTAACCACTGTACGTAGTTATTATTACCAAACAATCATGACTTTGCTAAAGCAACCAGTTATATTCGGAAAACAACTTGGGTTCCTAATTGATTTAAATGACCATTACTTGGCTCTTCATACTACATTGTGCTCAAGGCTAAATGAACTGGCACTACATTCATCATTTCGTAAATGTAAACGGAAGCGATAAAGAAACGTTGTTTCAAAGCTGGCCGGCGTACAGCAGGAAGGTAAATTCCAGTTATCTACCTTTCGTCCTTTCCGCTAAACAACTGAATTAAAAATTTAGATAACCTGGTGCAAATCGCTATTCAATCCTCAACGTATTTGACAACTATCCCAGAGATACCATTGCGTATTGCATTTTTCAACACCCAATCAATTTGACCACCGGAAAAGCGCACATAAATAAGTAATTTGATCAACGATCAGAATATCGACGTCTGACAGAAACATGGTTAAAACACCAGGCTTATGTGCGCGGATCTAACACCCACCGGTCCAGTCGTTCCCCCGTTACTCTCGCGGCGGTGGAATTGCTGTCATCATAAAGATTTATACTATAATTTGCTTAAAAGAAACACAGCCTTCAATTTATGACACATATCGTTTAAACTAGTCCAAAGGCTCTAAATTACCTTTCTTTGACAATAAAAAAGATAACATGGATAGTTATCTTCATCGCTTCAAGCGGTATGCTGGTAACAAAAAATGTAAGTGAGATGATTGGGCTCATCTCATTGTTTTAGTTTAGGTAAGGCCGTCACACCTCAACGTCCATCACTCTGAGCTTTTACGTTAATATGATAAATGGTGTAAGTACATTACGACCTTGTTATGCGCATCAATTATTTGATCACGTTTGAATGCAATTGTTACAGTGTTGAATGAATTTAGGAATCCAACCACTCTTCTATTTGTTAAATGTTTAAAGTTCACGATAGTAATAGGAATGTGAATTAGTTTAATCTATATCTATATTATGTATATTTTTTAAAAGTAAAAGTGATTATAGTAAGGGTCGTTTCATCAATGACATATTTAATGCTAACATATGGGTTCTACTGTAAAGAGAAGTCACGTCATTTCATGTCATACCAGTTTATTCTCAATACCAAGGTTAATGCTGTGAAACATCATGTGATCCAAGAAGGACTGACCTTGTTCCTGATTTTCTAAAATTGGAACATATTGTTTACTGCAAATGAGTATTTCACAATTTTTGATAATTCGTTGAAAACTTGGAATCACATTCTAGAAAGTGCGTATTAGATATTGCGTTGAAAGCTTAATATATATTTACATATAGGCGAATTTGAACGCTGAATGACTAATTCTAAACTCTGTTATTTGTATTGAAAGTATATTGAGAGCCTTGATTTATTTAATATAATATCATTTATTGGAAGTACCGTGCGGAAACATTTATTTAAAAGCGAGTAATTATTTATATCTTTGGATTTGACGTGACATATTCAAGTATATTTTGGAAATGAATATCTTTTGAATTAACGTTAAATTCAAAATTTACTTAAAGTATATTTTGATTTAAAATAATGAGTTTTTGAGTGGTATTCACAATTAACGATGTGCTAGCTTTTACTAAGAAAAATGTTGGAACGTAACTGGATATATTGGAATTGCCAGCGGGTTTAAGGAATTTTAGGATTTTGTTAACTCTGTAAGTGATTTGTAATTCTATCAATTAGTTCTTTAGGAGAATGCATTTAACTTTTCAATTATGAAAAATGTGTTAATTTTGCTCTTTCTTGTTACGTTATTTATGCTCTTAGATCATAACATTAAGGTACAAAGATATGATTGGTAAATAATCATGTACACAACATACATTACTTCCAGTATCAATATATCACATGGTAAAATCTCAAACTTCTAATACACCTCCTTCGAGTACGCCTGCTGAAATATATTTAAGATGAATTAGAATTTTTAATTAGCTGGCTGTCTTATGAAAGACTAATATTCAGCAAAGTAAATGGACTGTAAGTCTAAAACACCATGTTATCAAGAGTTGTAAAGTAACCCATTCAGGCAGACAAGTTGGAACGACTTCAGAAACATCCAAGAACACGTTGTCTATATAATTAGCCGTTGCAAATCAGTACGATGAAGCCATTTGGCTGTTAATACTGTTAAATAAATATATATTTGAATTGTTGGCATAAACACAGATGAAGCGAAAGGGCTAACAGGTCTACTTAATAAATTTGAAAAAAACAGTATTGAATGTCCACTTCAGTATAAGTATAATGCTACAATACATGCATAAACACTTTATCTCCATAGGAACACAAAACTAAACACGACTTCAGTTCGATAATTTTGTTTTATTAGAAATTAAAAAAGTTTCTAAAACTACTCTTGCTTTAAATATTTCATATATAGTGTTCATACATTTAACAGCAGTAGTATACATATATGTATAAAAACATAATAAATCTTTATCACAAACGAATTGTGCATTATGAAGTATACCTGAATATACTGATATGGGAATGCAAAAAGAAACCTTCATGTGTCCAGAATTGTTCATTGGCGTATGTTTCAGTAAGATGCAGCAAGATAAACAGTGCCAGAAATCTGACAGGAAGCTTTCATTTCTTAAGACATAGATATGTTTATTGTTGTACAATTGAAAAATCTGGTATGTATAGATCAATTCATGTGCGCATATTGTTCGATAACAGAACTACAATTTTATACCACATTTAATCGGTGACAAATAGAGGTAAAACAAATTCAATAATTTCATATCTTTTCTGCCACGTATGGTACTCAAAATAAAGTAACATTTTGATTTCCTTCTGAAGTAGGAATGCGTATTTTACATGAAAATTATTCATCTGTTTGTTGTCGAGGAAGCCATTCGGCTTCTGGTTAGATAAATATGTTTTCTGGAACACAGCTGAAAGAAATGATGTGCTAAGCGTAATCTATGATGTCTCTATCGGTCCGGAAGAAAAGTGGAGAATAGGTTCAAGAAGTGTTTGTTATCATAGCAATGCCATTGCTAGGGACGAGAATGTAGAATGTGGCTATGGACTCAAATACAGTTCTGGAGACGATGTTATATGGGTACTATGATGTTAGGGAAGCAAATCCATGGCTAGATAAGATAACATATGTGCAGAATGTTGTTAGCGAGGAAAGTCAATTGCTTGGGACGAACCCTTGATTTGATGTTGATATGAACGCAAATCCATTGCTAGGGAAGAAATCTTATTGGTAGAATGTTTATATGGCGGCATAGCCATTACTATGTACGAGACCCCACAGTATAATGGTAGAATATATCCCACTAAATATAAAAAAAATGAAATTGCGTACTTCATGCTTCAGTACGTTTAGGGCAGAAATTCCGGACATTATTTAAGTAAAGCGTTCCCTAAACAATATCCTAATTACATGATATACATTATTTATCAGCAACCATTCAGGTGATGAACTCAGATAATAATTTCATAACATTAATTGTATGTGCCACGGCATTGGAAAAATGACACCTTAGAAAACAATTTGACAAGGCATACGATACAAATTAGTATGCAAGTTCAAATTATACTCGCTCATTTTAAAAACTGAAAAAAATATTGATTGGTTGCTATGGAAGTAGGATCAATATTACGAAGTTACCGCCTTTAGCTTATAATACGTTTAACACAACCTTGCTTTGAAAACAACTTTGACATACATTTCCGGTTTGGCTGTCCTGAGAAATATTCCTACTAAGTCTTTGAGCAATATGAACTCATTCCTACTGGATACTTCTAAATATATATTAAACCGTGATCCTTTTAAAATCACCATATATATATTGAACAGGAATCCTATTGAAATCACCGAATATATATTAAACCGGGTTTCTACAGAAATCACCAAATATATATTAAACCGGGTTTCTACAGAAATCACCAAATATATATATATATTAAACCGAGTTCCTAGAGAAACCACCTTGTTGACACGGAAGCATATTCTGAGCAGATCCTATGCTAAGAAGCACTCTTTCCAAACACTGACACATATATGTTCCAACATTTGGGACAGGATGTCTAAAATAGATTTAGACAGATAGCCTCCATGGATACAATACCATTATATCCGTAATCATCTTGACCTTAAGTGTTGCAGATAAACGTTTTGATGACGACCGCATAGGTCACTTTTTCTGGTGGAGAAGTGCATTTTTCACTAATGTTTTCCCCTTTGCTAGATTAACAATGATTTTTATTTCTGGAGAAGAGGAGATAATACTAGTACATATTAAGAAACGCTGTAACCAAATTTATTCCAGAGTGATCAAGTGTTTTCGAAAAGTCCAAATTATATTTTATGCGAAAACAAAGAGTATGTTCATTTGACCAGTGCAAAGTCGGAACATACTTTGAATACCTATTGGCCATCAGTTTCGTTGTAAAGGATTTTGAATAAAAGTGAGATAATTTTGCACCAGCAAATATGGATGTTGTTTCAAAAACCGTATTTAAGAACCCAGACAACTTTCTTTAGAGAAACGTACAAAGGTTGATCATAGTCTCCTATACATTTTAAGTTCAATTAGTTCTTGAGTGGAAGATCCGGGATTAGAGCCATAAATTCCATTATTGCCGATGTCAGATATACAACCTTCATCAGTATCATCGTCGTGCTTCTTGTGTTTCTCGATGTGCCAGATCTCATTATCGGGACGCGTTTTATGGTCCGATGTAGATTGCACTTTCTCGGCGATTTCTATATTAAAATATGTTTCAGCTTCTCCCGTTTGCAGCTCATTTGCCGTATGGTTGTCATCGGTGTTAAGGTGTTTAATCTGAAACAATACATAAAACAATGGTATAATTAAGATATTATGAAACTAAAGTCTCGGATTATGTTGTTGTTGTTGTGGGTTTAACACGATTTTACAGTGCATATTAGGACGTATTTGACGGTCAGTATAAGTGGTGCAGGAAGAACTCGGGAAAACTCGGTACGAACCACCGATACGCGGAAAGCTACTGGCAAGATTTCTCACATAACCAGGTTGGCTGAGTCGGACACTCAAACATACGTGGACGTAAGTGGGATAGGAATGATCGGTAAATGCGAGCGCTTTATACCGCTTTATACCAATATTACCTCAATCCTACTGGAGACGTCTAAATATATATTAAACCGTGATCCTTTAAATATCACAAAATCACCAAATCACTAAATATATATTAAACAGGGATCCTATTGAAATCACCTGAGGCCAACCAGTTTGAGATTAAATGTTTAACAATAAGCTAAACGGGGTAATGGGGAACTCCAGACAGTCCAAGCCGCGTAAATTAATGGCTCTAGTGCGGTTCATATAATATTCCTCGGCTCTCATGATTGATTTGCACCAATAGATCCGTTCTAGAGTTCTGAATTATTGCTTCAAAGTACATGTATTTATGAAAATTGATTATTGCTGATCAATGGTGCTGTATGATTTAACGCGATGTGGACTGCTGCCACAGAATAAGGCAGGAAATAACTTGGTTTCGCCTGAGGGATAAGTGTTACATTTGTATTTGATTTGTGAAACATATTCAGTTTTAATGTCGTAGCCTGAACTGCAGCCATTATCACTACGGGGATTTGAAACGTGAACAAGTTGTTACAAGTTGCTTTTTATAGTTCAATTAGTAGCATGTTTCTATATATTTTAAGTCAGTACCTGTTATTACGACCAGTTATTATGAGCAGATTTGTTTTATTGTAGTTGTCTGCGCGTATGTGTGTGCGGGTATATCAGATAGTCGTTCTGACCATCTGTATGGGGAGGGAAACAGATGTGACCATCAAAACCAATCAAGGAAGGAACTGCTAATTTGTAAATTTGTGCTCATGGTAGCTCCATTACATGTGTGTGTGTGTGTGTGTGTGTGTGTGTGTGTGTGTGTGTGTGTGTGTGTGTGTGTGGCCAATACCTGTAATGGACATCACAGAATTTAGAAGAACTGTGTGGTTCGAAGATGGACCCGTGAACCATGTCAACATGTTTTGTTTGCAAGTTTTTGCAGTATTTTGGTTGTAAATCATGCGTGCTGTACAACTGGCAGCGTTACGAACAATTGTTAAGTTGATTACAATTGTACATATTTGTTTCATTCGATTATATTGTTTCAATTGAGTATAATTAAGTTTGTTCATTGAGGACATTATTTGAATCTTAGTTTCAATACATGATATTGTTTGCATCTTACCGTCAGTACATGATTGTTTAAATTTGTATTCATTTTTGAATATACGAATCACATTTGTGTTTTCCCATTTGTGAATGGCTTTGTAAAGTAATTGAATGAGTCGTATATATACAGCGTAAAAGACTCACTGTATTTGTAGAGTATATACACATTTTTGTTAAAATATTCATTTTATAAACTTCATCGTTCATCACAGTGTGTTATGTTGTCATTTAATCCAAGAATCCAATCAGGTCAAATCTTTTACAACTGCAATGAACGAAATGCAAACGCTTTTCCATTTTTGTGTGGTTACCTTTGAATTCAGATCATTTATTCATGCTTCCTTCGGAAAAATAGAATATTGCTTTAAACTCTGCATGAACGACAAGTGTCTACAAGGGACAAAATTCAATAGCCGCTTGATTCTTATTTATAGAAAAGTCAAATTACAAATTATTCCGCTAGAGCTGCACTGATAGGATCTCGAAAAATATTTTGAACACGCTCGTTACAATTGCAAACGTATGGAAAATAACGTGTACCTGAAGAAACCATTATGTAACAAGTTGATTATTTATTTTTCTGTATATATATATATATATATATATATATATATATATATATATATATATATATATTGAAATAAAACCACGAGACAACACATTGTTTAGGTTCAATAATTTCATCTTAGGGCAATCTTAGTGCTTTGAATTTTGATAATAGTCTAGGTTTTCAAATATTTAAAATAGCTTGATAAATTGTATATGAAACAATAACCCTATCATTTGCAAGGTATATCCATCATTATATTTTCCTAGACATTTCTAGATGATTTGTCTTCTTCTATGTAAGTGGCTTCCTGGTTAGACGCACATTTGGTTTTAAATAATAAATATGCCATAAATATTTTAGCTGGAGTTGTAAATTCGTATTTTAAAAAGTAAATTAAAATAGAAGGCACAATTAATAGTTGCCGCTTTTTTTAATTTTTTGTTTAAAGAATGAAACGGACTAAGTTTGGGCATCAGGGATGTTCAGTCCACAACAGTTCCAAAAGTCAAACGCAATAACAAATGATGATCAGAAGTAAATCACCATGGAAACTAACGCTTAATATTATAAATCTGTCTAGATAAAAGACTTATTTAGGTATGTAAGTCGTCCTGCACTGATGCTATTCTGTCACATGACCCATATCAGTCTGTGATTAACACTGTTTACAAGCATTTATATGAAAGTGTTAGGTACCTAATCTCTTACATTTGTGCAGGCCACTTCTTTTTTTTAGGCAAAATGTATGTTATACATCTAAGTATGGATATAGGTCAAATAGGTTGAAATAATTCATAAACTTCGACGTGTTATAAATTCGTACCATATCATATCTGACGCCAAATCTCAAAGGTTTTAGAATCTTTTCCGGTAAGAAGGGAAATATTATATCAAACAGTGGAGCCATCAGCCTCGGATCCATTTCGCTAGCCTTGGTCCGACCTGCGATGTAAAAGAAACAGTCAATACTTTTTTTAATGTATGGTTCTTTGTGTGTTTGAATGCTTGAAATGTATCATTGATTTAGCAAAAGGTAAATATTACTATTCTACACAACAAAACTTCATATTGGGCCTTCGAATTTAACCTGGAAAAATAACAAATTAATCTTAGATAAATATAATTCTTTGCAAAACCAGGAAAATGTATATGCGCGAAACAAAGTCACTTCACAGTTTCCTTCATAAATGCGTACACCATATTTTATGCGACCATCATTATTTAAATAAATATTTGTATTATATTCATTATGCGTTTTTAAGCATCTGTTTCTTATTCTGATATCAAGCATTTTAAAAAAAAGATCTATTTGACCGTTGGAAACATGAGTACTGTGAACGGTACAGTTTACGCACAGAACTTGCTGAATAGTTCTCCTTGTAGAAGCAAATAGTTATTAAGCGCATTTGCAGAAGATTAACCTTTAGTCATGGTATGCTGTTTGGAACCAAACCTACTGTTACTATACAAATACTCTCCTGTTACACATGCCAATAGCGTTTGGCCACAACATATATCGGTTTGTTTGTTGCGCCAAGTGCAAGGCAACCACAATGTTTCACAAATGAATTTACTCCAGTACAAATGCTATATTCCAGAACAAAACGTGTAGTATTTATCCTTATGACTCTAAAATCGACAGATTTCCTTTCCACTTTAACGTGCAATCACTCCACCTTTCTTGGTCAATGTAATTGGTCTAAAACTAAAACTAATGTCATTACGCTACAGTAACAAGGATCTAGACCTTGACATATTTTTACCGCAGAAGTGCAAACCACCTGTAGTTTCTTTGAAGGTGTATGGCAGAATATAAAACTGTTTGCACTGGTCATGTTTCTTTCTGTAACCCCTGTGACCTTGGTCATTGACCAGTTGACCTCGGAAACAAATTAACGTTTATTTATTGCATCGGCAAGCGATCTATCCAAAGAATTGTGTGAAAACCGTGTTTTACTTCAATTACAGTGAATTAGAGCTTTCAAATTTTGACGTTAATGTTTAAATAATTTTTTGACCTGACATAAAGTGCATAACTAAAGCTTAGCCATGGCCGGCCGGGCGAAAAGAGTTACACCAATATACACAGTGCCTTTTGCTGGTACCAGAATCTTGAGATTTGGGTCAGACTGGATTCAAATATATTTATCTCGCAGACATGGTCCGATATCATAACTAGCAAAAAGTGAACTTTGTCATACATCAAGAAACAAAAATGGAAGAAGAATATCGGTCGATACCTGTTAAAAAACTGACAATCAATCCTATGACCACTGCGGTAAGCACTGCTGTAGCGCTGTACCAGATGTAGGACAAAGTGTACAATCTGTAAAGTGGACCGCTGAAATAAGAAATACAATGATGTTGCCATAGCTGATACACTGACGCGGTACAAACAATATAACATTTTACATACGAGAAAGACGCATATGAAAAAGCACGGAGCACATACAAACATGCAAAACATTAATAACGAAAATAAACAAATCCATACAGTTCATTAAGGTTTCAACCAAATATAATGAATTACTATAAATTAAGGAGAAAAGAGCTCTCAAAATATTTGACGCCTATCTTTACTTCCAAATGTCGACATTTTGAAAATTGCCATGTTTAAACTCTCTATAGAAGAAAGCATGTTTTACGTTTGTATTTTGCAGTCTTTAAAACTGCCAACATCACTAACAGTTACAAGTAAATAGAAACATGCCTACCATGGTTTATTTATCTATTTCAGTTTGTCTTATTGCAATCTCACAAATGAGTTATTTGTGTCAATGAGACTGAACGACAGGTCTAAACGATGACATCCCGACAGAAAACTCTTAAGACAGTTGGGGAGGAGGAACATTGAGATTTTTTTAATGATATCCAATTTATATTTATGAGATTCATGCAGTTTTATCAGCCAAGACTGTTCTTACCGTGTTTAGCTAGGAATGTTATGATTTGTAAACAAACAGACAATGTGATTTGTCATACAAAATATGTGATTTGCCCAACAAGTAAAATCAGTAATTTGTCACACAAGTAAAATATGTGATTTTTGATACAATTAAAATATGTGACTTGTCATACAAGTAAAATATGAGTTTTGTCATGCATGTAGACTACATGACTTGTCATGCACTGTTCTACTAAAAACGTTCGACATTACCTTTACTTTGCTTGGATACATTCAATTTGTTATTTTGTGCCTATAGGACGGATACATACATACATACATACATACATACATACATACATACATACATACATACATACATACATACATACATACATACATACACTCTGTAATTAAATTTTTGAAAGAATCGAATTTATTTTGTCACCAAAGGAAACTGTCTCTTTTAGTTCAGGCATCTTGTTTTCTGTTCTTTAGACGCTCTTAAGACAATAATGCTAAGGTAGCCATTGTTCTAACAAAACAAGCACTTACTGCTCCACTACTGCCGAGGAAGAGTTTGCAGCCGTATGTATTGCGAGCGTAGCATTATGGGTAAACGTCATGGTAGTGGATATCATGGAAGATACTGTGGTGCCGCTTATGTTGACTAGTGATGTAACAGACGCAGCTGTGGTCGTCAGATTCCAGTTACACTGTGACAAGTCCAGGGAAAACGTTGGTATCGGAGGTTTAACTATTTGATTGCCAATCCCGATCCAGAACATGAAGACAAGGCTACTCAACAAACCGGCATAGGCACCCTATTGAATTGGATGTTCAGATATATATATATATATATATATATATATATATATATATATATATATATATATATATATATATATACCTCATTTAGGTCATGCCTTTAGTTTTGCTTTTAAAAATACTTGAAAAAAGGTTACCAGTCTCTTTTTCTCTCTGTGATTTAGTGGTAATGATAGCTTTTGCACTTGAGTACCAATAGTTTAGGCTAATAAAGAGGCCAATATATAAATACAAAATATGTTACCATCATGAAAATAATTGTCTTTACGAATGTAATTGTAGCAGATGACCGTATGAACACTTCACCTAGATTGTGAAATACTAAACATTAACAGAAACAAATGGCGTGTTTGTGGCGAATCTTGAGAGTTTCGACACGTCTAAGTAGAACTGTTTGCACGTAACCAAAATATAGGATATACTCATTTACATTAATCATAAAAAATATATTGCAACGACTCTATAAAGATGCAGACTTCAATTGGTTTATGGCGGATACAGTAATAGAACAATGGAGATAATACATTTATGTTTAAATATTTTCTCTGTGATGCTTATTTGTTTGTTTTCATTTATTGCTTTGCCGTTACTTTAAAAAAAACTGTAATTCTTCTGTTTTTCTTTATCTTTTCTGTGCCATTTTTTGGGTCGGTTTTTTCTGACGACTGTTAGCTGTAACATTACTATACATAATTGTTGATGTTAGCTAAAATACCGGTTTCTACTGCCAAATGTGTTTTATATAATGTTATATATCGTCCTTTTACACAAGAAACGAAAGAAAAGTATAACCTACTTACAATTTATATCATTAAATTTCGCAACATTTGGTAGTGAGATGTTGCGAGATTTCAATGTATTTAGTGTATTTTATTTTCTACAGAATATAAACTATTCAGAATACGTAAGATACACACTATATTGGATATATATATTTTCTCTGGACATTATGTGAATATGAATGATTGCTTAATCGATATAATACTAATATAGGAAGCGTATTTGTATTTGTTTAATAATAATTGCCAATTATCCTTACATGGCATGAAAAAATATAATACATGTAATAACCTTGCATGGACATAACGATTGCAAATCACACATTCGACGCAAATTAATATTTATGAACCGAACCGAACAGAGACAGTACAAACCTTAAACTTCATCAGCATCATCTTTTTTTCCTTCCATGGAAGATTAAATGATATACGAATAAATCATCTTAATACAATTAAATAAGTATTAAACAATAAATATTAAAAAATAAGTAAATAAAATTTTTTTTTAAAAAATTACAAATTCTTACATTATATCAGTCACAGTGTTCGTCAACTGCATAAGTTGCAAGTTTCTGTACCTTATTTGCAGAAGATAGCTGCATACTGCATGATAAAGTATGCTGCATACAAGACGAATAACTTGGAGTTTTCTTTGTCGATTACACCTGATGGTAACCTTTTACCTATAAGATATTGTAGTTGCAGTTCATTTTCTGCATTAAATAACATAATGTGCAGGTTCATTGGAAACTTATCCGTAAGGAAATCCCAGAAAGAGTTTCTAAAATTCGACATGTAAGGACAACTAGCACAACAATGAAGTATCAAGTCTGTATAAACATTCCACATCTAATACACATATCGAGCTGTGTTTGAGGAACAGCAGCCCATAGTTTAGCTACATATGTAAATACCTTAGTGTGCTGTCTGGTTTTAACCAACTGACACACTGAGGCAGGTCGTAAGTATTCGTGTATCGAAGAAAATCTATAAAAATCTGCTTGATTAGACATACGAACTATCCAGAGGCTATTATCAAGACCAAAAATTTTCGACCTTACAATTTCTTTCCAATTTTGTTTATCTGCAATTTCAGAATGATGCAAATAATCAGTTAGATACCCAAGCAAGTCAAACTTTTTTGAGGTGTAAAATAAATCTAAAATTAACCTGTAGCTTGACATACATCCGCTCAATATATATATATATATATATATATATATATATATATATATATATATATATATATATATATATATATATATATATATATATATATATATATATATATATGTGTGTGTGTGTGTGTGTGTGTGTGTGTTTGTGTCTGTGTGTGTGTGTGATATAATAATATAAATATCGAAGAGCAAAACAATCTGTCCAAAGATTATCACATAGGGGAAGTATGGAGGGAGCACAATACATGGGTATCCTAGTTGAAAAGCAATCTAGTAAATCAAGCCAGGCTGTACTTATTGCAGTTTCAGAAAATATCTTTACAAGTAGTGTATATCTATTTCTCGAACCAACGGATCATTCTCTTGTGACATTTATCATCATTTTCATAAGTAAATTAAAAGACAACCAATTTGGGTATTATTAAACATCACAGAATATCTTGGAGGAATAAAATGATTTCGTAGAGTTTAATTATCAACAATTAGATGTTGAATATTTCTATAATTTTAGACTTTACCTTTGTCGGATTTTAAATGTATAGAATCTACCCGTCGGTTTGAAATATTAACAATTCTATGCATTTTAGACTATACATTTGTCGGATTTTAAATTTGTAGAAACTATACATCCGTTTGAAATAAGAACAGTTCTAAATATTTTAGACTATACCTTTGTCGGTTTTTAAAATGTGTAGAAAATATACATCCGTTAAAAACAATTTAATTTCCATCTTTCATATAATATTTCGTAAACCTTTGATCATCTGTTAGGTATAAATAATTTAGAAACGAGAAAAAAAAATATTGTCATTGAAGTGCAGAAACTGGTGTAAAATAGCTTTAGACGATACTAGGAAGACAATGAATGATGGAGTGACGAAATTGAGAAACGATTTTGACAAAATTTGGAAATAAGGAATTGTTTAAGGAAAAAGATGCCACCTATTGTACAAGCAAAGGTTCTTTAAAAGCGAGTCATTAACAAATGTTACATTAAGAACAACTATTATATATATATATATATATATATATATATATATATATATATATATATATATATATATATACAAGTGTTGAAGGCCTCCGCTGTATTAGAATTTCTTATTGATTTTCAACCTTTCAAGTTCTCTTGCAGTGGTAGAATGAGACGGGATCTATTTCGGTAATACCTAATTTGAGATTGATCAACATATCGAAGTTTCAATGCAGTTCAAATGCAACTCAAAATGGAAGATTTACTTACATAGGCATTTGCCCAAGGAAATATCATCCCCAGCGTGAAGATACCCAAAAGAGGGCCACCGATCATTCCAAACAATGACAAGGCAGCCTGAAATGTATGAAGAATAAAGCTATTAATCGTGTGTTGGAAATTTAATCTTTTCCAGCAAAGAGGGCTCCATACCACCGAAATGGTTTAAATGGCACGTCATTCAAGCCGGATATTTTACGTGGAAAACATATTAGTCTTTTTAAACTATTCTTAGTTAAGAACTTTGATCTTTTATCTGTGTTCAAAACAGCTTTATATATATATATATATATATATATATATATATATATATATATATATATATATATATATACTGAGAAGTTTCAATATCCACGTTTTGTTGGACTTAGATGGATCAGTATTGGATCTTCTGTTGCATTATCTAAAGCATACATGCATACATACATACATACATACATACATACATACATACATACATACATACATACATACATACATACATACATACATACATACATACATATATTATTGTACGGTTTTCGGATATCCATGTACAATGAGGAATGTTGCTCGCGTTTAAGTTTCGATGTTGGTTAGGGGTGGGAAACTGGATTTCAAACTATACACGTGTCTTTCATGTCACTCCGTGAGAGCATCGCTTATGCATTCGGGACACTAAATTTGTCGACTAGACACGGATAATTCACCAATATAGTGGATCTGAGTGGCAAAACATTTAGCCTAATAGTGATCCTAACTACTCTGATGTCTATAGGATGATGGATCCAAATAAATGAACCATTTATAATGCATAATTAATGCATAATAGTTATTTGATTTCAATCAATGCAATTCAGGAAAATCTATTGCGCAAAAGCAAATTTCTTTGCGGAACGTGATGTGATATTAGTACATTACATGTGGTAGTATAACTCACTCCATTTATTTAAAAGCGCGTCACATGATCTGCTAATAACCGAGCGAGATCATTCTATACAGCCCGTCTGTGATATTATGGGAGGCGAAATATAACACGATACACTTATGGCGCCGACATGATGATTACTTTTGATCTCATTTATAGCATTTTCAAGACATATGCGGCAGTCACGGGGAATACCTACATGTTTGGAAGATCGCTCGTAATGTTTTGTACCGGTTAGTACTTAAGTGAGCATTAGCATAGTAATGGCTGTATGGTGCCTATTAAAACTTAAGTAGAAAATACATGATGATGACAAACAAATTAATGCAGCAAATTGCAAGCCGCTGGAAGTTTATACTTGTTGTTCAGTCCAACAACTTCTTGCAACTGTACGGTGTTGTTCAGCCTAATCAGTTCCTGAAACTAACTGTACGGTTTTCTTGTCAAATCAATATATGCAACTGTATGGTGTTGTTTAACGCTACTTGCAACTGTACGGTGTTGTTCAGTTCAATCTTAACTTACAACTGTACTTGTAATTGGTTGGTGTTATTTAGTTAAATCACTGCTTACAACAGTACGTTACTTGCAAATGTACGGTGTTGTTCAGTCCATCAGTCCCATCGACTAACCTGTGGCGCACTGTTTTAATATTTTAATTTTTTTAAAACACATATCTGTTTCACTATATTATAAAAACTAACTTATGATGTAACACAATGGAATTTATGACATAATAAATTATAAATAGTATTTGGTTACTTGTATGATGATTTCATATTTCCATTTATATGACCTTAATGACCAAGTTGCCATTATGTAAAATATGCCATTTTACCTTTTAAGACATTGATTTCTTTCCCCGCAATAGTTTGTAGTAGTAAGGGGTATGAATTTCCTCAAAAGAGTTTAGTATATGCAAATTTTACTATATTAAAAACCCTCGTACTGTGCCACGATTTACAAAAATGCAGAGTAGGTCTTTTTTTCAAGGATTCTTTCATACGAATAGTTCTATTTTACCATGGTAAATCTTCGCCTCTACCAAGCCGTTATTACTCAAGACAGACTTGTATCGCGAAATACAGGCAGGGGATAAGTCTATAGATTAATGCCATGAAAGATAGAAACGAAAACACGGTTCCTTAAGATCTGACGACCGCAAAAGTTTTTTTTCTTCTCCAACACAGACAAGTCAGTCTAGCTGGAAACTTTGTATCACCATGGCATTATAGTATGATTTATATTGTTCTATTGAATTGACCACATAGATGTTTTTTGGATTTAGAGAGAGAGAGAGAGAGAGAGAGAGAGAGAGAGAGAGAGAGAGAGAGAGAGAGAGAGAGAGAGAGAGAGAGAGAGAGAGAGAGTGTGTGTGTGTGTGTGTGTGTGTGTGTGTGTGTGTGCGTGAATAAACAATGTAAATATATCATTACTTACAATTGCAGACAAATCTACTAACAATTGTCCGGAACGGTCCACTAGTTTAAACGATACATATGTGTGCTTTACTAATACATATGTGTGCTTTACTAATACATATGTGTGCTTTACTAATACATATGTGTGCTTTAATAATACATATGTGTGCTTTAATAATACATATGTGTGCTTTAATAATATATATGTGTGCTTTAAAAATACATATGTGTGCTTTAATAATACATATGTGTGCTTTAATAATACATATGTGTGCTTTAATAATATATATGTGTGCTTTAATAATACATATGTGTGCTTTAATAATATGCATTCGTCTCATTCAGTGATTATAAAACAGAACGTTGAACATAATTATTTTCTTTAATTAGCTGCAGTTTAAGAGCCTTTGAAACATTGGTCTGTAAGATCCTCATCAATTGCTTTAACTACTGGAAACGTACTGGCTTATGACAAATTCCTCTCTAGCTCTCTGCGAAAACTAACATATTAAAGTATTATAAACAAAGATTCATTAATTCAGTGGTTTACTGATTTTTTGCTGTTTATGGCCGCACTAGTCTGTAATTGTATGCGTTGTAGAGAAGATAAGACCAATTTAAATTTATCAACTAAAATCATACAGAAACTATATATTGTGAAGATTGAGTCCGTTAACTGCAAATAAATGAGATTTAATCAGTTACTTGTAAATAAGGAAAGAAAATGCAAAAAGGATGGCCACTTTAAAGGCACAAATGAACAACTTAGACGCTATTGGGACATGTATACAAATTAATTGATTAAATGTTATTTAAAAATGCAGTTTTTAATGATATCAAGTACGTAACGTTTCTGAATATGATATTCGTGTGGTTAGAAATTATCGTTTATAGCCTAATGAATATACTGTCTCCATCTGTAACATCATGCATCTCATTGATCGGCAGAGCCTGCAAAAGAATTGTATATATGATTCCAGATACCTAAATATCCATAATTATATGTTAGATTAGCTATACCGATGTTAATTACGTAGAACACAATCACGTTACCAAACCGTGCAACACGTCAACATCGTTTTTGATCGATCTTTTGTTTCTGATTTCTTTCTTTCCTAACCTTACAGTTTGGAAGCAAACATTTAGATTTACTCGTGATTACAATTTGATAGTTATATTCAAATCTTTTCTGTGGAACGATATTTTTGTTTACAGCAATATGCCTGATAAAGTATTTCTAAAATCCAATGGCACTCAATATCTTGGATAAAAGGGATAGGTTTGACGACTTTCCAACGCTAAGCATGTGGATTTTGCCAAAACGTACAAATCTAAAGTCAATTCTTTACGGATGATAAACGGTACTGAAGGAATATTATTTGGGAACAAGAAAGGAGCTTAAGTATTACATTTTATAACGTTATTATGGAACCCATTGCCAAAGTCACCCTCAAAACATAGCCTTGGGTTTGTTATTTTATGACTCAATATTAGCACTGTGTTTATGAAAGTGTTAAATATATAGTTAAAACACTATTGTGAACATAATAGTTTTTTCCATAGCGAAATGAATTACCGAGAAAATCGCAGCTATTATAATGAGTAATATAGTCGATACACTTACAGACCAAAGACAACACTCTACAGGCAGTTCAAACACGGTAGTCATGAATGGGGGTAATTGTTTGTGTTTGATGCAAAATCTTTGACAATTCGTATAGATTCTAATCAATTCATATCAGAAGTGTTTTGTACACGTTAGTGATGTATATAACGATTGAAGGACTATTTATTTTACCAAAGTGCGTGTCTTTAAACTCCATTAATTTTTGGAGCAAGAGGTCTCACGTTATTTGATCAAGAAAGGTAAATAACGTGAAAAGTAAAATGGCTTTATAACGGCCACCTATTTTATGCGGCGTCCTTTCCATCCACAAGAGATAATACATGTCATCTAGTTTGCATTCATGATGAATGGCTACTTTTTGTAAGGTCATATTTTGTAATGCAGAACTGACCAACTCAAAAGATGGGACTCAATGTAAATAATGTTGTAAATCTGCAGTTCAAAGAAATATATTTATCAAAATAACTTCATTTACAATGATTTTAATTAATACTTGTTGTACACATTTTGTTTGCCCAGCAAAGATGTAAAACATTGATGTTGCTGGTTATTCAATGTTTTCACTCTCGAAAAGGTCTTTATTGCTAGATTTTATAGGAAGACCTCTCACAGCGAATTTGAAAGTTATCCTTTGAAAAAAGGAAGCAAACATAGTGCATACATTTATGAATATAATTAAAACTTTGGAGTTCGTCTTACAATAAAACATTTGCAAGCACTGTTGCTGAAGAATCCAATTATAAGGAGTTGCAAAGATTCACCTGATGTAAATGACCAAGTTTCCTTGGGATTGTTAATGTAGCATAGCATAGGCTGGTGTGTTGGGTGCTAATAGACATGCTACATATAGACAGTTCAAACTATCGCAGCATGTTAGACAGGGGTCCAGGTAAAGGTGTATTACCCCGTGTTGCTGTGTCTGGCGGATACGCGTGAAGTATCCTAGTAACTTCGGGCAGTTAAACTAGCTTCATCTCCGCTAGACTAGCATGAATTTGGTACTGACTTGTGTAAAACTGTGTACGTAAATGGACACACAAAGGAATTTATTCTTTGTTTGTAGTGCAACTACATATATTACCATCCTTTCATGATTTTATTTAAGATGTTTCAAAGAGCTGGCCAGTTGTGCCCAATATCCAATGATGGCAAGACTAATAGCAAAGTTCTATATCTCAAGTGTTCAATAATTACCGATAATATACGATACTTTGTTTTAATTGACGATATTTGCATACAATTCTCTAAAATCGGGGTTGATGGTGACGGGCTTTCTAATTTGTATTGAGTCACTTCTTTTGCTATATAAAGAGTGCTTGATCTAAGTTTTAGTCTTGCGGTCCTAAAACCAAAGGAAATATATATAGAAATGACTACAACAATAATTATAAGATTTAACAATTGTAGGATGTGCATTAATTTATTTTGAAATGTCAGGTGATTGTTGCATTATGACTTTCAGGAATTAAAAATTGGGATTATGTTCTAAAAACTTTGCAACACCTTGATTTCTAAGAAGGTATCATAATGAACAAGCGATACTTGAATTATTATTATTATATAAATAATATAATCTATGTGTAGATGTAGTGACAAATTTACACCATCTCTTCCTGTATGGTTCTTGGTAGACCTCTATTACTATTGATAATGTGATTCAATAAAGCTTTCTAATTCCTAATTCTGTACACAGGTGGGATGAATATAACGTTTAGGCACAGTACATCATAATGCGTTTATGCAATTATCATGAACATGTATCTTCTAACTTGTATCATGTATAATCTACTAACTGATAAATACAAGTATAACATTAATAAAAACAATTTGTACACTTTGCATACATAAAACTTTACTATGGTACTTATATATGCATATAAACACACTCAGACAGTTCTGTAATTGTATGGTTCGGCATTGTTGCTACTCGAAGCAGACTGGCTACATGCATATGCCACACAAATTAAGGACTGATAGTCTTAATACTTGCGACTTTATTAGTTAAGCTTACCAAGGTTTTGAGGAGAAACACGTATACACGTCTACCGAATGATGCTTTATTCAAAGCTTGTAAAGCTAAATAAAATTTGAGAACAAAAACAGAGTCACCATTTATCCTTTAAACACTATACAAATGTTACACTCCTGAAATGACATACATGCAATGCAAGTACTAATTTGTTATATTGTCCAGTCCAGTGCCAGTGCCAACTGCCAAGGTTTTCGGGACTTGTCCAATAGATCATGTGTCGCTATTCGTCTGTATGTGTATACTAATGCTGTTATTACGGCAAAAGTGTTATGTATGCATGCCTTATTAGCCGGAATGACTATTTTAACAACTGTTATAATATCCAGGATGGGTACAAAATGATACAAGCTAGAAGATACATGTTTTTTGTATTTGCAGAGCACACTATGATGTACTGTAAGAGGCGATTCTCATACAACTACACATGTACAAGACTAGGAATGAGCTAGCTGATTCTAAACATAAACTCCATACTGGCAAAGTGTACTTAGAAACAACATGAGGAGATGGTGTAGGTTATTTTACTACAGCAGCGATATATATCTTGATGAGGAATAGATGGAAAGCTAGGACGATTCTGCTCGAATAGATGCTTTTTCCTTGACTCTCAAAGTTTCATTTGTGAATAAGTTTGGTAGCAAGTTATATCAGTCTGATTTAAACACTTTCTAATCTGGCACGACATTTACAAACAAATATTCTAATAAGACAGATTAGAAAGCCTTGTATCTCTCTAAGATAACTAAATGTCAGACGGGCATTTTATTTCTGATTACTACATATTAAAATTAAGCGACATACTAACGACAGAGCTATTCCAAAGGCTCTTATTTCAAAGAGGTCAATCCCATGGTCTAGTTCATTGGTTGGGTCAAACAAAACCCGTTCTGATTCTATTATGTAGCAATACGAACCATTCATGTCCAAATGATCTTTATCAAATATTAGTGATTATGCCAAACCTATCCATAGTATAATAAATATGGACACATGAGCTGCTCGTCGTCTCTTATCATCAGGCACTTTCCTTTGTCTGAGACGTCTTCCTCTACTAAAAACGTTTTCATTCAGGAAGTAGTTTTCCTCTACATTATGTCAATCAATTTGACATAATACAGATTACTAGGACCCGGGACTATCGGAATAGTATTTTCTTTGCCCATCAAAAGCATTGATGTTTTTATTAACCAGAAACATTGTTAGAGATAAGGTAGTAGTTCATCCAGTTGTAACTGACAAGTGTATCCTTATTCGAATGAAATCCCAGATTTGTATCCTTAATTAGTTACAAAAAACCCAAGGAAAATGAGCTCTTGACAATAAGGCTCATCAGGAAATTATTTCTTTAGTGGACACATGGATTGGTCAAGCTTTTGATGAGATAACGCTTGCTTCTAGTAATGATCAATCAAGAAGTATTTAATTATGTGATCCTCTTTGTAGTTGCCATTACCGCTATTCTAAATAAGGTGCCAACATACGCTCATTTTCTAACAGGTACATGATACTATGATGTGTTTGTTCAGAGGATTTTTGTGACAAACGTGGAGAACTCATGATCAAAGGAAGACACGCCGAGGTTCCCTCTAATGATGAGTATTTAGTATTTATCGCTCCGACATCATATCGACATGAAATTCTTAGTTTAGCTCAAGAAACGTCCATGGAGTTTCATTTATGAGTCAGTAAGAGTTATCACAAGATCTTTCATCATTTTATTTGGCCAAATAATAAAAGTGATGTTTCTAAACAATGTCGGTCTAATTAATGGTAGGAAAGCCCATTAAGAAGATATGATAAAAAGATATTCAATATATGATGGTGAATAATTTCTTAAAAGCATTTCAAAGAAATTTGAGTTCACCGTACCTAAACCAGATTAACGTACTGTTATTGTCTATTGAAAAGTGAACGATGTCACCAAAACGAGATCATTTCCAGCGCCAACAACCGGGGACTGGAAATGCAAAATATCCCATCTGAATTTACTGTGTCTATCAGTAAAACGCGACTGATGCAATTCTTTGATATGGCTAGACATTATATCTCAGAGTGCACCCAGTTCTTTCAGCTCCAAGTTTCAGCTAACTGATGAGTGTTGGTGGATTATTGCTTTAGGGAGACAAACCATTAGTGGATCATTAAGGGTGTCAGTTTAGAATGGAACCAAATTAGCAGCGTATAGATTATTCTACAAGCAAAAAGGAATGTTTTGCTTGATATTGGCTTTGAATCAATTTCAAGTGTTTATTAGTTCATCTCCTTCTATGAGTATAGTAGTCAGTGATCCGAACACTCTTACAATAATTACCACCCCAAACAAAAATCACAGAATGAGGAGGTTACGTTGAATGTTGCATAAATGCAATACGTTTTGTGTAGGTTTCCATTAATTGGTTCAGTAAATGCTATTGCAATATCTGTCAACTGTGGAAGATCTTTTGTAAACAAAGTCTTCGTTTTTATCTTAACATCAATCTTTTGGTATCTAAGAGCAGATATTTTGGCTGTGCTCTGATATAATTTGAAATGAATCATTTAACTTTTTTAGCAGGAATTTTTACAACGTTCTCATTGAAACTTTTGGTTCAGACACTACATGGGGATTATCATGAATTCATTTAAAGACATTGTGAATAATAACATCGTGCTACATCAAGACTATTGGCAGATCAGCACATTCAAGCGGTGAAAGTCAGTCTGAATATTATATTGTTTTGAGCTTATGATAGAACATTTACGATAATTTGTAATTTAATTCACATCACTGTAACTTCATCTTATACTTTACTTTGTAACAGAGAAAACCACTTTTTCGATTGTACTAAACGTGTTGGTTTCTCTTCTTTCTATTACTTACCTAAATAATAAATTGTTGTAAGATTATACAATATGAAGGAAATTTCTTTTTTCGCGCATCAACATGACAATCTTAATTATACGAAACTAGCAATGTTTATGTGCTTCTGTAAATATACAATATTTTCTTCAAACGTTTTGTGGATTTATAACTTTATAACTTTATCGTAAGGCATGCATCACGTTTGAAACAGAAGACTAAATGTAAAGTCTCTTTTTGATAAGATCTTAAAAGATATATATGTATTGTCTACGGGTATACTTTTTGCACTTGTCATTCTAACTGCAGTCATGCTACTTGGTGAAATCTTTAAATCCAAAACAAAATGGTATGGCTTATTGTATCATCTATTTTCGATACCAATTATAGATTGGTATTAAGACGTTATTAAATATTGAGTTTTATATCACTGATACATCTTTCTTCTATCTATCTATCTATCTATCTATCTCTCTCTCTCTCTCTCTCTCTCTCTCTATATATATATATATATATATATATATATATATATATATATATATATATATATATATAGTGCATGGATGAGAATATAACCCTGTTTATACATACATTTGCTTAGATAAAGTGTCATGCAATGTAATTTAGATTTACTAATATACCTGACATCAAACTGTTATAATAGATACCACTTATAAAACATCTTTACTATGTGTCAATATTTGTTGTGCATAATAAATATATAATTGCCCTTATTCTCGGCAGCCTTATCTAAAGAACGTGCAGAGTTGTATGTCACATTTGACTTCAGTTTGCACTGCATATTTTGCTCCTCTTCCAACTCTAGTATTTGCTTCACGCCTTATTATTAATTTCTCTGCTGGTATCTCTGTCTGTCTGTCTCTGTCTGTCTGTCTCTTTCTTTCTCTCTGTCTCTGTCTCTGTCTCTCTCTCTCCCTCTCCTAATGGTTGCTCAATTTTTGAGCCCGAAAGAGAACTGATATATTAATCTTCTGTAATAATAAAATCTTAGTTTATTTGGTCGGGCGCATATTCTATATTGCACATCACAATTGGTAATCTGTGTAACTTGTTTATGTAATGGATTATACCACATAACAACATTTATCATTTTTACGCTTGGGTTTTCATGATCACTTTACAAACTGTCATGTGCGAAACGCAAATAGGGTCCCCCACGCGAGTGTATGTTTTGGAGGACATTTTGGAACAGAATTCCTTACTCCAGTTACTCCATTCTATGTCGTATGTACACAGTACTTGAATACCCTGAATAATCTATAAGGCAAACAATTGAAGACGCTTAACAACGGATTAATTATTGAAATTATTTGTTAAGGTCATGCGTGCTCAATTCAATTGTATCTCCCCCATTTACTGTTGCAATGTTTGTTGGAAAATACGTCAACCTTCTATTTGTACTTTTCGTTGATATTTTGCACAATGTAAAAATTATTATAAAGAAGTGAAAGACTTTTGATGGTCATTAAATTTATGTATTGAATCTATGATATTTAATATCACTGAATTATGCGATATTTTACAAAGGATGCTGTTTTAAGTAAGTCTCCACCACAGAAAAGATTTGAATACAAATATGTAAAGTAAATCCAGGTACATTTAAATTTGTACTCTTTAAATGAAAAACCAGAAAGAAAAGAAAGAAAATGCAAAAGATCGTACTCACCGTTGTTTACATGTTGCTCGGCATGGCAGCGTGATTATATTGTCTTTAACTTCGGTGTTCCCAAACTAGCATATAATTATGGTATAATTATGCCAATGTGGGAAACTGGGATCAACCATTTAATTCTTTTTGGGCTCTGCCGATCATTGAGAATGGGATGTTTCAAGACAAAAATGGCAGTGATTTAATTTATCCAGAAAATGGAATGGTGCCACATCTTCCTGGCGTTTATGCCACAGAGTGCGCTATTTAATTTGGTCGTCATATCATACCCCTAAAAAGGGGCTAATGATATGAATGTTAGACCTGGGTGAGTGGGAATAGACCCATCACGCACTCAACCTATCAACCAGTCGAAAGTACGTACGCTTATCCCAAATTCAATCCAGTTTTTCTAGTGGATTTCCCTATGCCAAAATTGTGTAAGCCACCGATACAATTCATCTAATGGTAGAGTTGAAGAATTAAATTACGTTCCTATCTATGCCAATTTTCTAGTACAAAAGTGTACATATTATATGCCCCTAACAATTTCTTTTGCTGATATGACTAAACGTCATTTGAAATGTAGCCACTGTCAGAGAGGATAAGATTTTTAATTTTTAGCGGTGGGTCCAAAAATGATCAAGTTAGGCTTTTTGGATAGAGCTTGTCAATGAGGGTTTCCGTAACCAAGTGGAAGACCCTATTAAGGCAATGAAAGACAATAGCCCTGAAAAGGACTTTTTTTAGGGAGAATCCCATGATCATTTGTTAGTGACCGATTATACCTCTGCTCCTGTGGCTGGTCCCTGTATACTTCTTTAGTGTCTTGTTTGACCCTGTACTCACTCGATGATTCCCAGTATACATCTTGGGTGTCTTGTTTTGGATTCTTACTCTAAACATCTTTGCTCCCTCGTCAATTTTCTTCCGTATTTTTCCCTATAAGTTTGGAATTCTTTGTGTTGTTTTGTGTAGAATATATAACCTCATATGACAACTATTTGCATTGTTAGGTAATGCATGATGTTATTAAGTTACTGCAAGGCCTGATAGATTTGGGGTTAACTATCTTTATGGTGTATGAATTTGAGGTCATTTTCTAAATTAGCATATTTTTGGTTGCAACCTTGTGTTGCTGGGCCTGATAGTCTTGGGTTTGAGACTACCTTATAAGATCTAATTTGGAGTCATAACCTATGCATATATGATGAGGTTTTTAGTTGCAACATTGTGTCGCTAGACCTGATAGTCTTGGTTTTGAGACTACCTCATACAATCTAGTTGGGACCATAGTTAGGAGCGCGTGTTAGTGGTTATACTTTAACCATAGCGGTATTGCGTTTTTTAGGGGTCTATAATACCTTCGTAATATTAAACTCAGTTATGAGATGTTGTCAATGGGGTTATATAGAAGGAAGAATTTAGAAGCATAAGAGAAGAAAAGAGGTAAGACGCTTGCCTTGTTGATTGTATAACTGGTAGTTAATATAACTTTGATGTTTATACCTTTATGTATTTCTTTTATTTTAGGTTTATTTTTATTGTTCCATGTTTTTTTACCATTCCATTAGGTTTGGTTGCTCTGGAGCCTCCATGGGAACGTAATACCCAGCGTAGTGTAAGTGGGCTCTCTAAAGATATAACGAGTCCCTTTTGGCCCGGTACGCTTCCATCCATCGTAACGATATTATTTTCCATTAGGTTAGGTTGCTCTGGAGCCGCCATGGGAACGTTATACCCAGCGTAGTGTAGGTGGGCTCCCTTAAGGGTAACGAATCCC
This sequence comes from Unio pictorum, assembly GCA_030141615.1. Taxonomy (NCBI): domain Eukaryota; kingdom Metazoa; phylum Mollusca; class Bivalvia; order Unionida; family Unionidae; genus Unio; species Unio pictorum. Next base: position 638,897 of record JARLTB010000109.1, read on the forward strand.
TTTTGGCCCCGTACGCTTCCCTCCCCTTAGAACAATTATATTTTATATGCATATTTAGGTACCAGTAAAACATTCATTTCATTTATGGATGATATGGTGTTATACTTATATTCTATCCATTAGCCCTGTAGTTCTAAAAAATTCAATTATGTTGTAGTAGGTTCATTGAGGGTTTTTGTTGCATAATTGAATTATTTCTGGATATTTACTTGGTGCGGCAAGTTCTAATTGTTTAGTTATAAATATGTCTCTTTCTTTTTGCGTATTGTTACAGATATTGAATATACGGTACAGATCATCCGGTACGTTACAGTGGAAGCAGTTGATGTTGTGAGGAAAAGGACCTATATAGTTTCCAAAACTATTAGCTAATTTTGTTTTTCCAAGAATTATCCTATTTATTTTAGATTGTTCATAACTGCTGCACCTGGGTATCAGGATATTTCTATTGACTTCTTTGACAATACTATGTAAAAATCTCCCTTGTTTATTATGGTTCCAATCCTTTTGCCACTTTTGATTTATCAGTGTATAGATTAAATTGTTAATTTCTGTTGGACTATACTTTAGTGGCATGTAATTAGGTTCAGTGAGTTTACTCTTGGCTAATTGGTCAGCTAATTCATTGCCTTTTATGTCAATGTGAGATGGTATCCATAGAAACTCAACTGTTATGTTTTGAGTATCGAGTATTTTAATTATTTGGTGAATTTGATTAAAAAAAAATTCTCTTGATTCAGTATTATTGCAATGTATTCATTTTAGGACACTTAGTGAATCACTACTAATCAAGGTCTTATCTGGTTTATTTTCTAGTATCCATTTTAAAGATTCCAGGATAGCCCTGAATTCAGCTGTGTAAATGGAGCAGTGATCCCGTAGGCGGCTGCCCATTTTGATATTGAGTGCTGGAATGACCCAGCCGCAGCTGTTTTAAAGGCGTTGTTAACTTTGGAACCATTAGTTAATATATGAGTAAGGCTTTTTATATTGGTTGTTGATTAGTTCCATTGCAGCTTTTTTAATTAATGTTGTTGATTTTCTTTTTTACCTTTGTCTATAAGGGAGATGTGTACCTTAATTGATGTATTATTCCAAGGTTCTTTATCAAATATTTGGTTAGTTTCCACTTGGATTACATCTAGTGGGAGTTAATTCATGTGCTATTTTGCCAAAGGATGACTTATTTTTAAGAGTTTTCCTAAAAGGAATTTTGCATTTGTTGATAGCTACTAGAGTGGGGTGTGTTTTATTGTGGGTGGACAGTCGAGTTGCGTATCTCAACATGAGTTCCTGCCTTCGAAGCTGTAATGGCGGTTCTCCTGTTAAGACCTGCAACTCTGCTGTAGATGTATATGGCAATGCCCCAGTTGCTATGAGAAGGGATTTCATCTGTATTTTATCTTATCTATTAAGTTGGGTTATGGAGGCCATGTTGTACATTTGGCATCCATAGTCGAGTTTAGATCTAATTAAGGCCCTATATAGAGTCATTATTGTTTCTTAGTTAGCACCCCACTGGGTTCCTTTGAGGCTTTTAAGTAAGGTTAAGTCAAAATTGCACCTTTAAACTAGGTCATGACAGAAATAAGATATTCCTTCAGATACGAATAGAAGGTTTCTGAGCACTGGAGACAATTGTATGTACTTTATATTATCGAACATAGCATTCTAAATATTATTTAATCAACCAATATTAAAAATGTTCTGATAATGTCGTAATATAAACTTTAGTCCCAGTCGCACTAATTAATGTCCATATATATATATATATATATATATATATATATATATATATATATATATATATATATATATATATAGACGCTAGAGAAGGTTAATATTATGCCTAATAGACATTGGATACACATCTAGGTTTGAACACAGTCAGAATCATCAATAACATGGAAATAAGAAACAAACCTGAAGAACACCGCCCAGAAGTGAAGCAACGTATGTCAATCCAATGCAGATGAGACCAAATACCGCAGCTGCAAACAACAAGAAACAAAAATACAAAGTAGAGCAGAGAAAACGAGCAATGGTAATGTGTATAACATGCTAAAACACAATAATGCAAAAACAGTATTTAAAAGCCGACGTTCCAGACAAATCCTGACAATGTTGAAAAGATGATGTTCTTATTGCCGAAAAATTTCTAAAAATTTAAATACTTTATAATAATTGCTGATTACGTTCATTACTTTGGTAAATGTATAATCAGGGCTCTGCTCTCCCTCTAAACTAATAGTTTTTGTTTTAATATAAAAAACAATAAACTTTTGGTTTCACTAAGAATAAGTAGCAATCCAAACCCCGATAGAGTCATCAGCCTCGATATGTTCGTGCCTTACCTCAGCTAGAATCATATGCGACGTAGAAAGTAGTATTCTTGAGGAATCTAAGTAACGTTTATATAAAAAAAATCACAAGCTGAATAACTATTTTCAGTTTGATGTTGTAGTAATATTATTAGAATTCGGCTGGAATGTATATGTTCACTTATTAAACTAAAGCTATTCATTGGTTAGTAAGCGCATACTATAAAATCAACAAAATGAAAGGTTATTTCGTCTGAAGCAATCTATGTAAAGTGCCTAGTATATGGACAGCAGATCCAGTTTGACGTGGGCAGGATTCATTAATGCACCCTTCTTGTCCTGAGTCTGACACGCTAATCATTATCCCATCTCTGATATCAATCGGAATTTATCTATGTACGTAGGATTGCAATTAAGTTTTGCTGGTCTCTAGGTCATTGGCGAATATGGTTTTAAATAAACAGAAGTCCAGGTTTGAACACTATATTCAGCAATTTACCAAATGACCTAATGTTTGGTTGATTCTATTGACACTATGACAACTAATGAATGAGTCAGCTACCAAGGATACGCTATAGTTCAGCTGAATTCGCCAAACGAAGTCGAAGTTGCAAAGGCATAAACCTCACCTATGATTTTGGAGACATTTGTTGCCCTCTTCTCCGACATATCTTTGCAGAAGTAGGCCCTGACAACATCTTGTAAAACACAGGCTGCGATGGAATTCAAGCCAGATGATATTGTACTGAAAGAAAGGGAGTATGACAACTTCTGGTAAAACACAGATTACGACTAGATGAGCAAATGATATTGTACTTTAAGAAAGTGAAGATGTAAAACATCTTGTAACACACAGACAGCGACTAAATTAAAGCCAGATTATACTGTACTGCATCAGAGTAACTAATAGATGTAAGGTCATTTTATTTCTTCACCATGCTACATCCGACAGTCTATAGCCTCACAATTAGAGTAATGCCGTTACAGAATAGTCTTCAACTTGGTTACCATTTAAATCTGTGTATTAGCCGATTCTACCTGCAAACTTCATACATCACTATCAATGTTCACATAATGCGCTGTTGGATCTGGGCCAATGCAGTGAGTTTGAAACAATTAGTAAAGCGCTAAATATATCCTCTGATTAGAGTCTTTGTGGCCGTTGTACTGTCCGTACACGTGAGTACATACGGTACTGTTAATTGTAGTGTAAGCCGGATATTTAAAAATTTTCCTAAGGATATTGTAAAATGGATATAGAGTTAGTACGTAAATCTCGTTTCTTGTTGATCACACATTAGCAAACACTTCTAAGCAATATTCTTGAATAAAGGAAAGTAATACATCTGGAATTAGAAATATATAAACACAAGATTTTACCGATGGTTGCGTTAAAGAGATATATAATTGTGCTATGCAACTTTAGAATTGCGTTCCTTTATCATCTCATTTTGTCAACAACAATAAAATAATGTAAAATATAAAACAATGTAAACAGCACGTTCAGGCTTACTAGCGTACAGAGCATACCATCCCTCAAGTCAAAATTGGGAGGGATAGGGGTTGAAAAAGACCATGATGCTGTCTGGATTAAATAACTTAAGCAAAATATTTTCAAAAACCAAAATAAGAATATGTTGAATACTACCACTTACCTCAAAGCTCCACTGAATAAACAGGCGACAAACAATCCCGGAATGCCATAAACATTTCCCATAACGTCCATCACAAAAAGAGGTAATAGCTGAAATGTTTAAAAATAAACTATGCAGTGCAAACCTTTATACTTAAATCTGCTTAATTGCAATCCATGTTTTACGAAGTTAGTAACTCTAAGTGGTTGAATAGTAACAGGACCCACAACAAAGTAGTACAGTACATTAAAATGTGTTGTTAATATACACTTTCTTTTCTGATAATAGTAACCGTGTTACCGTTATGCCCTTTGGTTTATCAGTGGCGATAGGAGAAGACAATGATGCCACATTGTAATCATGTATGATTGAAACAATTCATCGGTTAAGTTGAATGCTATTCTGCGTTGCATTTGCTAAATTATGGTAATCAAGAACAAGCTGTAATATTTGTATCTGTTCTTCAGATATTACATTCATCACACTGCCCCCACCAAAAAGGCAATCTCCAGCTGTCCCAAAATTACCAAACTATCAGTTTGATCAGCCATGCTAGCAAGGTGATGCTGAAGATCATCTTGAACAGACTGAACCCACAAGCAGAAGAGAAAAAAACGCTGAAGAACAGGCAGGCGTACGGAGTGAAAGAAGCACAACAGAACAAATAGTCGATCTTAGGGTTATGTGTGGAAAGTACTCACAACATCAACAAGACATCTATCATGTAGTTCATAGATTTCAAAAAGGCTTTCGACAGAGTGTGGCATGAGGCGTTCTGAGCCACAATGAAGAAGTACATCATGGGTCAAAAGTTGACCAATACCATCAAGCAGCTGTACACCAAGGCTACTAGTGCAGTAATTGCTCAAGGTTCTGTGGGGGACTGGTTTAATACAACAGTTGGAGTACGGCAAGGCTGTCTCCTGTCACCCACACTTTTCAACATCAACTTACAGCGCATAATTAGCGAAGCCCCTGGAAACCCACTGTGGTACAGTCAGCATTGGAGGGCATAACATCACCAACCTACGCTTTGCATGATGGCCATGGCAGCAAGTGAAGATGAGCTTGAAACCTTAGCGAAGAACCTGAATGAAACATCTTCCAGATTTGACATGTAGATACGCGCCGAGAAGACAAAGCTGATGAACAATAGTGGCAAACAAATCTCAGCCAAGATTAAAGTCAGAGGACATGAACTGGAAACAGTGGGCCAATTCAAATATCTTGGTTCCATAATCACCGACGAGGCATCAAGAGTTGCAATTTTCTCACGAGCAGCACAAACAACGGCAGCTATGTCAAAGTTAAGACCCAACTGGAGAGAAAAGAATATCTGTCTGAAAACTAAAGCCAGACTATTGAGAGCACTAGTCATTTCAATCCTTTTGTATTCATGTTAGGCCGGGACCCTGACAGCAGAATTACGACGAAGAATACAGGCTCATGAAATGAGATGCTACAGAACCATCCTTGGTATCTCTTACATGGACCACATCACAAATGAAGAAGTGCGTAGCTTCATCAGGTACAAAGTATACCATTATGAAGACCTTTTCACCACTGTCAAAAAGAGAAAGCTGAAATGGTATGGCCATGTCACTAGAGCCAACAATACAGCAGGGAGTGTCCAAGGTGGCAGAAGTAAAGGTAAAGAGAAAAAAGTGGATTGACAACATTACAGAATGGACCAGGAAAAGTTTTGCGGAGACACAGAAAATGGCACATTATCGAGACAAAGTGGAGAAAACTGGTCAGATGTTCAGCAGCACAGTGCCTCAACAAACACACTAGGTCAATAGACTTATGATGATAATGATGATGATGATGCCGATTACGATGATGATGATGATATTTACCTTTCATTAGATATTACGAATTGTTGCTAAAGCAGATATGAATGAACATTAGTATATCATGTCATAATGACAGAGTTTGGGGTACTTCTCAATGAATGTAAACATGATAGAAATTGTTTTCATGTCAAACATCAATCTCCTTCTTGTTTCGAAATTCTATTTTTCTCAACGATGGGTAAATTCTCATATATATATATATATATATATATATATATATATATATATATATATATATATATATATATATATATATATATATATATATAGTGATAGAGAGAGAGAGAGATGGAGAAAGAGACGGAAGTACAGTCAGAGAGAGATAAAAAGAACATTTTGCAACAGAAGTACATACCTGGTCAGAGGCGGAGACAAGTTTGAATTGAATTGGGTCGCAATGTCTATAGAAGGCGTACATCGTAATGCCCATCAAACAACCGAGGTAGAGGATGCCCCAGAGTCCTGGTAGATTTATCCACATTGCTCTGAAAGCGTAACAATGGATGTTTAAAATGCTGTTAGTCAATGGAGAACTGATTGGGGTCATTTATTGCTTAAAGGTCTATACTTGCAAATCCTAGACGTTTTAAATTAACGATATTTTTCTAATATATTAACATTGACTCTGAAACACATCTTTTAGGACGACGTTATTAACAAAACGTATTTATCATAGCCCCGGTTTATGTTAAAATTTAGAACATGCATTAGTGGTTGTAATGTTGATGCACGAGGTTACTCACGAAATAACACTATTTAGAAATTGACATATGGAAGCATTATTAGCGTTAATGGTGGTAAATCTGACACACATTGGAACAATCTTTATAGAATGTCATGAGATGGTATAAGTGACACACATTGAAGCAATGTTTAATGAAGGTCATGAGATGGTATAAGTGACACACATTGTAGCAATGTTTAATGAAGGTCATGAGATGGTATAAGTGAAACACATTGTAGCAATCTTTAATGAAGGTCATGAGATATTATGTATAAGTGACGCATATTATAGCAATCTTTAATGAATGTCATGAGATGGTATAAGTGAAACATATTGTAGCAATGTTTAATGAAGGTCATGAGATGGTATAAGTGGAACACATTGTAGCAATCTTTAATGAAAGTCATGAGATGGTATAATTGAAACACATTGAAGCAATGTTTAATGAAGGTCATGAGATGGTATAAGTGACACACATTGTAGCAATCTTTAATGAAAGTCATGAGATGGTATAATTGAAACACATTGAAGCAATGTTTAATGAAGGTCATGCGATGGTATAAGTGACACACATTGTAGCAATCTTTAAAGAAGGCCATGAGATGGTACAAGTGACACACATTGGAGCAATCTTTATAGAAGGCCATGAGATGGTACAAGTGACACACATTGGAGCAATCTTTATAGAAGGCCATGAGATGGTACAAGTGACACACATTGGAGCAATCTTCAAAGAATGTCATACGACGGGAGAAGCCTAAGCATTTACTGTGCTGCTGATGGAGATGTTAATGACTCAAGAGTCAATATTTAAAGTACGAATATCAGCTATTATCAGCAGTACTAGTGGTGGTGGTGACCGTGCTATTGACGACTTACATTTGAGCTTGCTTTAGAGAACCACACGAGCATGCCCTCTGGACCTGAGATTGGTTTACACCATATACGGCAATCCACGTGAACATGCCACCTATAACAAGGGCCCAAACGCTGTGACGTGTAGCAGGGTCTGGACTCCAACTTTCAGCGAAAAGAAATTGCAACAAAATATTTGTAAAGGTAAACCATGTAAGCAAAGGAAAAATTCTCAAAGAAATGTCCGAAACCGGATAGTATGAATTTGGAAGCGAAATCTTATAGAATACTTTAAATCATCAATACATTAGCAAATTATATGGCTTTCCGCACTCTCGTCTGTCTTGTGTAATTTGGATCCGTCACCAGTTGTTTCATTCAGTTCATATGACTTCATCCGACCGAAAATATCTGAGGTCTTGCTGGTTTAAATACTTAAATGTTGATACATATTAAATCCATCCATCTGTAAATATGATCTCTTTACGAAAAAGAATCAAAGGTTACATCAAATTCTGAAAACCTGCATCCAAGAGATTAGCTGAATGTAGCAGAATGCGTCCCACCATCAAAGCATTCAAATTTTGTATGCTGATCTGCAATAGAATATGATACCTTTGTTTAACTAAAAACATACTTTAACTGATATTCTCTCAGAAACATTTCGACAACATATATTAGCTAATAACCTTGAAGGAAATCATTTTAACAAAGACTCGTTCGTTTTTAACAATTTTGAACCAACTTATCAAACAATATAAAGTAATTTAGGCTGATAGGCCATGAATAATAGCCACTATTGTTAAAACATGGGAAACTGTTCAGTTACATTTTTTGAAATAACACTCAATAGCATTCAAACATCAAGACAATAAATGTTTTTGTTTTAATAAAAGATGTGAATTGCTATCGACTTTTGTTTAATTTATTAAGATCAGCAAACATGTTTACACATTTCTAAACAACTACTCAACCAGTTAAGGACTAAATTGTCGTTTCAATAATAATGTCGATCCTCAATGTAAAAACAAGATCACGAACACATTTTTTTTTCAGTTTTAAAATTGCGGGAACATTAAAGTCGATAATCATATTTGTCTTGAATCCATTTTACCATACATTATTACTGTCAATAAAGCAAAATATAAACACTTAAACCACAAATAAAATAATTTAATGAAAATCAAAATTAAAAGTATTCAAAATAAAATGTTTCACATTTTTAAAAGAACTCGACCATTGACAAGGAGATCATTAAAATAGATTCCAAGTGTAATTTAGTAATTTACTATTATATTTGTTTCTTTTATGCAATTGGTAGCCAATTGACCGATCCCATTCTCACATCTATACTTGAATATTATGTCTTATGCACGAAACATCATAGATTCATATATAATGGTTATACAAATTAATGACAATGATAACTATCTACAAACAATTAAAAATAAATATCTTCACAACGACGCAAGAGAATAAGATCCAAATTAAATTGAGTCCCTGACATCTACGTAAAACTAATTTATTCTGTTCTTTCGAAAACAAATAGAAAACATTGACATCGACAATTACAGCATTGTTTAATTGTAGAAATATATAAGACATCAGATAGAGTACACTCTTTGGGTCCTGAATGGATAATCTGCTTATATCAGGACTTGATCATATAACGAAATGTGTGCTAAATGAATTATAAACTATGTTTGGCCATGTAAAAGAATATTTAGCTGTTAACAATTATTTGTAGATACTGTATTCTTCATTTTACTTGCTTATTGTAGCACATCTATGTTTTCAATGTAACAGAAAATAATTTATAAAGTTTATGTAGTTTGCAGAGGAAAAGTTTTAAAAAAAAATTCATTTTGAGTTCAAGTAGATCCTAAAACAAGCCCTCTCACTACTGGATGTTAGTTAAACAGGAACACACACACACACACACACACACACGCACACACACATACACACACACGTCTATCTCTATTCTTGTCATAAGTGTCACCGACTATTCCGCAACCATCATACATTCCTATTATATATATATATATATATATATATATATATATATATATATATATATATATATATATATATATATATATATATATATATATATATATACAATACCGACGTAACTCTAGTCTGCTGCACTATGACATAAATTCAATTATTGAATTCTACGGATCTAGTCATAGCCTAGAAGATTCAACACAAATGTAGGGACACAAGACAAAGTCCTTACTCTGTTAGAAGAGTTCTACCAGTCTCCTCTGCATACGACCATGCTTGCGACATGCCACCGACAGATTCCGCACCTTTAACCAAGACAGCAATGAGACCAGCATACATCATACCTATTTGGAATGAATCCGTCCATAACACAGCTTTCATCCCACCCTGCAATTAGATATGTAAACTATTTCGTTGACAAATTAAGATAAAGTTTGATAATTTATGTATTACTGTTAAATACAGCATTATAAAATATTATAAAAGAGAACAATGATAAATCTTAGTTCCGAAATATATTTTTCTTTCTAATCGTGTTTCTGTTTTGTACGTATTAGTTTCTCCTTATCTATAGCTGTTTGTATTGTGGCTGGTGAAAGGGGTGCTGAAGACTCCGTCAAGGAATAACTACGAAAAGTGCACAGATGAAAATAGTCCAAGAGCTGCAGGAGCATTTATAGGAATCTTCATGTATGTAGCTATACAAACAACTGCAATATCGTTCTTAAAAGAGTTGATAACACGCAAATACCGTTATAATTTTGTTGTAACTTCGATAACAAATATTGAAGAAACTGATGAGGAGCCTAACGTTCATGCTGTTTTATTTTAACAAGCTAAAGTTGGTTATTTATGGCAACATATTTTATAGGTGCAAAAACATACTACGAATATAAACTTTTGTTTATTTCGACCGATTAATAGTTGAATGTACGAACTGATCCGATTGGTGATTAACAGATTTATCGATTTTGACTGATCGATTGAATGATACAAATAAATGGATGGGCTAATTAACTATTAGAATTTAGTTATGATTTATTGATTATATATATATATATATAATAATAATAATAATAATAATAATAATAATAATAATAATAATAATAATAATAACAATAATGAGGACTTTGTATAGAGCCTAATCTTTCAAAGCTATAAGCGCTTTAAACAATCAATAATGATATAACTACACTACCGAACAACAAATGACAAAAACAATAAAATTGGAAAACATAAAACATGCTGAAAACATACAAGATACAAAACATGATTAGGTCGCTAAAGTTGTCCCTGTAGTCGAAATAGGTGAGTTTTGAGAGCACTCTTAAAAGGGACCACTGTGTCTTTGTGTCTAATTTCAATGGGCACTTCGTTCCACGTCGCCGGGCCCTGGTGTGCAAACGAACGTTGTCCATATGACTTGGTTTTCACCTTGGGAACGATGAGTATAAGATTATCAGAAGAAGAGCGTAAGGATCTAGCTGGTGTATACACATGGGTGAAGTTGGATAGGTATGTTGGACTGGAGTCTGTCATTGAAATATAGCACAGAGAAACAATTTTGTGTTTGATTCTGTATCGAATTGATAGCCAGTGTAGGGTACAGAGCAGTGGTGAGGTGTGCTCTGATCGAGGTACTCTAAAGATGATCCGTGCAGCTGTGTTTGGAACGTTTTGAAGTTTCTGGAGTAAATATTGTGATGAACCAGACAGAATTGAGTTACAATAGTCCAGTCTTGAAAGAACTAATGAACACATAAGTGTTTTTGTGGCATATATATATATATATATATATATATATATATATATATATATATATATATATATATATATATATATATATATATATATGTGTGTGTGTGTGTGTGTGTGTGTGTGTGTAACATTTGAATTACATTGACAACATAATTGTTTCACTTGATAGTATTATCTTTAACCAAGACCGGCCATAAGGGAAGCAGAGGAAGACGGTTGCCTTGTCGTGTTCCAAATGACAAAAATGTAGAACTTATACAGCTACCCCACTGACTGGGAATCACTGCCAACGAGGTGTTTTGGGCTGTGCAGTCTATGAGGCCAGAAATGTTTTTAACTTATTAAATGGTGGATGTTTGTTTCTTGAACGTTGACAAACAGATCGAGCTTTGAAACACATGCATTGTACTGAAAGCGAATCATCCAATAATTCACTGCGGAATTTAGGAAGTTGGAAAGAGAGAATGCTACGTTGTAGTGTCTACATAATAATTTGATCGATTTACACCTTTAATAGCTCGTTTATAAAATAGAGTTGGTGTTGTTTGTCCGTCGATTGGACGATGACCACTCTATAATCTGAGGGTTGGAGTGGCTGGTTCTATTCTATGGGTGCGCAGGTGGCTGATGAGACCAACCCTGGAATGGAATGTTTGTTTTGCATTAGGGGCAGTGGATGACTGCAACATCTGCAGGAAGATTGATGGCTCGTGCTTTTCTGGCTTGCCTCTTCAGCTCTGCAGCCGCTCTTATGCTAGATTTGCACATATCGGAGCCGTTGTGTACAGAGGAACACCAAGTGACTCAGTCTCTTGCTGTTTGCTCCCAGAATCAGTGTTTATCTTGAACGCTTTCAATGCATCCTTCAGATTGTTTTTGAAGCGCTTCTTCTGACCTCCTTGGGATAGCTGCCCTTGCTGTAGCTCTCCATAGAAGAGTGTCTTACGCAGACTGTTGTCTGGCATGCGTACAACATGTCCCGCCCAGCATAGCTGGGACTGTATCAGGATGGTGCGGATCCCGGGAAGACCTTCTTGGGCGAATACCTCAGAGTCTAGATGCTTGTCCTGCCACTTAATGTTGAGCATTTTCCAGAGACTTGTGGTGTGAATGTGATTCAGCTTCCTTGCGTGGCGTTTATACGCAGTTCACATTTAGCATGCTTAAAGTAGTGTGTGGAGCAAAGATGCCATGTAGACCTTTACTTTGTTCCTGATGATATCTCTTCTATATCAGATGCTGGCATACAATCTACCAAACGTTGCGCTGGCTCAGGCAATGTGTTGGCTCACATCGACGTCAATAGTGATTCGCTGTGACAGTGTACCTCTAATGTAGGCTGTTCACGGTTATGTTAGTCTCAACATAGGTCTTTGCAGAAGCAGGGTGATCCAGGACGTCAGGAATTTTTAAAATACTCTTACTAATGACCGTATGTCTCTGCTATGTTCCGATAACAAATATATAATTCAATGATAACAACAAAAATAGAAAACCTGTTCAGCTTACATTCAATGAACGGGAAAATTTGAAATTGTTATATAGTCCAGACGGTCCAGTGGTAGGCAGGAGATGGTGCGAGAAGCAGTAAACGCTAGAGAAAGGGAGGAAACTCTCAACCTAATGGGAACATTCAAAGTAGTTTCTACGAAAATAAACCTCAAATCATTGGATGTAAAACGACACCTATAATTAACATGAAACATATGCACTCCACTGAAGGCGATTCATCCATGATACTCTGCTAAATTAAACAAGACAGCAAGACATAATGCTTAGTTGATCTGTCTACAGCTCTCATAGTTTTATAAAATGTTACCATGCACTTGCATACCTCGTACCTAATTGGACTGACATTTATTTCTGACCAAACATTTAGTAAACCAACGGTAGAAAGCTGTTGAATAAGACTGCTTCTATATTATGTTTTCAAGCAGAAGAAAATACACTTTGTTTATCCATACATATTTGTCCTACAAAATAAAAATGAATTTCACTGCATTAGTATTTTCTGAATGTGCACTTGTACCTTTTTCGGCTCCTCTTGATTTGCATCTCAGGTCCAGGAAGTCAACTTAACATCACAGAGTTTGTATTCTTCTATTAGAGCACATGCCAGCTAAGATCTTTACTCTCAAATTCGAATAAACTACCGTCATTAACGTAGAAAGTAAAGATAATTATAATATGCTCATTTTTGTTCTCTTAACTTTACATTTTCAGAATCGTCAATATTGTACTTACGCGAATGACACTTGTGCCCAACAGCGTATTGTAAACAAATCATGTACACTCATGTAGTACCGACTTTACGGTTTTTTTTATTAAATTTGGTTTTGAATGAACTAAAGAAGATGTTTCGTGGACTGCCAAATACCAGATGCCTTGCAATATTCCGCGTTAACCTTTTTGATACAATGTTTCGGATTTAGGCTAGCGATAGACGCCATACAGGTCATACAACTGTTGGGCCCCTACAGATAACATGTAAGTGACAAGGAATAAATGTGTCATCTTTAGTTGATAATAGTAATGACAAAACTTTTCTTCGAAATGTACTTTCTTAGTTCTGCAAATCCGAACTATATGAGTCATCACATGGGTTCTAAAGCTCTTTTACACATTTCTAAATTGTACTGCAATTTCGACTACATCTCATATGCATTTACATCCCTCTTACTGCACTCAATATAAAATGAGCATTATATTTCGTAACATCGATTTCATAGTTACAATTGAAAGACTTGATATTTCCCACACTATAATTCCAAACATTCAATGACAGAAAAAAAACGCACTTGCATATGTCAACAAGCCGCTTCCTCACTACTGAAATCAGATGTTCGTAATGAAGAATTGACACAGACAAATCCAGTCCATTATCATCAAATTTCGTAGAGAAACAAATACCAAAGTCTACTTCTGCAGACTAAAAGGAAACGGTGTTGCAATGCGCATTCATTAATAATATAACTATATCTTTCAGTTTTAAGCAGATCAAAACACTATGTTATTTTCGAACGTGATTTATAGTGCACGACTATGTTCACATTTTTCTGCGCAGATAGTGATGAATCTTCGCTTGTTTATTTAGTTTGGAATACGGAATAAATTCAGTCACTTTGCTTCTTTCAGTATATTTTTGTTTATGTAATTAAGCCTTATGTATTCTACGATAATGAGCATATAATACAAAGGTTACTGCATTTGTATGCGAAAATGTGAACTCGTTTTTTTCAGATGGATATACTGAACTCCTAAGGTCATATTTTCCCAAGCAAATACATTAACTTATAATTGTACCGCTTTAAAAGTTGCATTGGACGTACATATTCCGTTTGATAGCAAGTATTTTGAGCTGAAAAAATAAGAAGATGCCATTTATGAAAGTTTCAATGTTTTCAAATATGTGAAACTCCAGAAAACTGGAACCATCAAATTTGGGTATAGTCCTACAATAACTTACGGAGGGATATTTTCCAGGTTTGTCTGTAAAGTTCGAGCCATGCTCCAATTGGGTCACTGGTCTTTCTAACTACTATGGTCTATTAGCTCTCGTATTCGTCTGAAGCTGAACCTGAACCCTATGTAATGTGAGCCACTGTGTTGTAATAACGCTATCCAAAGCAAACCCTTACGAAGCACAACACATCCTGAAGAGCATATGGACTACGCAATTTATGAAACTATCTTGTGAATGTTCCTCACTGCATGTTAATATTCATATTTAATACGATTTTGTTGTGTTGTGAAAATGCAAGATTATTTTTAAATGCTTCAACGCTTTGCATGCATATTTTTTAAACCTCTAATTAAATAACAAGGAAGAGCTTATTCTCAAACCAAACGAAGAGGAAACAAACTATAATCATAATAGACGCTATTAGTTTAGATTGTTTTAAATTTAATAATTTAATAAGTCACCTTGATACAAAAAGTGTATGTCTTGCGACCACGCATTTTGAAGACGATTTTCTATGCAACTAATTAGGTCGTCAGAAATAGTATAGAGACGCATCGATGCCACAAAATTACGTAACCAAAAGGAGAACGTCAGTCTTTATCAACATTCTAACTGACGCTTAGAATCACTAATGAATCACGATAGTAACTTGTGGCCATAAAAACAAATTCATGGGATTTTTCAATTTTTCAGCCGATAGATACAACGACTTTGCTTTTCCCAATCAATTGAAAAGCAAAAAAAATCATAGCCAACATGATTTTATTGCGTCTGCTTCTTGTTCAAGGAATAGATCGTTCAAACATCTTAGAATTCAACAACCGTGAAATATTGGTAAACGTGATCAAATACAACAAAAAAATATGGTGCAGTTTTTTTCACTCATATAGATCCATTGTGTTAATTATCAGTTAAAACAGACAATATCATATGCCTAACACTGTAAAATAATAACGTACCACATACGACACTGACATTTCAGTTTGAAATACCAAATGGCAAATATACAGACGCTTTGACGCCACGACGTTACACCACTACCACTTAAATAACAAATGCATCCGTATTAACGTACCAAAACTGGATTTAGATGGCAAAGAATGATGATCATGACTTAGGGAAGAAGATCAAACTGTAAGGATATATTTCAATCTTCTCAATCTAACAGCTGAATAATTTAGAACCACCATGTTTTATTGCATCTGCTTCTAGTTCCAGGAAACAAACTGGCGACTTCTCATGTAAAAAGCACTTGTAGTTTGCATTGTCAAAGAATTGTTATTATTTTCATGAATTACTGTTGTGATCTTAAAATTATCATGATCGGTCTATAATTTTCTTTTTTATAATTGTTGCATTTTTATCTTTTTCCAGTACATGATATGTTGATACAATAGTAATGGCTGGTGATTTATGGCAACAATAATGAAAAGTCTTAAGAAGATTTTACAAATGTACTAGTTTTTATATTTTTTTTCTTGTCGGCTATGAATGTTACAGGTGTATAATTGCTCAACTGGTTAATACTAAAACGTGCCAATCCATGAACCTTGCTAACAAAGGTTTTAACGAAAAGATGAAACAATATCTCCTGTAATACATGGTAAAATTGATGCTATGGAAAAAATGCCCTTGTTACCTAACATGACTTTTAGCATTGACATCTCAATGACAGAATGTTATCTCTCAATCATGAAGGTAAATACATAAGTGTGACGACGCATCAGATAGATACACGATTAGTCACGTCCTCTAAAAAATTAAAATATATGTTTATTTACGTTTGTCTTTTTGCGATCTTAATAAAATCCAGTAGTTATCGTTTATCAGTCATGAAAATAACAAGCAAGAATGACGGTGCATAATAATTACTCACGATAGGTCACGAAGTCTTAAGATTTAAAATATATGCTTATTTTCACTGTTCCTTTCGCGACCGCAATACAATAAGTGAGTTTGACTTCTGCAGTATTATGCGTTGTCATTTTTAAACTCGGGAAGAAACGTCAATATCATTGGCAAATCGATAAAATGAAAGTGGTTTGACAGGAATGTCAAACAGAAAGGACTTATTTGGCACTGAAATGCAGGACATATAACAATTTAAGCTTATTTTCCCGTTTTAATATATTGACATAAAAAAGCGGTAATAATTGTGCTTACAAGAACTGTATTTTTATATTGCAAGCAATGTATATACATGATAATCAGATTGAATGTCTATTTTGTTGCATTAAACAACGGCTTTTTTATCGGTAAATCAAAATTTACATAAAATTTTTTCACAGATCTAAAGGACGTTATTTATTGAAGAAGTTATTTTCTTTAACAAAATAAACATATTATTTTCTATAGTCTGTTTTGATTATATGGTTTATAAAATCTGTCTCTTTAATCAATATTTTTTAATCTTATTTTTCATATTTGAAACTCGCGGTCTGATTCTCACAATTGCGCAATATACATCTGAATTGTTACAATATGATGAACAATTATGCACCAAACGGCATATATAGAGACCTCTAGACGCTATGAAGTTATTCCACCTCACATACAGTTTCAATCCTTATGAACGTACATACCGGAGGATGGAATCATAAACGAATGCTGATCGTCACTTAACGACAATAAATGTCAACAACGTCATGGGTTATATTTTGATCTTTTCAATCAATAGACACGACGATTTTGCTTATCTCAATTAATTTGAACACATATTAATTCAGAACCACTTTGTTGTGTTGCATCTGCTTCTAGTTCCAGGAATTAACTTAGCGTCTACAAAGATAGGAAACGTGTGTCTCAATTTTGTTTTGTGAAGAACAATTGTATTACCTTGAGGAATTAACATAGCTATGTTAAAAATATCAGGAATGATTAATGCATATTTAAAGTAATCGTTGAGCCAGCTTATATTTTGGTAATGTGACATTGGACATGTCTGCTGAACGCACATTTTCCTAAATAAATCGCAAAGTACCATTTGATTGGTAAAGTTTGGAAAGTCTCTCTCTCTCTCTCTCTCTCTCTCTCTCTCTCTCTCTCTCTCTCTCTCTCTCTCTCTCTCTCTCTCTCCTTTGTATTAAAACAATATAAAAGAGTGATTTAAAATGTTTGCAAAAACATGGTCATTTTATACGGGAGTAACAGCTTGTAGTGAATAGCTGATTTCAACATTAATGAAAGGTCTCAACAAAACACACCAGGAATTCACGAGGAGAAAACCAATGTCATGAACTAGTTTCCTTGTGAATATGTTTTGTTACATGTAATAATTATCTATTTATATAATAGTAAGTCATAGACAAACGTTAACTATGTAGTATGTTGTTTACTACAAAAGACATTAGTAGGGTAATCGTACACTGTCAATTAACGACAAAGTTAACTATGTAGTATGTTGTTTACTACAAAAGACATTAGTAGGGTAATCGTACACTGTCAATTAACGACAAAGTTAACTATGTAGTATATTGTTTACTACAAAAGACATAGTAGGGTAATCGTACACTGTCAATTAACGACAAAGTTAACTATGTAGTATGTTGTTTACTGCAAAAGACATTAGTAGGGTAATCGTACACTGTCAATTAACGACAAAGTTAACTATGTAGTATGTTGTTTACTACAAAAGACATTAGTAGGGTAATCGTACACTGTCAATTAACGACAAAGTTAACTATGTAGTATGTTGTTTACTACAAAAGACATTAGTTGGGTAATCGTACACTGTCAATTAACGACAAAGTTGAATCAAACAATACAGATTAGATGTAGATAACATTTGTTATGAACTAACAACATTAAACAACTGTTGAATGTCATTACATACTACTACTACTACTTCTGATACTACTAACACTACTACTATTACTACTACTACTACTACAACAACTACTACTACTACAACTACTGCTACTACTACTACTACTACTAATAATAATAATAAAAATGAGGCCATTGTACAACGCCTAATCCTTAGAACATCTATAATGATATGAGTACAAAAAACAAACAAACAAAACATCATGCAAGTAGATAACATAACAAATGCTGAAAGTATTTAAGGTAGGAAAATTATTATTGTTTAAGTTTGTTCTTGCAGTCGAAAAGTTTTAACAGCACTCAGGAAAGGGAACACCGTGTCCTTGTGTCTAATTAATTTCAAAGGACAATTCATTCTACGTTGCTGGGCACTGGTATGCAAACGAACGTTGTCCATATGATTTCATTTTCACAGTGGGAATAATGATTATACGATTGTCAGAAGAGGAGCGTAAGTATTTTGCTAGTGTGTACACATGGGCCAGATAGTTTGTCAGTGAAAACAGCGGGGAGGTGTGCTCTGATCGTATTACTCTAAGGATGATCCCAGCAGCAGTGTTTTGAACTTTTTGAGGTTTCTGGAATACATATTGAGACGAACTAGACATAATTGAGTTACAGTAGTCCAATCTTGAAAGTACATCTGAAAGATATTTGCGAATGGAACTGATGCGTATCATCCTAAAATATGCTGCCTTGTATGTTCATGACATGTTGGTACAATTCGAGAGCACTGTCCAGAAAAATACCTTTGTTTCGTACTGAGTGTGTGGTTTTAATGTACATCTGAAAGATATTTGCGAATGGAACTGATGCGTATCATCCTAAAATATGCTGCCTTGTATGTTCATGACATGTTGGTACAATTCGAGAGCACTGTCCAGAAAAATACCTTTGTTTCGTACTGAGTGTGTGGTTTTAATGTTAGTGTTGCTGATATTTATTGCTTGAGGTAAAGCATGTAAATGAGAAAGTCTTTGTGTTGTATAATCATATTGGTCTCAGTTGTATCATCAATCCTCTGCAGCTTGTTACATGTCATACATGATTTCACATCAGAAATGCACCTCTTTACTTCTTGGAAGGTAGCATCAGCTTCAGTTGGGTGACTAGATTTGCATAGTTGGTAGTCATCGGCGTAAAATTGTTGAGACATTGGATGCTTATATATGGCGCTTGCGAGCAGCTGAGTATATAAAATGAAAAGAACTGGTCCAAGTACAGAACCCTGTGTAACAGCACAACATAGAGCAAATGGGCTGAAGTGTTTTACATTTGCAGAGAGCATTTGTGTCCTGTTGACTAAGTATGACTTGATCCACATTAGGGCTGTATTTTGAATGTCGAATACATGTTGAAGATGGTGAAGTAATATAGGATGGTCATTTGTGTTAAATGCTGCAGACAAATCAAGGAACTTAATGACTGTAAAATTGTCGCTACCCAAAGCAGAGAAAGTAAATGGTTGAGGTATCAATATTATCGAGGATATAAATTACGATATTCGCTGAAGAAAGTATATTTCGAAAACAAATTATATACGTTTTTCTATAGTTTCATTTGAAGTTGATAGTGAGAACAAGCGATCGTTTCTATTAATATCTTCCTTTCTTTTCATACTTGCTTGGTGTAAAAGAGAAAATATACCATACTGAGATCACGTACATCGTTCTTACATGCTTTATAAGAGAAAATACACCGAATCAATATAATAAAGATGCTCAAAGGTTAAATGCAAGAAATTATTTTCCATACAGGATTAATTAATTATCTTTTCACACAGGATTATTTAATTACATAACTGGCTAAATGTCTATGGTTTCTTTCATTTACACTTTAATGTCCGAGTTACAATTATTATTACACTTTCATAGCAGCAAAATACTTTGCTTGTAACTAAATCTTCTCCGAAAATACGTAGTTGAAATGTATTAAACATCGGGGTTTATTTGTCCACGTGACAACAGTATATAGTTATATTGTTCACTTTTTCTTGTTGGGGCCCAGGGAAAGTTGGTCAGATTCTTCGGTATTTGTACATATGAGAGTGTTTCATTAATTTTAATGTATTGTTTGGTCAGGTCAAAGTTCATGATAATCTCTCTCTCTCTCTCTCTCTCTCTCTCTCTCTCTCTCTCTCTCTCTCATAAATAATGATGGTGTTCTTTCATCAAATGTCACATTTATAATATAATATTGCATGAGTTTTTAATGATTTTAAATTTCCTATATTTTCGATTAATTTGATATTGTCTCAAAGTGCTTCTCTTTATGTTGGTTGCTATGGAAAGCCAATTAGTTTGACCAAATTAGTCCATATATGTACTCGCTTATAGAAACGTTTACAATCATACCGAACTATGGCCATAGTCTAATCGAATTAGTTATGTGTTAAATCATTAACCGAGCTCGTTGTACATTATACTACGATAGACTTCGCTGCATACAATTTTCATTTTAACATTTTGCTTGGTAATATGGCAGTACGTTTACTAAGATAATTACAATAGTGCATGAATTTGGCTCTCTAGATACTGAACAAATGAAAATGAAAAGAAACAGTTTCATTAACCAAATCTGATTCTATTATCGAATAATTTTATTTGCGAGTTCTACAGACCGTTGCAGTACACTTTAAAATATCTGCTCTATTTGAAATAGAACGAAACAGAAGAATAAGAATAGAGATAAAAAAAACAAGATACGCTTTGGAAAAAAGTGAATTTGTTGTGATTACTCTATAGTTTTGCTTCCACAATGTATATGAAAAAAGTGTTCTCCATGGTATAGCAGTGTTAGGGACCAGCTTCGCACCGCTAAAAGACATCGCCGAAAAGCAGAGAGGCTTTGGCTTTCCACCAGACTCACTATTCATAAACAAATCTACGAAGCCGCCATGAAGAACGTCACAAACATAGTCCATTTAGCCAAATCATCCCACTACAGTACTAAGATCACAGAGAGTTCCAGCTGCAAAGAGCTCTTCGAGATAACTAACAAACTAATATCAAGGAACAAATGTACAACACTTCCAACAACCTTCTCTCCACTAGACCTACCAGACCAATTTGCAAATTTCTTTGATGACAAAATACAAACCATTAGAGATTCGCTTCACAGCACAATTTTAACTGCTTCGTCACTATACAGTTATGATGCAGAATTTCAGCGACAACCGTTAGGAGCATTTGAACCTGTTTCTATTGATTTAGTACGGACAATCGTGACGAAAAGTGCACCAAGGTCTTGTGAACTTGATCCAATTCCGACATCACTGCTGTTTGAGTGCTTAGACCCAATATTGCCTTCACTAACTGATCCTATTAATATCTCTCTCTCATCAGGGGAATTTCCATCATTTTTCAAATTTGCCATTGTAAAGCCACTGCTGCAGAAACCAACACTGGACCATAACGATTTAAAGAACTACCGCCCAGTTTCTAATCTCCCATTCATATAAAAAATCTTACAAAAGGTTATTCTAACTCAACTTGTATCTCATTTGAATTCAAAAGTCTTTTTAGCAATGTACAGTCTGCATATCGCCCTTGCCACAGTACGGAAACTACTCTTCTGAAAATATTTAGTGACATTCTCTCTGCATTGAATAGTGGAAATATTACAGTCCTCACTGTCCTAGCTTTATCAGCAGCATTTGACACAATAGACCATGATATATTACTTCACCGTCTTCAGCATGTATTTGGCATTCAGAATATAGCTTTACAGTGGTTCAAGTCCTACTTAGTTAACAGGACACAAATTATATCTGCAAATGGAATACACTCCAGCCCAGTTGACGTATGTTGTGGTGTTCCACAGGGATCTGTTCTCTTCATTCTGTATACTCAGCCGCTCTGAAGTGTTATAGATCATCACCCAGTGTCGCACTAATTGTATGCTGATGACACCCAAATATACAAGTCTATCCACCCAACTGAAGTTCATGCTACCATCCATGGAGTAGAAAGGTGCATTTCTGATGTGAAATCATGGATGACATGTAACAAGCTGCAGATGAATGATGATAAAACTTAGGCTATTCTGATCACAACACAAAGACTTTCTCATTCACATCCTTTACCTCAGACAATAAATGTCAGCAACACGAACACTGAATTCTCACAGTCAGTACGGAACCTAGGCGTTACTCTAGACAGTACTCTCACATTGCACCAACATGTCATGAACATATGCAAGGCTGCATATCTTGAATTGAGACGCATCAGTTCCATTCGTAAATATCTTTCAGTTGATGCCACTAAAACACTTGTGTGTTCATTAGTACTTTCAAGACTGGACTATTGTAGCTCAATTCTGTCTAGTTCGTCACAATATTTACTCCAGAAATTTCAAAAAAGTTCAAAACACAGCTGCACGGATAGCGACCTAATCATGTTATGCATCTTGTATGTTTTCATCATGATTTTATGTTTTCCAATTCGATTGTTTTTGTCATTTGTTGTTCTGTAGTGTAGTCATATCATTATTTATGGTGTAAAGCGCTTAGAGCTTCGTAAGATTAGGCGCTATACAAAGTCCGTATTATTATTTTTATTATTATTATTATTATTATTATTATTATTATTATTATTATTATATCGAAATTATTCGTTCACATTATAAATGGTATTTAAAGATACGTTAGAGATCCAGACCTTCAGTATCTTCTTTTTGTTTTGTTATTCAGAACGAAACATCACCTTTTCACCTTACTACTGTCACGTAAATCTGATTTAATATATATTTAATTTAGTTGTTTGTTTGTCAGTTTTAAATTCCTCTTTTTTTCATTACATACTTTTGTAATGTACATTTATTCACAAAAGATGTGGGGTTTTTTCTCTCCAAAAAATCGGTTGGCCCGAATTATTCGTTGGTATCCAATTAATGTTGAGCTAGATCCTGACCTTGATTTAAGGTTAGTGGTTGATTTTGCTAGGGGGATGTTTTCGAAACAGAGTATTATAATACAATAAAATCTTTGTTTTAATGAAATAGAGTTAGTGTTGGGCTTTTACTTCTGACGTTAAGTCATTTTCTTTTCCTGTGGCCAGTTTTTGAATCCATGGGAACATTTCTTCAGTTTACTTGAATTTTAAAGAATTAATTCGTATATCGAAACGATTTGACGTGATCGTACAGAATGTTTGGAATAAGTCAGTTTGTCAAAATTTCATTAGGATTTCTAACACGGGAGTGTTAAATAATGTGTTTCTACAAGGAACTGTAGATAAACACAATACTGATTTCAGTACACATCTTCGTCTTCCATCTTGGATTTTCCTACATGACTCGAACTTTAATATATTAGAACATTTCATTACAAGGACTTTTGAAACATAATTCGTGGATTATTATTGGATTATTTTTTCTTTGATTCTTAAAATTGTAAGTTCTTTGTCCATTTTTACAATCTTTTTCAAGTAAAATAATTTACTTGTAAATTTTACAAAGCTTATTGTTTTCACTTTATCTGTATTACTGTTTATTAGGGCCTAAACACTTAACACAAATTAAACGTTATCTCCCCAATGGGGAGATAACCCCTGGAACTCCTTTCTGAACATTTTTAAGGAAAGATATGTATGCTAGCATGCATCTGCCTTCAGTACAACTCTCTCTCTCTCTCTCTCTCTCTCTCTCTCTCTCTCTCTCTCTCTCTCTCTCTCTCTCTTACAGTCTAACTGTTTCCTTAATGTTTAGATATTCACATCAATGTTTTTAGAGAAAATGAGAATTTCAAGTAAGGAAAATAACTTACCAACGTCGTGTAAAAGGTGCAGACGAGACCCACAGATATAACAGAACCCCACAGAGTAAAACCTGTAACTGGGGAAGGAAAATATATCGGTCCAAATGCATCTCATTCATTTTCTCAACGAAAAGAAACAAACTTTCTACTGCAAAAATTAGGAAATGGTTCTGCTTTAGTTTTTTCCTCTACCTTGCGAGAAAACGATCTCTTACCAACCTACCAACATACGTACTCATTTTCTTACCTAACTACTTGCGTGCCTGCCTTCACTCATCCATCCATTCATCGAAGACACACACACACACACACACACACACACACACACACACACACAAACCTAGGAAGACAGAGGTGAGATCGCAGTGATCCGTAAAGGAAAGCGCTTTAGAGCACTCGGCCACTCGGGACCACACACACACACACACACACACACACACACACACACACACACACACACACACACACACACACACACACACACACACACACACACACACATACATACATACATACATACATACATACATACATACATACATACATACATACATACATACATACATACATACATACATACATACATACATATATACAGTACCTGCATTGAGGGCCAGGGACGGAGCATACAATACTATTGCCATATACAGGGTCTGAAACAGATTGCAATATAAAAAAAAATACAAATCTTAGTAACTCATATAACAATGATTTTTTTGGGATGACTGCTGCATGAAATGATTTTTCACTTTGATACAAATATTGTCTTTCTCTTACAATAGCGATAAGATCTACACACGCATATCCACATTGACGTACACACAAAACACAAAAAAATTATAATAATATTTGTAATACTACTCTCCTACAAAGACGATATTTGGATGAATATTTTAATAACAGCAACATATATATATATATATATATATATATATATATATATATATATATATATATATATATATATATATATATATATATATATATATATATATATATATGTATGTATGTATGTATGTATGTATGTATGTATGTATGTATGTATGTACGTATGTAGCTATGTATGTATTGTTACACGCACAGGGGTATTCACTTGACCGAGCGGTGTCAAAACCCTGGCGCGAGTCACGCTGGAAGTCATATGTTTTCCCCAAATTTCCAAAGACTTCCATACAACTTGATTGTAAAATGGAAAGAGAGACCTGTCTGCTATATTTAATAACCTTTGCTCTAATCAATTGGCGACCTAGATGAGACAACTTGCCCAAAAGTCCATTAACTGCACCATTGCATGGTTTATCTTCATTATCATCCGATTTCCGTACCAACAGCTTGTCATGCCATAGAAATTACACTAGTATTCCCTTACTAACTGGGAAATATTTAACTGCGCGACCCTAGGCCAGTCAATCCTCATAATTTCCGGCGTATCACGCTCATATACATACGCCCATTTTCCACTATGGACACATAAACAGTACCTACCAAGTTCCCACTTATTGATTCCATTATATTCCCCCCCCCCCCCCCCCCATAAATACTGCCATTTCAATCACATCACTTTTATACACCGCGGAATTTTAATATGGACTATGTTACTATTCCAGGGACAGTCATTCGGCTTGTACCCAAATTCACTACTAACGACCCCAGCATGGTTCAAATTCACTAACACTAGGCTCTGTGATGTTTGCTCCTACTAACTGGCTAACTATTTCGGGCTAGTAATGTTTCCATGGCACCGAAGACCAAATACTCGCACAAATTAAAAACGGGATGCTGTCAAATACACATACTCCAAATTTATTACAGTATGTATAATGTAAAATGGCATTGAAATTAATTTTGTTAATCCTGTACAAATATTGTTTGATATGAGTTATGTGAAACCTATACAAATGGCCCATGAAATAAGTTTTTTAAAAGCTGTAAAAATAGCTTTTGGGAGGAGTTATTTAAAACTTGTAAAATAGTTTGCTTTATATGAGTTATTTAAAACCTGTACAAATGGTAATTGAAATGAGTTATTTAAAATCTGTACAAATGGTCTCTGAAATGAGTTATTTAAAATCTGTACAAATGGTCTCTGAAATGAGTTATTTAAAATCTGTACAAATGGTCTCTGAAATGAGTTATTTAAAATCTGTACAAATGGTCTCTGAAATGAGTTATTTAAAATCTGTACAAATGGTCTCTGAAATGAGTTATTTAAAATCTGTACAAATGGTCTCTGAAATGAGTTATTTTAAATCTGTACAAATGGTCTCTGAAATGAGTTATTTAAAATCTGTACAAATGGTCTCTGAAATTAGTTATTTAAAATCTGTACAAATGGTCTCTGAAATGAGTTATTTAAAATCTGTACAAATGGTCTCTGAAATGAGTTATTTAAAATCTGTACAAATGGTCTCTGAAATGAGTTATTTAAAATCTGTACAAATGGTCTCTGAAATGAGTTATTTAAAATCTGTACAAATGGTCTCTGAAATGAGTTATTTAAAATCTGTACAAATGGTCTCTGAAATGAGTTATTTAAAATCTGTACAAATGGTCTCTGAAATGAGTTATTTTAAATCTGTACAAATGGTCTCTGAAATGAGTTATTTAAAATCTGTACAAATGGTCTCTGAAATTAGTTATTTAAAATCTGTACAAATGGTCTCTGAAATGAGTTATTTAAAATCTGTACAAATGGTCTCTGAAATGAGTTATTTAAAATCTGTACAAATGGTCTCTGAAATGAGTTATTTAAAATCTGCACAAATGGTCTCTGAAATGAGTTATTTTAAATCTGTACAAATGGTCTCTGAAATGAGTTATTTAAAATCTGTACAAATGGTCTCTCAAATGAATTCTTTAAAACCTGACAGATAGCCTTTAAGATTTACAACTTTACTCATCACAGTTAATGTTATACAATATATATTTTAATGCTTACGTTTTTACATGGAAGGCAAATATATTTGCTTCAAACATAAATACATACAAAAATTAAAAACATAATACTGAATTTGTGTTTGTATGTGTGAAATCAAATTATCACATACATTTTGACTCACTAACAAAAGTACATATACCTGACATGATTTGGCTAACAAAATATGGGAAAGAACAATATACAAAAGTGTCGCTTTCTGACAAACTTATAGTAAAACAAAGTTCGTGTGTTCATAACAAGTACGTAAGGTTTTTATTGCTATAGGATGTAATGAAGGTAATGGCCTTTATAAAAAATTAAATTAAAATGTTAACGTTTATCCTTCTTTAGTAAAGCATGAAAATATATTCATTTGGATTAAAAATGTGACTACAAAACAAATAGTTAAAATGAAAATTAGAATAGCTAAAAATGTTTACGATGTAGGAGAAGAACCAAAATAACCTAAACTGATTTAAAACTAAAGAGAAGAAAATATCGAATACTCTGTGTTTTATATCTTGCATGTCTGGACACATGTTTGAGACTACAAGCTTGACCGGCATAAAATATGATACACAGGTTTGGCATTTGGCATGACGATTAATGTTTGGAACATTCTCGATATGTCTCTACTGATCAAAGACTGAACTAAATTTGTGCCAGTTAACAATTGAAATAAATATAAGACATGCACATACTAAAACATACATATATGGAGAGCCATTCTTTAAATATGAGGCCACTAGAAAATAGTCAAAGCTGACAATAGTAACGCAGGCCATCGTACCAGGCAAAGTAGAACATAACCAGTCAATTAATCGAACCACCACGCGCAACTCACGCCCCCCCCCCCCCCTCCATTTTCCGAGCAGAGATGAAGTTAGAAAAGCCAGATATCTTACCATCTGAATGCAGAAGGTCACAGATCCGGCTGTTCTGACACCTTTGCTGAACCTTTTCTCCAAATACTGAAAAAAAGGATTACAATAGGATGAAGTGGGATGCATTAATGTGAAATAATCTGCAGTTTTAATTTTTATCTAGCAACTATAGGACATGCCCATAAGGCAACACATATAAACACACACACACGCACACGCACGCACTCACGCGCGCCAGGGATAACGGCTTATTAAAACATATGACAAGAAGACATTGATGCTATGCCCATGCTTTCCCTTTCCCTTCATTAATTCACAAATAATTCCAAACGAAGATACCAGTCTTAAGTCTTGACATTTAGTGAAGGATAAACATACGGTATACAAATGCAATGACTCAACTGGTCCTCAGAACTATTTACCGAACGACAGCTCTATATATACTCTAGCTTGGTTACGATGTTACCGAACGATAGCTCTATATATACTCTAGCGTGGTTACGACGTTACCGAACGATAGCTCTATATATAATCTAGCTTGGTTACGACGTTACCGAACGATAGCTCTATATATACTCTAGCGTGGTTACGACGTTACCGAACGATAGCTCTATATATAATCTAGCTTGGTTACGATGTTACCGAACGACAGCTCTATATATACTCTAGCGTGGTTACGACGTTACCGAACGATAGCTCTATATATAATCTAGCGTGGTTACGACGTTACCGAACGATAGCTCTATATATCATCAAGCTCGGTTACGACGTTACCGAACGATAGCTCTGTATATCATCTAGCTCGGTTACGACGTTACCGAACGATAATTCTATATATAATCTAGCTTGGTTACGATGTTACCGAACGATAGCTCTATATATAATCTAGCTTGGTTACGATGTTACCGAACGACAGCTCTATATATACTCTAGCGTGGTTACGATGTTACCGAACGATAGCTCTATATATAATCTAGCTTGGTTACGACGTTACCGAACGATAGCTCTATATATCATCAAGCTCGGTTACGACGTTACCGAACGATAGCTCTATATATAATCTAGCGTGGTTACGACGTTACCGAACGATAGCTCTATATATCATCTAGCTTGGTTACGACGTTACCGAACGACAGCTCTATATATACTCTAGCGTGGTTACGATGTTACCGAACGATAGCTCTATATATAATCTAGCTTGGTTACGACGTTACCGAACGATAGCTCTATATATCATCAAGCTCGGTTACGACGTTACCGAACGATAGCTCTATATATAATCTAGCGTGGTTACGACGTTACCGAAGGACAACTGTATATGTAATATAGCTTGGTTACGACGTTACCGAACGATAGCTCTATATATAATCTAGCTTGGTTACGACGTTACCGAACGATAGCTCTATATATCATCAAGCTCGGTTACGACGTTACCGAACGATAATTCTATATATAATCTAGCTTGGTTACGACGTTACCGAAGGACAACTGTATATGTAATCTAGCTTGGTTACGACGTTAATGAAGGACAACTGTATATGTAATCTTGCTTGGGTAAGACGTTACCGAACGACAGCTCTATATATAAGTTTGCTTGGTTACGACGCTACCGAACGACAACTGTGTATATCATCTAACTTGGGTAAGACGTTATCGACCGACAACTTGGTTGAGTTGAGAGTTGTCGTTCGGTAACGTCTTATCCATCTAACTTGGATAAGACGTTACTGAACGACAACTCTTTATAAAATCTAGTTTGGGGAAGACGTTACTGAACGACAACTATATATATAATCTAGCTTGGGTAAGACGTTACCGAACGGCAGCTCTATATATAATATAGGTTGCTTACGACGTTACCGAGCGACAACTTTATATATAATCTAGCTTGGGTAAGACGTTACCAAACGACACCTATAGACCTACACATAATAATAATAATAATAATAATAATAATAATAATAATAATAATAATAATAATAATAATAATAATAATAATGAGGACTTTGTATAGCGCCTAATCTATCGAAACTCTAAGCGCGTTACACCATCAATAATGACATATATTTTGAAATCTTTTTAAATACATACGAATGACGTTGTATATTATTACAGCAGATGATACTGGTGTATAAATCTAACACAGCTTGTTTTAATTAGCTTAGACTAAAGAGGTAAATTAATGTGATGTAAAATTAAGGATAAAACAACAACCGGTTAAGCGCTCCTCTAAATCCTGTAGTAGCGTATCCTTTATTCTCGGCTGGAGGGGCCTCAATGTGATCGAGTGGTCTAAGGCACTCACCTTAAAGATCACAAACTACACATGTCTGTCTGCGTGGGTTCAAGTTTTTTTTTTATGCGAGAAAGGTTGCTACTAACTTCCAGTGAACCAGTGGTTCTTCCCGGGCTTTTTCCGACTTCTTCATACACCATATGTACTGGCTACCATTTATAGCCTGCATGTTATGCTTACGAATAAAAACAGCATAAAACGAACACTATAATCAATATATGTGTGAAAAATGTGTGGGTTTGATGTGGGTTTAATGATATTTTTCAGCAAATGATAGGATATACATTGCGATCAATATAACTCAAGGATAAGCCCGGCAAGAACCATTCAAAGCTAATGGCAAGCTTTCCCGAATACCCACTTGCACTCGAACCATCGCGGGAAGCAATTAGATGTCATTGACCACTCGGACATCCGTGTCCCGTGCACGAACATGCAAGAAGAGTTTCAAAGATGCAATCGAATTGAATGAACGGTGATGGAAAGCCATTTTGAGTACTCGTCCCAGTCTCATCTGACTGTTTTATTTATGTGGACAGTTATGATGGAGTATGAACTCAAAGTACAATACCTTTTGACAGGCTAGGGTTCGCTGAGTAACGGCATATTGTAGTAGCGTAAGACACAGACTGATGCAAAAACGGGCCTTATATAGATTCTGATCTGACTTACATTTAGATGTAAAATATTTATATACTGATTTATAGCAATTAAAGCTATTGCAAATGACGTTAAGCTTAAACGTCAAGGGTTACATTATATCTCTCCTCACGAAGTTTGCTTAAGTAGGAACAACATAGACTCTGCAGGGTTTTCAGACAGAAAAACATTTATCTCTTAACAAACACTAAATGTAAAATGAACAAGATCAATGCATTTAAGTTATGTTGTTTTCAAACTTGTACAGAGATGATCATATACACATCCTAGGTGCTAAGTTCGTACCTAAATCTGAGTTTGCGTGACAATGTTAACCCTATTATGTATGCATCGCCTCATTTTATTCAGTTTTCGATAAGCAGCATCTGTAAGAAATGAACCCACATTTAAAAAGATTTGTCAGTGTAATGCAATCTAGGGTGATAACAAATAACGGTAAATTTGTAACAATGTAAGAAACAAATTTTGACTGATGCAGAATGGGCCTTGTAATGAAACCTACTGCAAATATCGTTATCAAGCGACATAACGAAACACATATAATAACAGGATTTTGCAACAGGAAAAGGTTACCGTATGGATCATTTGCACACATTAACGTAGCAGATTATTGAATTTATCATATTTTCTCGATATCACTTGACATTTTATGGTGAATGGGTTTACTCTTTCTCCACTATCATTAGCACCAAGTGCCACAGACAAGCATCTTCTGCTATCTATTCATACTCATGTGGGGTTTACACAAATTATTTTAAACTGGGAAATTTGAGTTCACCACCGGCTTGTGACGTGATACGCCATTGCATGTATCTTCACTTATAGTGTCCAGTATTCGAGGCTGTGCAAGTTTTTCTGGCACATTTCAATGATAGAAGGAAGCATTGTTATTGTTATTGTTATTATTATTATTATTATTATTATATATGAAGAAAGCATGTTATTTATTTAGTACCAATTGTCAGAATAATGATTATTGGATCAAATGTTACATGGGCTAGATTGATAAGATACGTTCTCTATAACGCTTCGTATGTTACATAACAACACTTTGAGTTGTTGGATAAACATTGTACCAGACAAAGCAATATGCAATACGAGTTTCTGCAGTTATGTACATGGATAATAAAAGGTTTCAAAGTATTCAAACCCACTTAATAAACAACAGGTGAACGGCATGTACAGTTATTTTAAGAAAGGTTAGTGACATTTAAAATTGGATGTATTTTAATCTCACCAATTTTTAAATGGTTTTTTAAAATGGATTTTATCTCTCCTTACTGAAACCAACTTTAATGTTAATTCATGGCTTCATGGATCTCTATCTGGGCATGGCATTGACTGTATAATAAGGTTTACCAATTTTTGTTCCAGGACCATAATAATTATATTCTGGATGATGTTTTCCTCCTGGGTATTTAGCCCATGGAGTTCTTTGATATTTTGACAGTAATATGGCAACATCACCGCCATCTTTGTATTTAATGTTAGATTAAAGCGAAAAGCAATCCTGTCACATATTGCAAATTTTCCACCATATCATATTTCTCCATTTTTTTCTTTCTTATTACTGTGGCTAATTCAGTGGTTGGAGATTAAACTTTACAACGTAAACATTACCCAGTGCACCATATTCTCTCAGAATAATAAATATAGTTCCGTCTGGACGTGCAAAGACACTGTTATTACTTAATTTGATAATGAGTTGGGTCAAGTGGGCTAAATTATATTTAGTGACACCATATGCAGATGATCAGAGATGATCAGATGTTATTAATTAATGATTTTGAATGAAGAAGGGATGATATTATTAATGTTATCGCCGATATTGTTAAAGCGCTCAGTGTTCATGAACTTGATGGATTTGTTATTAATTTAGTTGTTTATGATGATGTAAAGCTAACCAAACATCAAATCCAGCTAGATTATTTTCTCGAGGCAGACAAACAATTGCATATATAATTTATGTTTCACGGTGATATACACAAAATCTGAAAGTGATCAGAGATAACCTATTGATGTAGTGGATACACATACACTTAGAAATATTCATCAGAACTGGTGTTCATGGGATATGGATATAAGTAAATTTAAAAACTTTTTTCACGTGCGCAAGCTACCATACAAAATTTATATCGATACATTTGTATAATCCTAGCTCACTATATCGTCTTGAAAAAATCTTTGGTTAAATAATGTTTAATTACAGCAGCAGAGAGGGTGCGACCTAAATGAAACATCCGTTGAGTAAACAGAACATGCATACAAAATCTGAAAAACAAAAACAAGAAAAGGCGACCTAACAAAAATAAGCTATCCAATTAGAAAAATTCTTGGTTAGTTAGAGGCCTCGTTTTGGCATTATTGACATTATATTTTTTTTTCGTAGGAGGCTTTAGTTGTCAAAGATGTAGTTCAAACTAAATAGTCTGTTAACACTCTCTGCTGCAAGCTGAAGCAATAACCCTCACTGATTATATGCCGGTGAGTGAATTTTATAACCACTTATATGGCGGGTAGAGATATGTAAATCTACTGCATTTTCGAGTTCCAAGTTGCAGCATGAAAATTAATAGTTGCTATTAAGTTACTATGTACAGAAGGCAGTTCAATAGACTGGTATTTTACAATGGATTTCAAAAGACACGTGACCGCATGCAGTCTTAGCTTGGGTACATTATTAGCACGGACGAATTTGTTTATCAACACGAATATAGCAGTGTCGTCAGTGACTCACTTTTCCTCGGGTACCGGAAGAGCAGTAAGTGTCTCTATGTGCAACAACTCACAGAAGTGTGGCCGACGAGTTATGTGGTAAATCGGTCATAGATAATCAGTTGTAGAACCTAGTATACCATCCTGAACTACCTTTTCGTACTTTAGAAACACTGGTATATTCCGTTGCCTTAGAGTAGGTTTTCAGTTCGTCTCTCTTGCTCTACGATATGACATTAACGATTTACTAAATGTTTTAGACAGATTATCCCACAACTTTAGTATTCTGCCTATTGCTAAATGAATTGTATAAGGGAGATAACCCACTTTATCATTCACCATTTACACAAAAGTGTTCGATCTTGTCAATATAAACTTCCTGTGTATCTGGACCTAGTTTACGGTGAACGCATGTCCTGTCAACATTCCTCGACCACGAGCCTTTTTACAACAGTATAAGTTAGATGTTTCAATCCCTATATGAGACCTTGTTTGCTGTTTGTTTCTAAAATATAATTTCAGCTCTCTGCCAAAAACCGTTGAGCAGGAGTTTAGAGTTTATAGGCTGAAGAATAGAACAGCGCTGTATGGCCTGAAATAAATATTCCACCTAAGTGTAACCATAATCGGAGCCTACCTTTGTGTAATAAATTTCAGGGCAGAGTAAACGATATGCCAGGTGGTTAGGCGAGATCTAGAGCATTAGTCTATTTGGGTTCCTTGTGCTGTGAGCAAATTATCCAATTATTTTCCTTTGTATGTCAGTTTAAAATTAATATTATTTGTAATAGCTTTGATGAAGTAAGCTTTTATATAGCTATGTATATTACATGACAACTGTTATATATCTATCAATATGTACTATACAGTAACTCTTATATAACTATTCATGTATATTACACGGTACCTCTTATATAAGTATTAATGCGTATTACACGGTAAATGTTATATAGCTATTAATGTATATTACACGGTAACTGGTATATAGCTATTAATTCATATTACACAGCAACTCTTTTATTGCAATTAATTCATATTACATGGTAACTGGTATATAGCTATTAATGCATATTACACGGTAGTTGTTCTATATAATTTAATATATATTACACGGTAACTCTTTAATTGCTATTATTGTATATTACACGGTAACTGGTATATAGCTATTAATACATATTACACGGTAACTCTTTTATTGCAATTAATGCATATTATACGGTAACAATTATATATAATTTAATGTATATTACACGGTAGCTTTTATATTGCTATTAATGTATATTGTACGGTAACTACCGACACAAAAGCAAAAATAGAAATAATAAGAACATTTAAAAAAGAACGATTTCCACAAGGAATCAGGCTTAGATGTTTTTCATTCTAATTTGAACAGGGCAAAAAACCGACAAAATTAACGATCTTAAAGTGGTTCTTCTAAAACATCACGTACACAAATAATATCGCTAATCATACAGACTTTGTTCTGCGATATATAAATAGCAAGATATAAAAGCAAATAAGAGCCTTCAAGGTAAAGACATTAGTATGTTCTTTACTACCTGTTTTGATTCAGCATTAATGCTGAAGAGCATGAATGAATATTTATCATGTCCAATGGCGATAAACTATTGACAGAGCTTTCTTTGCTGATTACGTTTAAAGTAGTTTGTTTGATAAGGTTTCACATCGGGTTGCATATGTACATTGATATCGAGTATAAAAGGTTAAATTTGAAGTGATTTACATTGATTAAAAGTCGGCATCCCTCCCCCCCCCCTCATGTCTCTTTGACGTATGTGCCTACAACGAATCTTCCTGGCTGGATCACACAAAATATCAGTATCAGGGTAGTTAAAGAGGTATGCATCATGGGAGATTGAAATACGTTTAAAGGCATATGAATCAAGTGGTATCAAATTCAGATCGCAATTACTGTACTTAATACTGAACTAGTTAAAGTGATGTTATACGTGTGCCGTTGAATTATGATAGTTACATCATTTTTACCAGATTACTCTACATACAATAGTACTTCTACACCACCTGCACCAGAAATACCAAGTCCATCCCGTTCTTTTTATGTTCATTAACTTTATTAATTAAACAATGAAACTCAAACTTTTTTAAACCGCAAAATAGCTAATAGACAAAGACAGTCTTTCCAAACCTTGAGAGAGAAAGACCCATTTTTCCAATTTTAGCTTTACAAACCCCACTCGCTGGAAGCTTGTAAACGTAGAAAGAAGGCCAAGTTAGTCCCTCATGAATATTCTTGAGAGACATCCATTTACTTATACACACCGTGCTACTACTCCTCTATTACAAAGAAGATTGATCGATAGAAGGAAACAATGGTCTTTACCACCAGATAAATCCTCAAAGATCCCGCCATCAGAGCTGTTATAAACGCACCTCCTACCAGCATGGGAATCATATTAATATGATATTCATGTCATGTCAGTACCATTACCAATTTTAGCAGAGCGTGTAATATTAACATTTATGCTGAGAGCTAAATAGATTACATGCTTTCATAACAAGTTGGAGACGAATACAACTGTGAAATGCACATCAGTAACTGTTTTATTCTTCATACTTTACAACTACTATAGAATTTGGAGATGAATACAACTGTGAAATGCACATCAGTAACTGTTTCATTCTTCATACTTTACAACTACTATAGAGACGTTAGCTATCACCCATAACCTTTCTAACAAAACGCGCTGACTATAAACAGAATCATAGAGTTTCCAATTATTGATATCGAACAACTTGAATCCTGACACTGACAAACAACATTCAATGATAACACGAAATTTTTTCTCTTTACATCTGTATATTATCAAACACTAAAATACATATCACTTCCTTCAATGATTTGAATACTGGTGTAACAAATATCCGTGTACCTGCACGGTAATATAGTCTATAGATAACAATAAATAAGATGTCTCCTGTTTGTGACTTTTTCTACGAAAGTACAATATATATGAAAACTAATTTCTGAGTATATAATACTGATTATGATGAGCTCATAAATCAGTTAGAGAATATGTTATTCTAAAGTTCATTTTCTTACTAGTTAAGCTTTGTGTGATCAGTTTAACACTTGAATGCATTAACGGGACCATATCAGGAATTTCATGTCGGTTTTCCTTTCCTGGTGGTTACGAAATAGTCTCAATATATCAAGGTGACTGTCATCGTGTACATAGTTCTATATTAAATTTATTAATAACTATTCAAACTATAAACACTCAGTCTAGTATGACAATTAAGGTGTGTGTGTGTGTGTGTGTGTGTGTGTGTGTGTGATTTAGTTATACCGCTACATAATGTGCAGTGTGACAGTGTTATAGTGATGTCTAGCACTGGGGCATCATGCTGCAGACATGTTAATGATCCATCCAATCATATTAGCCTGACACGATGCCGACCAGTCTTAACACTAACCTCTTAATGCTGAACACCAAGCAAGGCATCTGTAAGTACCATTTATGTATGTCTCTGGTATGATTCTACCCGGGATCAAACCCAGGGCTACCCGCACGCTCCAACCACTAGGCAACATGAATGGTTAATATTAAGGAAATCAGTAGATTATTGCTTATTTCAATATTAAACGTTAGTGTAATTTCTGATACGTATAAACTATAATAACTGTTCTACTTGAGTCTAGATACAATTAATGAAATGGGGTTTATTTTAATATGAACTAAATTATGAATCTTCCGAAGATAGCCAGTAAATTTGATCAAATGGTATGCAGTATAAGTATTATAACTGTCAGACAATGTACATTACAGTATAATGTGCATTCTAGCCAGTAAACTATTCTCATAAAGTATCTCAAATTCAAAGTATTTTAAATGAATTCATTTTCAGCATTTGTTATGAAGTACTTAGCGTGTTGCTTGTGTTGTAACTGTAGTGAAATGTTTACGGCATTTAATCCTATTAATTTTACGATGTAGACAAGAACATGTCTGCATCTTTAAAGAACTCGTCCTGAAGAGTGTATTCTTTGGTGAGGACAAATGCCAAAATGGATCGAGCTGATAATGAAATGACACATGCGTCTGCTATGTTCGAAGACGACAAATTACTTCCTTTATTTGGTACACTGTGGCATCCTGAATCGTTCCATATCTTGTCTGAATACTGGCATTCCTCTTCAGTGGCGTGGGAGAGATGTAATTGAGAACAGAAGAGAAGCAGAGAGTGTGAACAGACCACCCTTTTCCGACAAAAAATTGATTGAATCCTTAAAACGGAAATCTGAGCCTCCCTACGAAATCTCATATTTTAACCCAAAAAAAAAAATAAGTCTCCATTTAGCAAACGGAGACTTTACGATTTTTCAATCAATTTTGGTCGCAACGATGTGGTCATTCACACTCTCTGCTGCTACAGGTTAACAAAAATAATAAATTATTTCAACCGAATATTTGATCGAGTCTTTAGGACTTTACAAACAAACTAATCGCTAACACCTCATCTTGTAGATCAATTAAATTATTTGACTGGTCGGTGAGTCGGAAATTAATTCTCGTTAACGAATTATTATGGCATCGCATGTAGACAGGATTAATTGGGTTTTCAATAATTAGGAATCCTGGAGGAGCTGTTGGTGCAAATGAATGAAGAATATATCCCTGCTGAACTTGATTTGATTGATCTAGATTAATTTGATAGCTTCCTTCAATTGCATCACATACTAAATTGAGCGCAATCACCGTTGAAATATTCACATTATGCGGGGCAATATGCCTACCGCCACCGTCTGGGTCATTATTATGCCTGAGGAGGACAGTTGAATCTGGTTTTTGTAGCGCCTTGATATCGGTTCTAACAATTCTTGCTAGTTCATCAGCGTTGTATTTGGGAAACTTGAAATTACGCAGATTGTCTTCTGTGATATTGTAACCGGTTAGGAATCGTTGTTTACTGTCGCTGTTGTCATTAATTATTATTTGAATAATTAGTTCATAGATATATTCCATGTCAGATATAAGCTGATTTATTATTTCAACGTGTTTTTGCGATTTTGTTTTCCGTAGTTGTTCTAGGTGTGTTTCATATAATTGTTTAATTTCATTAAAATAATCACGGATGTCAGTTAGCGTAAATGAAATAGTAACAGATGAGTCGGCTGTTCTTTTAATGATAAAATCCCATTGCAGTGTGTCTGTGTTGGTAAATATAAATCTATCGGCGATTTTTCCTTTTCTTATATCAGATAACTGGGATTGATTTCATGATATGATTGTACGTCTGTGGTTAAGTCGGTGGCGGATTTTTCCGGTGGTTTTTCAGGCCATCCTAACACTGTTCTTAACGAGCTGTTATAAATATCTACAATGTATACCTCTGTGCTTATTTCGATCGACGACGAGAGCGTCGGTTCATGAAGATTAATAGCTATTTTTGATTCTTTTCCAGTGATTGATTTTATTCTACGCTGAATTTTAGCATCGATTTGCTTAATTTGGTACGACCCAGTTGGTAACGAAACAGTTTCCCACGCTGGAGTACCATCGGGTTTATTCTTATACGAGAACACCAGTGCGTTATTGGGTTGCTGACCGCCAAATGCAACCGATCTAATATTAGGCCAGCTATGATATACTCGTAATTTTGCCAGCGCGATCTCACGCACTGGAATCGGAGAAGGGAAGTTCACACTAAATTGTGGGTTTGTTGATGTTATTGATATCATGCTTGTTCGTATCGGAGTGGTATTTTCCGCGATTCGTTGAAGCAGTTCGAATGACATTATTGTTAACGCTGTCTTCAATTTCCAATTTCAACATCGCGGAGTTATACATCTGGGTCATCGTGGAAAATTCAACATAGGATATGAACGAATTATCTATCGACAGCGAGATCAACTCGGATAATTTCGAGTACGCGTCAAATACCACCCGGTACCGAGCTGTATAATCACTGAGTTTTTTCTGAGAACACGATGATAACTTTTTAGTTATCACGGTGGCGACTGCCGCAATTGTTGTTGCCGCGGATATAGCAATTGGAACTGCAATCGGAGCCATCATGGTCACCGTTGACAAAATAACCCAGGCGCTGGCTATCACACCGGACACCGAGTACACGGTGATGTCGATGATTGCTATGCTGCTTTGGTAT
This sequence comes from Unio pictorum, assembly GCA_030141615.1. Classification (NCBI taxonomy): domain Eukaryota; kingdom Metazoa; phylum Mollusca; class Bivalvia; order Unionida; family Unionidae; genus Unio; species Unio pictorum. The sequence continues at coordinate 678,720 of JARLTB010000109.1, forward strand.
TTTTTCATTTTTTCACGATAACGCTCAGAAAGTGATTTCAAATTCGCGGAAAATTCTTTCACGGTATCATATCGATATCGATGAGATTGTGATACCTCTGGGATTATTATCGGTTCAATTGATTTCATTGTAATTTTAAACCCGCTAGTGTTTTCAATTATTAGCCATCTTCCGGGTAGTAGATCAGGGGGTAGTCTACTTCACCTACAAATTCTAAACACCAGGTTATTTCTTTTCTAATGGTGTTATTAACCGCGACAATCTCAAATTCTTCTTCACCCTCGATAATTACTGTCGCGGTGCCACCAAAGTAGGTTTTACCGCTCACGATGATATCAAATTGCTTGTTAGAGATTAACGTCATCCTGTAGATACCATGGGGCCACTCCCCGATATTGACTTTCAATTTAGCATTAGAGTTTTTTACCCAATCAAAGGTCCCATGATCGACCATATACACGATATTTTTAACGCCTATGTATGGATGCGGAATCTTTACTTTTTTAAAATCTTCTTTTAGTTTAAGAATATCGTCGTAAACGTCGAGATAGGTTTTTTTTGATTTCGGTATATTTCATCATCGTTTCATCGCGGCGTTTAAAAAATGAAATCAAAAGGAGGTTAAATTCCAAACCTTTTTGGGTGCCATAATGCCCGTTGAGTTGAGAATATGTCGTCGTGATATTGTAACTTTCAGAGCCCTCAAAGAAATTATTAACCATTTCATTCGTGCGTTTTTGTTCGTCAATAGCTTTTTTAACTTCAGCGAGGGTTGGGCCTGTCAGAGATGTGGTTTCAGACACAGGTGTTCTCCCCAAAAAGTTATCAACGATGGTATTAAGTGTTGTTTGTTTCACCATAAACATATTAATATCTTTGAGAGTCATCGTAGATGTAGCCGGGACACCTAAGAAACTATTAGCGACGTAGGCATTGTGAGTATGCTTGCCGATAAACTCGCTAATTTCATCGAGAGTCATGCCTGCCACAAGTGGGGTTCCAAAAAACTTAACAATGACGTCGTTAGTGGGTTTTTGTACCTTTTCAAGATTTTATATTAGTTTAGAAATATCATTGTAAATATCGAGATAATTTGCCTTGATTTCATTTTCATTCATCATCCTTCCCGCGTCCTTGTTAAAAAAGAATAATTATAGAAAGTTTTTAATTTCAGCGAGAGTCCTTCCAACCACAAGCGGGGTTCCAAAGAATTTATGTACGACATTTTTGCGAAAATTGTTATAACCTCGTATATAAATCATCCAGCTCACGGACGCGGGTGGCAATCATGCTGTCGTGGGCGTCAATCGCGTCGGTGATCGTAGACACAAGTTCGCCTGGTTTAAGTTGTCCATCGTTGGAATGCAGCGCAATAGAGTTTTCAGCGGCATCGCGCTGCCGTATCAAAATGTTGTCCATCGTTGGAATGCAGCGCAATAGAGTTTTCAGCGGCATCGCGCTGCCGTATCAAAATGTCACCCGCGGATATATTACTGCTTTTCAATTTACCCTGGCGATCTTGAAATACAACTATTTCGTTTGGGTCAACACTTGCTAAATTTAACGTCTCACCGATTTCATCTTCAATTATTTTTTTTACATCCTTGATAGAACCCGCAGATGTTTTCGCGGTGGGTTCCGACATTGACAGAGATTGTCCCCAAATATTAATCATTATTATAAAGACTCTAGTATTTTTAATTTATTGATTCTCTAAAATTACCTTGTAATTTCCCACTCGTGTATTTATTTACAACCAGATGAGGTGGTTTCTGTGACGATGAAATCTCCGCGAGGACATTTAATACTTCACGGCCGCATATCGGTGGATCATTTAATTGTTGTGTTAGCAGCGTGGAATAAAAAATCGGAAACTCTTTGAGTTTCATCGAAGAATTTATATACCGCATAAACTCGCTTGGCGGAGCTAACCCATATGAATCGAAATAGACAATTCCACGTGGATCAATCGCGTATGCAACCCAGTGAGTTCCCGATCCGTTACTGTTATCAAGATTGATGATACCGGTTTCAACGCGTTTAGGTTTTCTTGGTAATTGATCTCTCATAAAAACCCCTCTGAAGTTTTTTATCGCTAGTTTTTAGCAGCATCAATCAAATCAAAATTGGAGATAGGGAGAATTGGGCTTTCAACTAATAAACCGTTCCTAGTATTCTCAGACCCTTTCCGCTGTACCATGAATACGGGGTTCCTGGTAGGTACAACCCTTTTCCCTTTTTTTATATCCTTTCCCAGTTGCCTTTTTCAACGCCATCCCTGCCGCGGTCCCAACGGCTCCCAACACAGCCGCTTTCGCCACTGCTGGGCAGCCGCTGCAATCAATGCTGGTATTGCGGCTAACAATGGAAATATACCACCTGATTTTATCATGTTGGCGACTGCAGCTTTTGAAAATACAATTTGAACCCCTCTCTTATTCTTTAGCGCATCATTGAAATGTTTTATTTGACGATCCGTCAGTGATATTTTATGTGTACAGCCGGACATCTGCGCTGGTTTTAACGTTATTGTGGTTCCACATTCTTTAGCGGATTTTGATCGCAATTTCTTGACCTGACCATCAGTCAGCTTGACACTAACAACACTATATGTCATTTTATTGTAAAACACATTTATGCTTTCATTTGATCTAATTGGAAACTTTTCAAGTTTCATTTACATATTTTCCACTGGTGCATCAATGATTCTCATTCGTCCACCAACACCTTCAAGTAGCATTGATTTGTCGCTGAGAATAACAGCAACCGCTCTATAATCAACACCACCAGGATCTATACGAGCCCTAAAATGTATGTCAACGACGGATTGCCTTGTTAAATCAAGATGTTCCAGCGAAAAGTAATAAATTGGATACAAGTTCTTAAAATCGAGTTGCGATATTTGCAAACCAGTATCAACATTTTGATCACGACCCATATATGACAGCATCCGATGATACACACGTGCTATTTGGTTGTTTCCGTAATTAAGCTGTATATCCTCAGATGGTTCTTGTTGTCCGTTTATTCTCAGTGAAACCTCACTTACCCCTAACCGATCAAATATCATATGACTGCGTTCTTAGGAACCTAATCGATTCCTATTCTGCAGCGCTATAAATATATGACGTGGAGCTGAAACGCCTTGTTTTGATGCCAGGTGCCATGTAAATGTACCATTAACATTATCCTCTTTAGCATCAGTCGTTGTTGTTAGCCAACTTATCAATGATTTACCACCTGCGTCCATAAATGAAAGTAGCCGCTCTTCCGTGGTAATTGATGGGGTCATTACTGGCATCCACAATACTATTTTACTCAAAACAACTTTACCTTCATCGGCACCAGTACGCCAAATTGCATCATTGTCATTGCCTTTTCGTACTAACGCGATTGTGTGTTTGGCTCCATAGATGACTTTTCTGACATTTCTGCAGAGTCCAAATATGTGATGGAGTGGAATCGCACATGAAAAATATCGCTGATGTTCTTGCAATGCTCCTTTTCGTGTTGCAAATCCTAAATTGAAATTACCATTAACGCCTCTGAGAATGTCAAACGCAGCTCCGGGTCTAGCTCGACGTTCTGGATTAGCTGCTTCTTGTTGATTTGCTTCTGCAGTATCTTGTGCTGTCAACACTTTAACGTATTGAAGGTGGTCAGCGTTATCAGTAGTATCTTTTGAAAACATCATAGACGGACCAGCTGACCTTGTATAATCATCGGAGTATCTTGCTAGCCCGATTATTGTTGTTGCAACATCAACTTCACGGTCTATTGATTCAATTTCTTTTCCATCAATGAGATATCTTGCACTTTCAAATAACGCCATTATGCCATTATTAACAAAACCAACTCGGATATTTGGATCATTTGCATATGGGGTATCAGCTGCAACATTTGTTACGAGCTTTCCTTCTACTTCGATAAATGCTTCACATGGCAAAAAGTATTTACTGGTATCTTGAACTTGAAGTTCAATTCGCGATCGTATGTCGGGTTGTATTGCATGATAGGAATAGTATTGATAATCGCGGACGGAATCGTCTTTGCGCACTGGGGCTTCCATATCAAGAGCGGGATCAGCTTGTTGTTTAAACATTTATAACATTACTAGCGTTTTCAATTGTGAAACTCTTTGTAATCATCGTCGTTTTAGTTTTCGTTTCAAACCACTTCCTGCTATCGCGTTCATGATAGCGCTATCTGTTACCGGCGAATCCGTCAATGGCGACGGAGTCACCGAAGCAGCCAACGACGCTAGTTTTTCTTCCACTGCGCTATTTATTGCTTTGCTGATTTTTGCAGGCATCACTGTAGTTGATGGCAGCACCGTTGGTTTCTTTCGCACCAATGATGCTATTTTATCTTTCGCGGCAGAAAATGCCTTTTCGGCAAGATTTCCAACAGCGCTGATTCCCTTATCACGAATAATATCAATGGCTTTCATTGATAATTGTTTAGCTAACGGCGCCACTTTTGGGTCCATTCTTGTAAATAGCCCCGCAATGGTATTACCCAAACCGTCTCCGTAATATGCTCTATAAACAGGCAATCGTGAGTTCACCACGTAGGCGCTTACGGGTTTATCATGGTTGTAGTGTATGATCATCTTGTTATAAAACTAGTAGTTTTTCACTTAGTGATCAATCGCTGTAATAACCATGCGCGTCTCTGTGATTTTCAACTAATTCAGCAATGAGTTCTCGATATACATTAATGTCCATGATACCACCGGCAAATAATCGTCTACAGATATCAGCTGCTTCATTAATTATTTCCGGAGAGTTGTTTCCGGCTCGTTTCCCTCCGATGAGAACTTCCAGCCGTGATATATCACTGAGAATGTTACCAGGACAAGTAACGCTAGTGTTTTCAACTATGCCGCTACCTAAATATTCATCTTCAGTTGACTCCTCTTCATCAATTTCAACTAGATACTCTTTATCTACTCTACTCAATACTTCGTCTTTAAAACTCTCAAAATCATTGCGGTTACTGTCTGTGATTCTAAATCTATCACTGTTTGCCAGGTATACTTTTTTTATCCAATTCTCGTCGTTTTTTATATACTCTTTATACCCTTTGTTTACAGTTTTTTTTCTTTTATCGAGTGAAAAATTCTGCGTGGTAAAGTTAATTAAATCATTGTCATCTTTAAAAATTTTAATTTTGCTGTATGAATGGTGTGTAAATATACTTTGCGGTGAATACATTTTTTCTATAGTAACGTCTCCTTCCTCTTCTTCTGGTTTTCTTGCAGTAGCACCTAGTTCTTCTAGTACTCGCTCTTTTTTGTTGTTGTTGCCGTGAAGTAGTTACTATATCTACTGGAAGTGTTTCTAAAGACTTTTTTGTTTGTTCGGTCTCTGCTGCAATTTTTTCAAGCACACCAAGAACAGGCACTTCTCGTCGCTTGCCTTCCTCAGGAATATCCCCAAATATTGCTCGTTCAGCTGCTGTTTTCACATCGCTGGTCGCCTTAGTTACAGGGGCGAACAGTTGTTCACTTGACACAGAAAAGTCAGTCTGCGCTTGTTGTCGTTGTTGAAGTTTCTCACGAAGTCTGTCTCGAACCGGTATAAACTTTTTAATTGCTGCTAGCCGCTCTCGGGCTAATTTAGTTGTAAGCGATTCACCTACTATATAGTGTTTGTGAACTGAGTTTTCAAATGTGAAACTATCACAATTAAAAGCTGAGTCATTAAATAATGTACCATCAGGCTAACGTATCCATAATGTACCATCAGGCTAACGTATCCATCTCGGACAAGGTTAAATTGTACGACGCTATCCGCGAGTGTTTCAGAAATAACATAGCTGGGGGTTTCAGAATTGTAATATCTGAGAACGGCGATGAACGATTTTTGTTAACGACGCGGCAACAACAACAACTACGTGAAAATGGAGGCGTCGCGGTGATTACTTGCTATCACAACCAGATCATCCAGTACGCATATACCTGCATGAGCAAGCCCAAACTGCTGAGTATCCTTTCAGGAGAAAATCCTATGTGAGTGTTACGAAAAACGCTAAAAAAAAATATTTTTTACTGAAAATTACTGAAGGCCTTTTTTTATAGTAACGCTCACGTGGTTAGGATACTGGTTTTTCCTCGGTTAATATTTTTCTAATATCACGAACCTTAGAACTAATTTCAGCTCGTTTTTGATACTCTTGGCCGAGCTTTTGACGTATTGCTTCAACGGTGCTAAATAGCGTTATAAATACATCAATATCGTTACCGTACAAACAAGCATAGATGGACTTTTGAATTCCTTTCACGAGTCTGTACATCTTAGGTAAAACATAACGACCCTTACTAGACTGATACTCAATGTCTTCATATTCCGAGGCAATCCTGTCACAGTCGAGATCTTTAGATAATATTATCCCTCGATTCTTTAAAATTGAAATTTCAGCAATTATAGCATTTACATCTTTGATATCCATATTTTTATAAAAAATATAGATATAATACATTTTACCTTTAATTATTAAAAAAAAAATAACACTCATTTGGCAATCCCGCTGGCGCCTTATGACGTCAGAGAGACCCAGAGGTTACTTTATTAACTTAATTAAGGAAAACCCCATTTGGCAATCCCGCTGGCGCCTTATGACGTCAGAGAGACCTAGAGGTTACATATAAGACAACACATCTTTGGAACTCCTTGGTTGCCTTCACATCCAAGTAAGCCCAAAGTTGGGGGACGGCACAATTCCATATATACTTAATTAAGGATGGATATTTACAATGAAACGATGATGGAATTTGTGATGTAATGATGTGGGGGATGGCACAATTCCATATAAGGATGGTATATACAATGAAACGATGATGAAACGACGAGCAGATTTTCTACGGCCAATCCAACCAATCAAAAGCAACCAAACTAAATTAACCCGGTTGCATGACTGACAAAAGACAACCACACGCCCGTTAATGGCGTTGGTTAGTTTTGATTGGTTGGATTTGGCTTTTTATTCGTTTGTCTTAATAGCGTTTTAGTTCCCTGTATCGTTTGCCGCCGCAACTGAGACATAATTGTGATTTTCCTCTAACGCCCACCCCACATTGGAGGCATGGGAGAGGACCGAAAGAACCCTCGCGAACGCTTTGTAAATGATACCCACAGAATTCGCTTCTGCATGATTTGTTACACGGGGTTGTTGATCCAATCATTAGCCACTTGCAGAGATTCATTATACTATATTTTTCTATTTAAATACTTGTTTTAATTATAATATGAAGGAGTTCAAGAGATTATCGAAAATTAAGCCTTGGAAAAATACTAAATTCATTGATTATACCATGAAAGAATTCCAAAGATTATCAAAAATTAAGCCCTGGAAAAATGCTAAATTCAATTTCGATAAGGAGTTCAAGAGATTATCGAAAATTAAGCCCTGAAAAAATACTAAATTCAATCTCGATAAGGAGTTCAAGAGATTATCGAAAATTAAGCCCTGGAAAAATGCTAAATTCAATCTCGATAGAGTCTCTGATACACCAAAACGTCTAATCGGTGATAGAACTATACTAAGTAAAATCAGGGAGTGTTTTAATGAATTCTACCGAGACGGTGCAGCATACTGTTGGTCGACATTTCGAATTATTGATGAAGATGTCAATGTACCCAACATCGATGCTACTATGAACGATGAAAGAGCAGCTGAGATAATTTCACATCTTGGCTGGAAATTCAAGGGTAAATTGCAAAGCAATTCCCATCAGAAGTATTTTTTCAGAATAAAATTCATTATCCAAGTCGAAGGCAAATGGATTATCAGGGATAAATTTGAACCAATCCTCAAGGATAAAAAACTGTCATTGTAAGTAGAGATTCTAAACCAGGAATTCTAACTGGAATTGACAAACCATACTACGAAAGATCTTATCCTGTAACAGCAATTGTTTATGGGATATATCCGTTAAATAATAAACCCGATATTGCAAAACTAGCTCCTATGAAATATTCTAGTTCACTGAATTGTGTAGCAACACGGGTAATGGAACACTTCACAAATGCATCACGAGGAAATAAACTAACTGATCTGCGACGTAGGAAAATAACCGAATGGGAACTGACAGTGAAACAGCACGGTGCAAAGATTTCTGATATAGCTAAATTAGAGGCATCATTAAAATTCCCAATATCAGTAACGACAATAACCGGAGAAGTATTATACGAACCGAAATATCAATCGCGAGGAGCTCCAATTAAAATTATTGATCATAACAAACACGCGTGGACGGCTGCAGTAACAATATTTCCACGAGATAGAACCGTGAGATATATCCCTAAGGAGTTCGTCGGGATGTTTTTTATAATGAGAAATTATTCGATGCTATTCACACGCTGTGTAAGGATGATCCTGTGTCAGTGTTGCTACCTAGAAGTGATGAAGATCCCGAAATAGGATTTGATCAATTTGTAAGACCAAATGGTGAATTATATCGCGTTGAAGAATTAGATAACAAAATGGGAAAAATCGCTAGTGAATTTGCCTTGCAATTTCCATTTTCATCGGAAAATCCAAAAGAGATTTCATTCCATGAAAAACTACTCGCGGATAGCTTCACAATTCCATCAGTGGTAGCTCACTTCGCAAGAGAAAAAAACTCATGGCGTCCAACACAAAGTGATTTTCTTGAGGACGTTAAAATGAGTTGCGTCAATTGTTGGTCATGGAGGACTGTGGAATACAAAATACCATCGTGGCGGTATGATTTCAGTTGACATATCCTAGTGTTATCCTGGAAGTGTCCTCGGGTATGGAGAATGTAGTAACTATTTTAAACGATTTGGACACCCCACACATGAAATGACTCGTGTTGCGATTAATGGGCCATTACCTGATTTTGATTTAACCGGATTCGCTCGTGTGATATCATTTGAACTCGCTACAGGGTTACATCCGTGTAGTTATGTTTGGATTGGTAGACATATATCTGAAAAGGCCTAAATGCCAATAGTGTTACTACGATATATGATTGATTGTGGTATGTTAATATCGTTGATTGTTTCCGAAGCTATTATATGCTATCGAGCTCAGAAAGAAGTTTGGCTACTACAACCCGATCTAGATCGTATAATTAGCGAACAGCGAAAACAGTTTCCAGATTTCAATGAAGAACAAATCATGAATTGGTCTAAGAAATTATTTGAAATTAAAAAAGAACAAGCGAAAGATTTTGGACGAAGAATAATCGGTAAATTTACCCAGGGTGGAAGATACGACAATGCAAAATATTCTTCCCGGTTGATCATAGACATCGCTGAATACGATTTTATTGTAACGGATTTAACGAAACAGGGAAAACTTGTAAATCTTAAAGACGCTTTCCTATCCGATGGAAGACGATTAGGTACAATTGTTACCTATTGTGATGGATATATTAAACAATATACGCATTTGAGAAGTTCTATGCTAGCTAATGCTTCTATCAATTTATTTTCGATGATAAATAGATTTCCTAATACCGCAGTTAGAGTAGCCACTGATTCTATGTATATCCACGAGAAATACAAATCAGATGTAGCTAAATTCACAGATCCGGAGGCAAATTGGGGATGTTGGAGATTTAAAAAGGAGACGCTACATGAGTATTGTGAATCGGCAGATGTTACCATGGATGAAAAGTACTTAAAGTGTGATGAGATTCAATCCGAATTTTCTAATGCACCACCGGTATCTGATCCAATATGTAGATACAAGACAGTTTATTTAAACGGTTGTGGTGGGTCAGGAAAGACAACTCGTACAATTGAATTATATCATAGAAACGCTAGCGTTTCAAAATCAAACATGATTGTCCTAACACCTACTCACAGACTCGCCAGAGAGATGAAACAACGAGGGGTAAATGCCTGTACTTATCATAGTTTCTTTCGATGGAAAGGCGATGAATGGACCCCTGATCGAATGGGTGATAAATTCATTCCTGAAATCATAATTTTTGATGAAATATGCACAGTATCGTTGAAAATATTGCAAACATTTCTTGAGTGGTTGTTATTGAAAAATACAAAAGTCGTCATGTGCGGTGATCACGGCCAACCACCACCATTTATCGGTGCATCCCCACATGAATGGCTAAAGGGTTTTGTAGACTATTATGAAGAAATTACCACTGATTATAGATCACTTGATGAACAATTACGAAAATTCAAAGCGCTAATTAGATTACAGCCGGATAAAATCCAATGTGAAATAGCGCGTGAAATAATTTCAGAAACTCCCATGAATGATTTTTGGGAAACATGGAGACCAAACGATTTGATAATTGCAAGTAGAAAAATAGTCAGAGAGACACTTCAGATGAAGTTATTTGAATTGCATAAAGAAAAATTTGCAACACTTCCAGTACCGTTGTGTTATAGACCTTCGGATACACGAAAACAGAATATAGAAGTAGATATTCCAGGAGGATTTCAAAGACAGAATTTAGTGTTAAATGATATTGTGCTGATTGATATCAGCGTCGTTGAAGATGCATTAGTTGCTAATAATTCCCCGTGGACGCTAGGTTACGCAGCAACAATACATTCTTCACAGGGATTGACTATATCAGATACAATTGTTTGGATGGTGGATAATCACATCGAATGTTCGAATTTAGTCTATCTTGCAGTATCCAGAGTACGAAGAATAAATCAACTTCGAAGAATTGTTTTCGATGATGACACCACAATGGATGATGCTAGCATCATTGATGTTAAAATTATTGATAAAAAACTCTCCGGTTACAAACAACAAGACAAAAAAAAAACAACGAGAATTTGACATTGATGCTGAATTAATAATTACGCTGAAGCAACAACAGAATAATAACTGCGCAAGTTGCAATTGTATAATACGTTAGCAGTATTCGGATAAAGATCCTCGCCAATTTACCGTAGACAGAAAAAATAACAGTCTCGGTCATGTCAGAAACAATGTGATGTTGACTTGTCTTGAGTGCAACAGACGCAACGGCGCTAGTTAAGACCCCGCGGTGGTAATTGAGTATCGTCAGGAATCACTTGTAATTGTTCACGTGTAAAACCCCGATGAGGGGCAGTTGAATCCAATTTATAGATTGGAGGTCTACCAGTTGATCGTGTTATAGTAGATATCTTGTGTGCAGTAACACTCCAAATAGGATCAGTAGCCCTTTTTCTGCCACTTCAAGCTCTCCTGGTTCGTATAAGTACTTAACAGTGACATTACTACCAAGAATTGGTTGAGAAACACTATAATCTTTTTGTGAAATTCTTCGAATTTCCATTTTAGGTATAGACTTCTTTTTAATCGCGTTGATAGGTTTCATGTTGATTGTTCTAGTAATCTCATTATTCAGTGCGGTAATCACAGCTGGTAACCTTTTAACCCATTCACGGGATCGCTTTTCTTGGATGAATTCTTTTGCGTATTGATATCCAAATAACTGCTCAGCAAGAGTCCGATTAAATCGTTCAACAATTGCCTGATCGCAATGTCCCCGTCTGATGGTGACTTTGTGATCTTTCATCGCTGATAAAACATCGCCTTGAAATTCCTTGCCAGGATCGACTTGTAATAGATTTGGCCAGCGTAGTGGGCCTCGTCGATAAATCTTTTCAAATGCAGAAGCAACTTCAGGTGATGATTTTGTTTTTAGCGGTTCTGCTTGTTTGTATCGACTCGCAACGTCAACTACGGTTAGCGCGTATTTGTAACCGTTATCATGTGGTAAAAACAATAAATCAGCTTGATGAACTTCATTGGGTACAGTAACATCAAAATGCAAGAAATTGATTTGTTTAGGACGCGGTAGATAAATTTGCCATATAGCCTGTTTGGATAACCAATTAGCCGCAGTAGCCTTTTTCACTTTTGCGGCGCTGGCGAGTTTACTGATTGCTGCTTTACCCTTCCAGCATCCTCTCGGAGAATAATAAATAGATTCCATATTATTAATTACCAGCATCTAACATGAATTTGCCTTTCATAACCGATTTTACCAACCACGAAGCCAATTTTTCTTTCAAAGATTTATCAGGAATAGCATTTAACCCATGAATTAATTTCACATCCGCGAGATGCCTGTTTTGCAGATTGCTGCTTTTATATGCAACATCATGAGCATGACACGCCTTATCAATAGCGTTTATCGGATACTCGCCGGGTCGGGGCAGATTTTGATCATCAAGTCTGATATCTAATCGTGTTCTGGGGCCACAGTTGCTATATCCTGGAAGGTGCTTTTCTCCGGGGTACTTTGCCCATGGGGTTCCAGAGAGCTTTGCCAATTTGGCTGCGATATCACTTCCTCGTTTTTTTTTAAAAACATTTCCGGATTTGATAGAAATAAATCTAAATTTGTTTGTACCACATGTTGCACATCTACCAGTAAGTGCTGATCTGTTATTTTTAGTCGTAACCGTCGTCACATCATTTGTGCTAGTACGCGTTTTACACTTCACACAATATAGATCCATAATTTATGTATAGAGATATGGATATAATTGATTTTTCAGCGACTAAAACAAAAGAACCAGTTAAGCATCATGCAGCGCTACCAAACTCTATCCGCGCAATTATAATCGGGCCATCTGGATCCGGCAAGACACAATTGTTGCTCAATTTAATAATGAGATGGATAAAATGGGATAAGTTGTATTTAGTTGCTCCTAGCGTAGATGATCAACGATGCTATGAAGTGCTAAAAGATTTTAATGAAAACGCTTCAGAGATTAAAGGTGAGTGTATTATTGAATTTATAACCGATATTGACGAGGCGCCATCAGTAGAAGACCTCGAAGTATCAACAATTTAGTTGTATACGATGATGTCATGTTAGATAAACAAAAAAACCCAGCTAGAATATTTTCCCGAGGCAGGCACAAAAACACTGATGTGATATATGTCACTCAACGCTACACTCAGATTCCAAAAGTGATCAGAGATAACTGTAATATTCTTGCTGTGTTTAACGGCGTTGATACACATACGTTACGAAATATTTGGCAGACATGGTGTTCCGATATGGACTTCAATCAATTTAAAAATTTCTTTAGTAACGCTCAGTCGACCCAGCATGAATTTATAACAATAAATTTACATGATCCTCGGACACGATATCGTATCGGACTCGATCAAATATTTGGTTGAAATCATTTATTATTTTTGTTAACCTGTAGCAGCAGAGAGTGTGAATGACCACATCGTTGCGACCAAAATTGATTGAAAAATCGTAAAGTCTCCGTTTGCTAAATGGAGACTTATTTTTTGGGGGTTAAAATATGAGATTTCGTAGGGAGGCTCAATTTTCCGTTTTAAGGATTCAATCAATTTTTTGTCGGAAAAGGGTGGTCTGTTCACACTCTCTGCTGCTAGAAGTCATCAAAAGTGGGTAACGATGTTTCATTGAATCTGGACTATGCATTGATGTATTCATATGGATAAACTCCTTTTCGCTATAGGAGAGGTGTATAAGCTCCAAATTATGTTTCCTGTTACGTGAACGTTTTAGCGAGTTTTTTTAGCGACAACCCCATAAACTGGAACTAATTGATGAAATTAAATGGACCAATCACAAAACATCATATATTTTTCGACATTGTTGGGGATGCATCTGATGTGAGTTCCCACTTCAGTGAGAAGTGTCTTGACTTGTGGATTGCCGATTGCTGAAATGATGAAGTGCCCATCGTATCATTATTGATGATGAGTGATGACTGGAAGGGAGTCTGGATCTTTGAAGCGTAGATTACAATCCGATTGAGCAGCTCCTCGATAGTCACATATGACGTTATCATAAGGTTGAACACAGTCTTAGCAAATGTGGCATTACTGTGCTAAAGTGTGTCGTTTTACTTGTCAAGAGATGAGTAGCCTTCTGATTTTTTTGGAGCTCATGGAGTTGTTCACAGAATCAGACGAAGCAATCCTTACTTCGATGCTGTTGATACGACCAAGACAAACGTTCATCGACAGAGCAGCAGAGTATATAGCTCATTGTGCATGGGATGTGCTCGTGGTCTACTTGAGTAAAGGGATGCATTTGATCAGGAAATGGTCATTGTACTTTTCAAGGCTCGCTTCCGAATTAAAGACGATGAAAACGTGTGCGCATATTTTTGTGTTGGTGCTCGAACTCTTGCGTCGGAGCTGTACAAACAATCGTCGTACGAAATGGTTTTGATCTCGTTATAAATCGTAACCATTTTCTCTAAAATTACCGCGAACAACAATCGATTTTTGTACGTGGTAGTGCTTTAACAAACAACCATCACGATTGGCACAGGTGGATATAAATTCCCTGACATCGCCATTGAAATCTCCCTACTGATCGCGACTAATTACGTATCTGCCAATATAAAAGCCAAACCCAATTATTTTTACGCTTCGTACTAGAATCATACTTTCTGGAAATTACTTTGTTTGATTTTACATCGTCAGCTCGATTGGATCTCTCATATGATTTAGTACCGGTACCACAGGAGATTTGCCCATCAATATCATCAATGTTAGCTAACTGCTTGATCACGCAGGATTCGTTATCCTCGGCGGGTTCAGCCTCCAATGTGATTTATTCCATGTAGCTTAACGATTTTGCAGGGACATTCATGCAAATCCATTCCAACTATTTCATTTTGCACCCCGTTATTGAAACGTACGTGATCTCGGAAATGATGATAAAAAGGAGACCATTCTGATCACAACACAAAGAATTTTCTAATTCACATCCTTTACCTCAAGCAATAATATAAATCAGCAACACCAACATTAAATTCACACAGTTGGTACGAAACCCTGGTCTATATCTGAACATATGCAAGACTGCATATCTTGAGCTGAGATGCTTCAGCTCCATTTGCAAATATCTTTCAGTTGATGCCACTGAAAAACTTGTGTGTTCATTAGTACATTCAAGACTGGACTATTCTAACTCATTTGTGTCTGGATCGTCTCAATATCTACTCCAGAAACTTCAAAAAGTTACAAACACAGCTGCTCGGATCACCTTTAGAGTACCACGATTAGAGCACACCTCCCCTCTGCTCTTTACTCTACACTGACTATCCATTCGATCCAGAATCAAACACAAAATGTGTTCTCTGTGCTACGATTCACTCACGGACTCCAGTCCAGCATATATATCCGGCCTCACCTATGTGTACACACCAGCAAGATACTTTCGCTTCTCTTCTGACAATCGTATTTTCATTATTCCAACTATGAAACCGAAGTCATATTGACAACATTCTTTTGCATTGCAGGGCACAGCAATGGGGTATGAAATGCCATTTGAAATTAGACACAAATACACAGGATCGCTCTCAGGAGTGCTCTTGAAACTCATCTTTTTCGACTGCAAGAACAAACTTAAAGACCTAAAATTGTTTCCTACCTTAAATCTGTTCAGCAATTTTTATTTACAATTTCATGGTGTTTTTTTTTATTTTGTTTGTATTTATATAATTATTATATCTGAAAAAGTGTATATCTGATGTTCATATATGAAAAAGTGAAAATAACTAAATACATAAATATAAATGTGAGAAGCGCTTCATTACTTCATTTAGAACTAGATAGATCAGTCTTAAATGCATAATAGACTATTTGTACATCTAATCTAAACAGGACACTAGATCAAAGTTGATTTTCAAGTTAGATGGTGTCATAAGAACGCATGTAAAATAGTGTGAAATTTTGTAGTTCATATGCACGTTGTAAATGTCAATATTTCAATAAAGATCTGTATCGTTTCTAGATGCTCCCAACACCACCCCAAATTGTATTTAACTTCAAACTATTTTTAACCTTAAACTGTCTTTAACCTTATCTGTCTTTAACCTTAACTGTCTTTAACCTAAACTGTTTTTAACCTTAACTGTCTTTAACCTTAAACTGTTTCTAACCTTAAACTGTATTTAACCTTAAACTGTCTTTAACCTTAACTGTCTTTAACCTAAAACTGTCTTTAGTTTTAACTGTCTTTAACCTTAACTGTCTTTAACCTAAAACTGTCTTTAATTTTAACTGTCTTTAACCTTAAACTGACTTTAACCTTAAACTGTATTTAACCTTAAACTGTCTTGAACCTTATCATAAGATTGAAACACAGATCATAAACAAGTTTACAAAGTTTGTATTTGATTCTCTTCCTTTAATAAGTTTGCTTTTTCTGACCTTTGAAACAAATAAGGTTTTCTGGATCAGTTTTTTCGTCTCATACTATTTACATGTGACCTCATAAGAAACTGTTATCTGTAATTACATTGCAAACGATCGCGCGAGTCTTCAAATCTACGAGTTGAATAAAGAAAACAAATAAAAAGTATATTTTTGCATATTTTATTGGTTTAGTATTTTAACAACACGGCGAGTTTTTCCAGGTTCTAAACATTTTGTAAATAAATCATACCCATTATGTGTTTATTGTCGAAGGTAAACGCCTGTTTTGCAATATGAAGGGGAGATAAATCCTCCACGTGCCAGTAAACAGTTGATCTCGCAACACCTTTGTTTATCTGAAACAGTTCACAGAGGATGAGTGTGATAACACATATTACAGTTATGTTAATAGTATAGCTTTATAAACATTTTACATCGCATATTTGTTTTCTCAGTGCTTCAATTCAAATAGCCAGTCAAAATCATTTTAGATAGCGTGTGAGTGCAATGTAGTCATGTTGCTGATGATATGATGTAATATCAGTCGTTGAATCGTGGTTTAACTTCAGCAGCAAAGAGGGTGGACAGACTGACACCATTTCAAGCAAACCGAAACCAATTCAGGCAGACAAAAAAAAAGAGAAATGGTTTCGGTTTGTCACGCTATACAGACCCGGCACCGATGTCTCTGCGGAGATGAATTGGTATGGTAAAACTCTTCAACCGAATATTTTATCAAGTCCGACCGATATCTTGATCTCGGATCATGCAAATTTATCGTTACAAATCCAAATGGGATTGACTGAGCGTGACTAAAGAAATTTCTAAAGAGATTATAATCCATATCACCGCCGCACCAAGTTTGCCAAATATTTCGTATCGTATGAATGTCAACTCCATTGAATACAGCAAGAATATTACAAATTTCACTGATCATTTTAGGTACTTGTGTGTATTTTTGAGTAACATAAATCACATCAATATTTTTATGTCTACCTCCGGAAATTATTCTGGTAGGGTTGCTTGTTTATCCAATACCACATCATCATATGCTACTAAATTGTTAATACTTCCATCAATATCATCAATGCTCGGTGCTTCCTCGATATCGGTTATAAACTCAATAATATCCTCATCGATTTCCGATTTTGTTTCCTCGTTAAAATCCTTTAACACCTCGTAACATCGCTGATCGTCTACACTACGGGCTACCAAATATAGTTTATCCCATTTCATCCATCTCATTATCAAATTAAATAGCAGTTGTGAATTGCCACTTCCAGATGGTCCGATTATAATCATACGAATAAAATTTGGTAGCGCCGCATGATGCTTAACTGGTTCTCGTTTTTTGTCGCCGAAAAATCAATTACATTCATGTTTTTATAAATACATTATAAATCTATATTGTGTGAAATGTAAGAAGCGTACTAGCACAAACGAATAGACGACGATTACAACTGAAAATAACAGATCAACACTTGCTTGTAAGTGTTTACAATGTGGTACAAAAAATTTGGATTTGTTTCTATGAAATCTGCAGATGATGTAAAAAAAAAACACGAGGAGGTGACATTGCAGCCAAGTTAGTAAAACTCCCAGGAACACCATGGGCAAAATATCCGGGAGAAAAACACCTTCCAGGGTATAGTTATTGTGGACCCGTGACCAGACTCGATATCAGACTCGATGATCAAAACCAACCCTAACCCGGTTAATATCCAATAAACGCTATTGATAAGGCGTGTCATGCTCATGATGGTGCTTATAAAAGCAGTAATCTGCAAAAGAGACATATTGCAGATATAATATTGATTCCTGCGCTGAATTATATCACTGATAAATCCTTCAAAGAAAAAATGGCTTCTTGATTGATAAAATCGACGATGAAAAGTAAATTGATGCTGGGTGCTGGTAATTAATAACAACATGGAATTTATTTATTATTCTCAAAGAGGATACTGGAAGGGTAAAGCAGCAATCAGCAAACTCGCTAGCGCCGGAAAGGTGAAAAATACCACTGCAGCGGATTGGTTATCGAAACAGGCGATATGGCAAATTTATCTACCACCGCCTAAACAAATTAACTTCTCGCATTTTGATGTCAGCGCACCTAATGAAGTTCATCAGACTGATATATTATTTCTGCCGAATGATGGTTTTTACAAGTATGCGCTAACCGAAGTTGATGCTGCGAGTCGATACAAACAAGCAGAACCGCTAAAGACAAAATCATCAACTGAAGTGGCTTCTGTGTTCGAAAGGATTTATCGACGAGTTTCTCTACATTGTCCAAATTTATTACAAGTTGATCCTGGCAAGGAATTTCATATTGGATTACATCGCGATCACTCAATTGTTGAACGATTTAATCGGTCACTTGCTGAGCGGTTATTTGGATATCAATACGCGAAGGATTTTTTTCAGGATAAACGATCCCGTGAATGGGTCAAGAAATTACCAGGCGTAATTACCGCGCTGAATAATGAGATTACTCGAACAATTAATATGAAACCTAACAACGCGATTAATAAAAAGTATATACCCGTAAAACCGCAAAATGATTTTTCAAAACAACCAATACTCGGTAATGTCACTGTTAGATATTTATATGAACCAGGAGCGCTCGAAGGTGGCAAAAAAAGAGCTATTGATCCTATCTGGAGTGTCACTACGCATACATTATCTAGCATAACACGATCTACGGGTAGACCTCCAGTCTATAGGATGGATTCAACTGCTCCTCAGCGTGGGTTTACTCGTGAACAACTACAAGTGATACCCGAGGATACTCAATTACCTCCGCGTGGTCTTAAATAACACCTCTGCGTCTGTTGCACTCAAGACCAGTCAACATCACATTCTGTCTTGTATGACCAACACTGCTATTCCTTCTGTCTACGGTAAATTGGCATGGGTCTTTATCCGACCAACACCAACGCATTTTATACAATTGCAATCTGTTGTTGTTGCAGAGTGATTATAAATTCAGCATTAATGTCAAATTTTCAGTTATTTTGTTTTTGTCCTGCTGTTTATTACAATATAGTTTTTTTCTGATTATATCATCGTGACAATATCACTTATTGTACTGTCATTATAATCTGAAACAACTCTTCGAAGTTGATTTATTCTTCGTACTCTGGACACCGCAAGATAAACTAAATTCGACCACTCTATGTGATTATCTATGATCTAAACAATTGTATCGGATATAGTCAAACCATGCGAAGAATGTATCGTCGCTGCGTATCCCAACTTCCATGCAGATTTATCAACACGCAATGCATCTTCGACAACGCTGATATCAACTAACACAATATCATTTAACACAAGAATCTGTTTTCTTGACTCTGACAAGCCTGAAATATCAACTTCGATATTTTGTATTCGTGTATCCGTGGGTCTATAACACAGCGGCACTGGAATTGTTGCAATTTTTTCTTTATGCATGTTAAATAACTTCATCTGAAATGTGTCTCTGACTATCTTTCTACTTGCCACTATCAAATCATTTGGTCTCCACGCTTCCCAGAAATCATTTAATGGGGTTTCCGAAATTATTTCACGCGCTATTTCACATTGGATTCTATCCGGTTGTAATCTGATTAGTTTCTTGAACTCGCGTAATTCATTATCAAGTGATCTATGATCAGTAATAATTACTTCATAATAGTCTACAAAATTCTTTAGCCAATCATGTGGAGACAAACCGACAAATGGTGGTGGTTGACCATGATCGCCACACATTATCACTTTTGTATTCGCTAGCAGTAACCACTCGAGAAACTTTTGTAACACATCTAACGACACCGTGCATATCTCATCGCAAATAATGATTTCAGGTATATATTTTTCGCCCATTTGATCAGGAGTCCATTCGTCACCTTTCAATCGAAAGAAACTATGATAAGTGCAAACATTAATTCCTCGGTGTTTCATCTCTCTTGCAAGTCTTTGTGTTGGTGTTAGCACAATCATGTTTAATTTCCCTCGAAATAATTCGATTGCACGAGTCGTCTTCCCTGACCCAACACAGTCGTTTAAGAAAATGTTTTTATATCTACATATTGGATCGGAACAAGATGGTGCATTAGATAGTTCTGATATCTGATTATTTTTCAAGTAGTTGTTTTCAATCGTAACATCTGCTGATTTTGAATAATCGCGCAGTATTTCCTTTTGAATTATCCAAGATCCCAAACTCTCGTCTGAATTAGTGAATTCAGCCACTGCTTCGCTATATTTTACGTCTATATAAAATGAATCAGTGGCGACTCTAACTGCGTATTCAGGAAATTTATTAATCATCGAAAGTAAATTAATAGAAGTATAAGCCAGCATAGACGACCTTAAGTACGTATATTGAGGATTTTCTCCATCTTTGTAAGTAACAATTGTACCTAATTTGGTTACATCGGATAAGAAAGCGTCTTTACGATTTACATATATACCCCTAGATGTTACATCTGCGATTATAAAATCGTATTCAGCATCATCTATAATCAACCGCGAAGAATGTCGTTTATGGTCGTATTTTCCACCTTGTGTAAACTTACCAATTATTCTTCTACCCAGAACTTTTGCGTGTTTATTTCTAACTTCAAAGATTTATTTTGACCATTTCACGATATATTCTTCGTCGAGATAAGGGAATTGTTTTCTTTTCGCTGATTATACTATCTAGACTATCGGATTGTGGTAACCAGACTTCAGTCTGCGCTCGATATGATATAATTGCTTCACTGACAATCAGCGATATAAGCATTTTAGAATCAATCATATACCGTAATAACACTATTGGCATCCAGTGTTTTTCAGAGGTGTGTCTACCAAACCAAAGATAACAACATGGATGAAGTCCTTTAGCCAATTCAAATGATACCACACGAGCGAATCTGGTTAAATCAAAATCGGGTAGTGGTCCGTTAATCATTTACACGGGTCATCTCATGTGTGGGCTGTCCAAATCTTTTGAAGTACTCATAGCACTCTCCAAACCCAAGAAAACTCCCTGGATAACACGCAATCATATCAACCGAAATAATACGTTCAGGGTCTTATTTTGAATTCCATAATCCACCATGGCCATAATCAACACAACTATCTTGGATATCTTGGATATCTGAGAGAAATTATGTTCTTGTTGGTTTCCATAGATTTCTCTTTCTCGTGAAAGAGCTGCAACTGACGGAATTGTTAAACAGTTTGTTAATAATTGTTCATCGTTTTCCGTTGAAAAACCACTAGCTAGTTTTTTCATCTACATAACCACACTGACACAGGCTCGTTTTTACTCAATCAAATAAATTTCCCGTGTAATATTTTATTGTTCTATCCCGTCCAAACGTGTGCATTATGGTCAATAATTTTGATTGGAGATCCTCTCGATTTATATTTCGAGTTGTATAATATCTCGCCTGTTACTGTCTCTACGGATATTGGGAATTTTAGTATCCGCTCTAACGCGGCCACATTTTTAATTGTTGCTCCGCTCTCCTTCACTGGCTATCCCCATTAATTTATTTTTTTGCGTCTTAGATCCGTAAATTTGTTTCCACGCAACGCATTTGTGAAGTGTTCTATTATTAGTTCTGCTACACAGTTCAACGACGAATATTTCATTGGTTTTAGTTTTTCAATACTCGGTTTATCATTTATCGGATAGATTCCATAAACAACCGCGGTTACAGGATAGGACCTCTCGTAATACGGTTTGTCAATTCCAGTCAGAATTCCTGGTTTGGAATCCTGACTCACAGTGATAGTTCTCTTATTTTTCAGGATGGGTTCATATTTGTCGCGTATAATCCAATTCCCCGTTTCTGAGCGTATAATGAATTTCACTTTAAAAATACTTTTCCTGGTCAAGAAGTGAGATTATCACTGCTGCTCTTTCGTCGTTCACGGTAGCATCATCACTACCATCAATTCGAAATGTCGACCAACAGTGAGATGCTCTATTGCGCTTGAATTCATTAAAACAATCACGGATTTTACCCAACAATCTTCTATAACTTATTAGACCCTTTGGTACATCAGTGGAAACTATATCGAGATTGAATTCAACCTTTTCCTAAGGCGTAATCTTCGATAATCTTCCAATCTCCTCCATGCTATAATTAAAACAAGTATTTAAATAAGGAATTTATTATATAATGAATCATTGCAAATGGCTTATGATAGGATCAGTAACCGCTTGTAAATAATCATGCAGAAATGAATTCTGTGGATATCATTTACAAAGTGTACGTCGTGGAAGCTTAGGCTCGCTATCTTGTATCCGATTTGGGGTAGGTGTGAGAGAAAAATCGCAGTTGTGTCTCATTTGTTGTGGTAAGCGATACAGAGAGTTAAAGCGCTATTATGATAAAAGAATAAAAAAAAATCCGTTAAAAACTCCATCAAAAACTCCATCAAAGATTCCGTCAATGACTCTGAGTCTGTCTCTGACAAAATCATAAAAACACCTCAAGATTATATTGAATGATTTTCAAGTATAATTAAACCAAATAATACATTAGACAAATAGTATTTAGTATATAAATGAACCAAGAATTTCAACCACATCCCGTGATTACCAATTATGAAGCATCTCGTGACGGTATTGTCAGACACCGAAGACTGAAGAACCCATTCGATTTTGTGAATAATCATGGATATTTGATGTTTACCGCTGGAAGGAAAAATTATTTTTGTCATCGATTTGTCTTCGAGATATTTAATGGATTGATCAAGAATGGTTGTTATTAATCACATAAATGGTATAAAAACTGATAATTCTTTAGATAATTTACGAGCTATCATACAAAGTCAGAATACCAAATGGGGAGGGACTGGGAAAATCTCGAAACATGAGAAACTAATAAAATCATTTAATACAGAAATTAACGACGAAAGAGTATTTCAAAATATTTCGATATTTGCGAACCCTCAGTACGAAGAATATCACCAGATCGGCTTTTTCTAAAATATTTAAAAACAGAATTCAATTTACATACGTCTGACGGGGAATAACTCCTGTGGGCTTGTGTGTGTAGTTTGAAACAACGATAACTCTTCTGTCGTAGTCACGTATCTCAATGGGATAATGGCCTTTTGTGTTGGTTTGATGTTTCACCAAGTAGAAAAGTTCCGCATCAGGCAATCTCTTGTCATCATTATATCAATTTTACCGCAACCAGATGGTATCTTTGACCCCCCAAACTTATAAGATGTACCAAAACGGCACTACCCAAATTCCTCCCTAACATATAAAGAAAAACCACAACAACAACAATAACGGATTTGTCGAAAATAACAAAGTGGATACAAATATTGGAAATATGCCACGGCATACAGAATAACTGTGATAAAACCTTTCACAGGATGCTCATATATTGTATTCAAAAGTACATACCTGTAGATTGGAACATTTAGCGTATTCCATACGCGTTGGGATATCGTCCTGGGGCACATCGTTCGAATCTCGTGGCAGGCATTATTTGGAAGGTTTTTCTATATGATTGGGGGATTTAAGCCATTTGAAACTCAAACTGAAACAACCATATATCACACACCGACACACGCGGTGTGAATATCTTTTGCATTCAAACCGGGTTGATTTTGTGGGGTTTATGATTGGTTTCAGTTTGAATGTAGAATCACCCCCTTCTTAACATCATACCATTGTCATCCTATAATCCATTGTTATATTTCATGTATCATTCATTGTAAATACCATAACCATGGTATTGGATATATGTATATATGTGTGTCTTGCAAACTCGCCATACCACTCGAATTGGGAGTTGAAAAAGGTTGTGATCAAATATATATACATCATACCATTGTCATCCTATAATCCATTGTTATATTTCATGTATCATTCATTGTAAATGCCATAACCATGGTATTATATATATGTATATATGTGTGCCTTACAAACTCGCCATAACACTCGAATTGGGAGTTAAAAAAGTCTGCTTTCCTCTATATCAAATATATATATATATATATATATATATATATATATATATATATATATATATATATATATATACATATATGTGTGTGTGTGTAAATGTGGCGTCCGTTCACGAAATATACCTTCTTGGAGTTCTAACCCGTTATTTGACAAGTTAGATCTCCTCTTGGAGACTATATTTCGTGGTAACTCTGGGCCCGGTCAGATGTGAATAACATCTGAGGGTTTCCAAATGGGGATGTGTTGTCTTATATATGTAACCTCTGGGTCCCTCCAATGCGAATAACACCTGAAAGGTTCCAAATGGGGTTTTTCATGTATATCTCTAGGCGCAATAAGATGTGAATACACCTAAATGCGAACGGAGATCATCATCATATATAACTTGCATAATATCTCTAGGCGTAATAAGATGTGAATAACACCTTATTGTGAACGGAGTTCATCATCATATATAACTTGCATAATATCTCTAGGCGCAATAAGATGTGAATACACCTTAATGCGAACGGAGTTCATATAAAAATCGGGTCAAAATTGATCCCCCAATTTAAAAATATTAGAAATATAATATATTATATAAATAAATTCTGAAAATATCAATGAGATTATAACCGAAATTTTAAATTTGAAAAGTCAAGGAATTCAATTGTCAGATAAATTAAATTGTGATCAGATTTGTCCCGACTTTCAAGAGATTGAAGATAATGCTCGAAGTAATAAATACGTGCTGCCAAAATCGTACTCTTTTATCAAGCGAATTCACTGTTGTCGAAAAAATAAGAAACGAATTGGAGCAGCAATATGAAATCAATTGCACAATTAATTTGACGATCAAAACAATAAAAACGATTATCCGACAAACTGAGAAGTCTCCTTTGATCGCCTCCATGTATTGACGTGTATAATATCCATACCTGTTTGTAAGTATACAATAGACAGGTATGCGCTTACTCAGCTAGAACGAAATTCTATAGACGGTTTTTTGTACGGTAATTTAATCAATGGTGACTTTGTCAATGGTTTGTCACTATGCGGAAGTAATGTAGTGAATTGGGGTGGGTGAAGCAATCTACGGAGTTTTCACAGGTGACTTCGTCACTACATTTATATCGTATATTATATTTATAATGGTGGATGAAACACTGACAACTAAATTAGCACGACAACGATTAGATTCGATTAAGAAATGTATTTCAGTTCGTGATTCGTGAAATATGCTCCAGAGGAGACAGGACCTTCAAGCCGACTTTACGACAGACACTCAACAGCTATTCACACCCATTACTACAGCAATTAAAGACGTTGTATCGACCACTGAAAGAGCAATATGGGGAGATATTCCTGAGGAAGGAAAAAATAAAGCGCCTCTTCTTTCTGTGCTTGAATAAAATAGCAGGGGAAACTGAACGAACATAAAAATCTTTAAAAACACTTCCGGCGGATATAATCGCCGCTGCACGACTTCAGGAACAACAGGGTGAAGAAGAAGAAGAAGAGGGTGATACTGTTGAAGAAAATAAAGGAAAAGTTCCGAGAGAGAGAGAGAGAGAGAGAGAGAGAGAGAGAGAGAGAGAGAGAGAGAGAGAGAGAGAGAGAGAGAGAGAGAGAGAGAGAGAGAGAGAGAGAGAGAGAGAGAGAGAGAGAGAGACACCTAAAGAGATATTTCATAAAGAAGTGATAAATAAATTTAAAGATTACAATAATGATGAATTAGATAAATTTGTTGTTGATTCATTTCCTAAAAAGATAAGGGACAAATATGTAAACTATGGAATTGAAAAATCCAGAAAAACTTTAACACCTGGAAAAATAAAGTATATTTGGCAAAATACGATAGAATTAGAACCTCAGGAGATGATAATAATTATAATTCGTATTTGAATAAAAATAGAAAAAATAAGTAGTGGTCAAACACTATATGATCGAGACAAAGATGATTCACAGGGTGCAACTGGTTATAGTAGTAGTAGTGGAAAGGGTTTTTCACAGAGTGGATATCAAAGGGGTTTTTCAAGTAGTGGTTTAGTTAGTTGTCCTAGTAATATTCTCGGGGATATATCACGATAAGAAGTTCTCGTAGGAGGGAAACAAGCAGGAAATAACTCACTGGAAGTAATTAATGAGGCAGCTGATATCTGCAGACGACTATTTGATGGTGGTATCATGGATATTGATGTATACCGAGAGTTTATTGATGAGCTAGCCGAAAATCCAAGGGATTTTTACGGTTACTATAGTGATTAAATCACCACATTAGGTAAATAACATTTAAATAAGATAATCATACACTGCAACCACAGAAAACCAACTATGGTCTATGTAGTAAACTCACGATTGCCTGTTTATAGAGCGTACTATGGAGATGGTCTCGGCAACACCATTGCAGGGTTATTTGCAAGAATGGTTTCAAAAATAGCACTAATTGCAAAACAATTATCAATGAAAGCTATTGATGTTATTCGTGATAAGGGTATTAGCGCTGTTAGTGACGTTGCCGGGAGGGCATTTTTCCGCGGCTAAATAAAAACTAGTAGCGTTAGTTCGGCGGCGAAGGAGGCCACCGGTGATGAAATCACTGGCGGGGCCACTACCATCTACGGAAATTATGCCTGCAAGTATTAGAAAATAAACAATGCGGTGGAGCAGAATATAGCATCACGGATAAATGATGGATATGACACTCAGGGAAATATTACTGCAAATATGATAGCGGGAAGTGGTTTGCAATCGCGAGCGAGATCACGATTTAGATCAAGAAATATATAATAATATGATCAAATCGGCTCCTGACCCAGCGTTTGATATGGACGCCCCAATGCTCAAGAATGATTCAGTACGCGATTATCAGTATTTTTCCTACCATGCAGCACAACCGGATCTTCGATCAAGAATCGACCTTCAAGTACATGATACCAGCAAATACTTTCTATCCGCTGAAGAGTTTATCGAAATAGAAGAACTCGTACAAAATGTTGGTGCTGCTGGTACACCATATCCAGATGATGAAAATATCCGAGTTGGTTTTGTCAATAATAGTATCATGGCGCTATTTGCGAGTGCTAGATACATGATTGATGGAAGAGAAATCATGACTATAGAGCGTGAGGTTGATATTGCCACAACAATAGTGGGGTTAGCAAGATACTCCGATGATTATACAAGATCGGCAGGTCCGTCTATGATGTTCTCTAAGGATATTACTGATCACTCTGAACACATTCAGTATTCTAGGGTAAAGGCAGGATCAGCTACTGCAGTTAATCCAGCACCAGCCGGATATGTGGGACCAGGTGGTGATTTTGATGTCATAAGTACTATTCCCGATTACAACTTGGGGTTTGCAACACGCTAATCAATGTTGCAAGGACAGCTTAGACAATTTTCATGCACGATTCCACTACATATTTTCGGATCTTGCAGAAATGTTAGAAACGTTATCTATAGAGCGAAGCATACAGTAGCACTCGTGAGAAAGGGTAGTGATAATGATGCAATCTGGCATGGTGCTGGTGTTGCTGATGGTAAAGTCATTATATCAAAACTATCATTGTGGATGCCAGTAATGGCTCTATCAATCACCGTGGAAGAAAAATTACTATCATTTATGAGTACTAAGTTGGCTAACAGTGACTTCAGATTCCATGGATTCTAATATTGATGGTACATTTACACCTGGCATCAGAACAAGGTGTTTCAGCTCCGCGTCATATATTTATTGCGTTACAGGATAGGACGCGATTGAGTTCACAAACACGCAGTCATATGATGGTTGATGAAATTGGGTGTAATGAAGTTTCGTTAAAGATAAACTGTCAACAAGAACCATCCGAGGACATACAACTTGATTACGGAACCAACCAAATAGCACGCGTGTATCATCGTTTGTTGTCATTCATGGGACGCGATAATAATGTGGATACTGGTCTGCAAATATCACAATTTGATTTTAAAAACCGATATCCCATCTATTACTTCTCGCTGGAACATCTTGACTTAACAAGACAATCCGTAGTTGACATACAGTTCAGATCTCGTGTAACCCGTCCTGCTGGTATTGTTAATTACAGAGCAGTTGCTGTCATTCTCAGTGGCAAATCAATGCTACTCGAAGGTGTTGGTGGACGAATGAAAGTAATTGATGCAACAGTGGAAAATATGTAATGTAGCAATTAGATCAATCTGTTATTAAATAAAATGTCATACAGTGTTGTTAATGTTATGTTAACTCCTTGTCAAATGAAAAAATTGCAATCGGAATAAGCTAAAAATTGTGGAACCACACTATTGCTGAAGCACAATCAGATGTCTGGCGGTCAGAATAAACTGTCATTGACAGCTCGTCAGATAAAACACTTCAATGATGCCATCAAATATAAAAAAGGTGTTCAGATCACTCTCTCTGCAGCTGCGATTTAAAAGCATGTGGTATATTCCCACTTCTCGCTACGATTCCAGCATTAATTACAGCTGGTAAAGCCGCCGCGTTAGGAGCTGCTGGAGCTCTTGGTGCAAAAGCAGTACATAGTGTTGCTCAATCATAGGAACCAAAAAAGGGGCGGGGATACAAAAAAATGGAAAGGGTCTAAGATTACCAGGAACTCCGTATTCATGGTACAGCGGGAACGGCCTGAGACTAGGAAGAGTTTACTAACAAAAATAGTTCCCATGTCAAATTGTGATTTACTCGATGCTGCTAAAAAACTAGCGATAAAAAACTTAAGAGGTGTCTTTATGAAAGATCAATTACCACAACAACCACACAGCGTTGAAACCGGTATTATTAATCTCGATAACAGTACCGGTCCTGAAACTCACTGGGTTGCTTACACGATTGATCCGCGTGTAATTGTTTATTTCGATTCATATGGGTTAGCGCCGCCTAAAGAATTTACGCGTTATATAAACCACTTAGAAACTCCTATCTGGTATTCTACGCTACCAACACAGAAAATGAATGACCCACCATATGCGCCATAGAAGTATTAAATGTCCTCAACGCTATTTCATCATCGGGAAAACCACCACATAAAACCGTACACGAATATACGAGTAATCGCTTTTTAGAGAGATCTTATATAAAATAAAATAACATGATTGATATTTGGGGGAGATTTTTATCAAGCCTGAGTAAACCCACCGCCGAAATATCTGCAACCAGTGATGTAAAAAAATAATCGAAGATGAAATAGCTGAGATGTTGAACTTAGCAAGTGTTGATCCCAATGAAATAGTCGGATTTCAAGATCGTCAGGGTAACTTGAAAACGAGTAATATTTCCCTTGATGATATTTTAGTTAAAAGACGCGACGCAGTAGAAGATACTATTGCGTTGTTCTCCGATCAGGGTAAACTCAAACCTTGTGTACTTGTTTCGACGCTCACATATAAATTAACAACAATCGGTGATAATTATTCATCAACGATAGAATTATTAAAAAAAACTAGGTGATGAATACAACACTCACGTAAATGCGTTCACGGCGTTACAAAAAGATATTAACACTTTTCAGGTCCCCTTAAACGATTTCTTTGGAGATCTACCGGTTACCACATCACAACTCACGGAGATAAAAGCAGCCATTGATAATTTGATAAAATTTCGATCAAACTATGATACTCATGTATTTCAATTTACTACGTTACGTAAAAACTTTAACAGGACCGATGACTCCATTGATAAATGTTTTGGTAAAAAAAAATTCGAAACCCGATGATGTTAAAATAGATCTCACTGGTATTATCATAAAACTCGATGAAATAACAGCGATTAATATGAGATTAGAAGTTATTCGCGAATTTATTGAAACGACCAAAGATGTCATCAAGGATGATCTACCGAGGATGATAGGAAAACTTGAAAAACTAAAAATCCCTCACGAACAAAAAAATATAATAACGTGTACGCGATTCAACACGAATCAATTACGTGGACACCACAAATTAACATATTAAATATTACCACGACCGTCAAAGGTATTTATCGATTAACACTAGTGACACCGACTCAATTTAATATTTCATCAACGAGTTCATCTGGGGTCAACAATATGATATCAATGATCATCGACAAGGGAACAATTGAATAATTCACGATAGTATCCACTGATAATAATTTGACTAGGGTTTCAGTAACATTGTATGTGGAATTCGTAGCGGATTTAATTAAACAACTAAATTGAATTCTGTTGTAATAAATAAAATGTCATCGCAACAATATCGCTATGATCAGGTCAGAGAATTTCAAACTAAACTCAAAACCGTCACTGAGGAGTATCAAGGAAAAATAAAAAAAATACCGACGAACAATCACCGCAGTTGATGTTACCGTGTACTCGGTATCAGGTGTAATCACCGAAGCTGGTATTATACTCTCCTCGGTGACAATGGTTGCTCCGATAGCTGTTCTAATTTGTATATCAGCGATATAACAACAAAAAATATCATCATGCAGCCAGCACAAACTATAAGATTACGTAGTTAAATTCCATGTTGTGTCAACAGCGTACTCGCAATTATCCTCGATGATATAGTAGTTACTCGATGATACATTAATATCCGATAGTGAGTTCTCAGCGATGGTACGTGTTTATGATTCCGCGATGTCAAAATTAGAAAAATAACACGAATATAATAACAATGGCAACATCGCAAGAACTACTTCAACGAATTGCAGAAAATACCAAACCGGTGAAAACCAGCATGATCTCAATAACATCAACCAATCCTGAATTCAGTCTGAATTTCCCTACTGCGATTCCGGTGAAGGAAATAGCGTTAGCAAAACTGCGAGTATACCATAGTTGGCCTAACATTAGATCAAAATCATTTGGCGGTCAACAACCGAATAATTCCCTTGTGTTTGCGAGTAAGAATAAACCTGATTGTACTCCAGATTAGAACGTTGTTTCGTTACCATCTGGGTCCTACCAAATCGAACAAATCAATAACGAATTACAACGCAGAATAAAATCCATTACTGGAAAATAATCGAAAATTGCTATAACAGTTCATGAGCCGACGTTATCATCTGCCATTGAGATAAACTCATCCGGATATGTCGTAGATATCTATAGGAGTTCTATAAGAACCGTGTTAGGGTGGCTTGAAAAAAAACATCCACCTGAACCGAAAAAAATTGATTTTACCACAGATGAGATTAGTAAAAAAGATAAAGATATAATTTTTTATCTTCTAAAAGGGTAAGATAAAACAAAAATAAAGAAATTATATTTTGATTTCAATAGGAAGGGTTTCTATGGGTTGTATTTTTGAATTTGAACACGATAATGGAAACTACGAAAAAAGGGTTCTATTAGATGAAGATATTAATCCGACATTTAAAGCTATTAATGAATATTCGAATCTTATAGAGAGACACTACAGCAAAGTTTTCAAAAATATGTTTTGGATGTAACGGGTTCACGTGATAGAATCATAGAATTAATAAAAGATATGAACACTTATATGAAAGAAATGAAACAATTAAATTAATTTTTTTTTATTAAATCCTTTGATGAATCTATTGACGGGCGAGAAGGAGAAAAACAAAAATTTCTATCCGCATATAATTTAACAAAAGAAGAGTTATTAAATTTTAAATTACCAGGATGTAACGTCCCAGAGATGGAAAAATCTCTCAGTGACACCATCGATGATGGTTTGAAAAGGATTCACGACGCATGGAAAAAAATACCACAACCGCAAACAACAACAATCCTCAAGTATAATAATGATCCAGACTTATACGTGCGGCATATCACTTTTCAAAACGTCAATATATCCTCGGTGATAGCATTGAATTTAGTATGTGATGTTATCGAAGGAAGTTATCAAATAAATCATGAAAGATAAAATCAAGCTCAATAAGGATATATTTTATATTCATTTGCACCAACAGCTCCTCCAGGATTTCTAATAATTGAGGATCCAACTAATCCAGTCTATATGCGATGTCATAATGATTCGTTAACGAGAATTAATTTTAAACTCACTGACCAGTCAAATAATCTGATTGATTCACGAGGTGAGGTTTTACAAATTAGTCTGTTTGTAAAGTCTTAAGACTTTCTTCGTAAAGAGTTTTACCATAACAATTCGTCTCCGCAGCGACATCGGTGCCGCGTCTGTATAGCGTGACACACCGAAACCATTTCTCATTTTTTTTGTCTGTCTGAATGGTTTCGGTTTGCTTGAAATAGTTTCGGTCTGTCCATCCTCTTTGCTGCTACTTCACAATTAATGAAATAAATAGCATGCATATAAATGGTGTTTAGATAATAATTAAACAGAAAATGTGTCAGATGAATGTAGAATTTGATACAATATATGTTGAAATCTCTATGATCATTCACACAATTCAGGATGAGCGAGATCATAATGTTTCTCGGTGACTAAAGCGGTCACATGTTTCACTAATTGAGTTTGAAGCTTCAAAGATTGAAGTAACGTCATCATGCCATGCATTTTTTTAAGACGGACTTGTTTTATTTGTGAAGACAAATTCAGTCAAAAGTGGAGAATTCCTCAACTTGATTAAATGACTCGCATGGTGAACATTTTAACGTAAAGTTACGTTTCAGTTCTTGAAATATATCTATCGCAAAAATCCCAATATTGACAGAATAGTGATATTGTAACATTATCAATTTTGCAGATATCATTGCAATACGTAACATAGTGAATATAGCAAATGTCATTCTATCATATATGACACGTTTAAATTGACGTATGTGGTTTTGCACGGAGTTGAATCCGTGGTATGTGCGTCTGGTACGGACTTGATTGATTATTAACGAGGTTCCGTTTAATAACTGTCAGATGAAATTGCACTAGGGTAAAAACATGTTTTTGTTTATCGAAATTCCAAATGTTAAAATATTGCAAAGACAGCCATCGTTTTTTGTTGAAGTGTTTTTCATAAATTAAAACTTTGCAGAGATCAATATTTTATTATTAGTGGGAAAATGTAGAAATATCAAACTCTAGCAGGGCGTGAGTTAATAATTGCGGTTAGATAAAACCGAATTCTGATTGGGTAAGATAAAGATTGGGGTGTGTTTTCCAGGCAAAGTCTAGTGCTTTAATAAGTCCGTAATGTTACAGGAAGAGAAAGCAAACTTCAAAGAAAGGCACATTGCCAAAGTTCACACATATTTTATATTATGACTATTGAGATAAATGCTTGAATTGTGTTTGTCTTAATTGATATAGGATTAATGTATGCTAAATGATTATTTTTAGGTTTGTAGGATATTTATGCCAAAGAACTGATAGTTAGCAAACAATGTAGTTAAGTCAATAAGTGAATATTTCTTTGATCTATATGCATAACTAAGATTCGATTTCATTTAGTTTATATATCAGCCGTTTTAACATTGAGCAGCATTGCTGTGTATACGGCATTTTATTCTCAGCCGTATGTGTGCGAACTATGTTGATGGTCTATCGAATGAGTGTGTAAACAAATACGGTATGACATGCAATACTAGGACCCGAAACCACTTAGTTCTGAAATAATATATATTTGGATAAGTCGGAGAACAAAGAGAGAACGTAAATTCAGCTCAATGAGTGAGAAATCGATAAAGGAGTGGGTTCGCATTTATTATGTTTAAAATATTTCTACGGAAATAAACAACTGGAATAATACTGAATGACCACTCAGAGCTGCGGTCTCACTGGATAGTTTCGTATGTTGACACCGTCATATGTTTAAGGAGAAGGCGTGAGTATAAGCCTAGCAGTTATAAATTCAAACAGAAGATAAATTTGTATTGTGGTTTAGATTTACTTTCAGTTAGACTTGAAAATGGGTTGGCTTGTTTGGTGACTGCCTGTCACAGCTAGAATAGCAGTGGAGATCCAATGCGTAACGTGGGCTGCCAATGAACAGCCGACCTGGCTTCGTGTTTACGTGTGTTTGCTACAGAGGTAAATATCTAAAACTATAGGTGGCTGAGAGGTGATTAATAGTATGCTAATTTGATATATTACTAGTGAACTTTATGCATGCATAAGGTACACACTAATTCTTTTCGCTGCCTTGTCACGGGAAAATAATCAACAAAGCCCTTTGCTGTCAAAAATGAATGTAAAATGAGAGGTTAGTGGCAGTGTTGGTTCAATATATAAGCCACCAGTCAAAATCTAACAGGCATGCTATCTAGTGTTTTGTTTATTTTTATTTGTAACTTGAGTCAAATATTATTCTCATTTTTCATTAAGAGGTTAGTGTTATCACTGGTCGGCCCGGTGTTAGGATAATATGACCGGGTGGGACATCATGCTACATGTCTGCGGCATAATGTCCCAGTGCTAGACTTCACTATAAACTGCCACACTGCAGACATCTTAGCTTGTTTGTTTGATTAGGATTTTTAACGTACCTTTAGGCCGCAATTAAAAATATCTTTGTTTCCCCTTACCCTACCCAACAATTTGAAGTTGGGTAGGTAGGTAGGCTAATATTTTTTTTTTCTCATGAAATTCATGACACTATAAACTGATACATAGGAAACAGAAAAACGATAAATTCAACTTTAATAAAATATGAAATACAGTAACTCATGAACTGAAATACAGTAACTTGTGAACAAGTTTAAAATGTTTTATAGACTAGATTAGTTTTTTATAAGGGCTCTCTTCTATTGTGGACATGTTGCCACTTATGTACCACAAAGCATTTACTAGCACCAGGACTTGTTCAGATATACTCTGGTGGGACATGCTTCCAGGAAATTTGTCTCCACATTCTATCATATCTTTGACTATGCCGTTAAACAACTCATCTTTAGCTGAAAAAATGGAATAAAAAAAACTTTCACTGAGATGGAATGGCCAGCTTTACTGATAGATAATATTAAATGAGATATGAGATGTGGAATAAGTGTACATGGCACACAAAAAACAGACAGCAGTCTTTAATGTGACACCAGTTACTGTTGGCTGTCTTGCAATCGTGCCCCATGGCAGATAAAATTCAAAACCTTGAATCTAATATCAACAAACGGATTTCATAGTTAATAGACTTTAACACTGCCATATTCATTATGCACTGCAGGTATCAAAATAATGTTTTAATCATGTTTATGTATGTCTCTAATGTTTTTATTGTCTGCTTTTGTTTTGTATGTTATATATGTATAGTTTTTGCTATATTGTGTATGCTCCGTGTTTATTGTCGGTCAAAGCTTAAACATTTGTACTTGACAAACAGACTTTAAATATATTATTAGGAAGGCAGTAAAAATTCTAGAAAGATTGCAGTTGTCAGAGGGTGTATGAATTCATTTCTAATAACTGTCAGACAGATGTTTGAAAATAACATTATTTCATATAAAAAAAATTGTTTATACCAGTGAAACGCTCAGCATTTGTGTCCTTAAGTTGTGGTAGCTTTGTTGCCACGGAAGTAGACATTAAAACAGAAAAGGCAGTCCGTGCAGGTGGTGCTTGTTGATTTTCTGTACTAGTAGTAGTTGAGGAAACATCATCCAACCCAACACTTTCATCACGGGTCACCGTAAATGTAACATATTTCAGTCGCTGATTAAACTCTTTCACCACATGCAGACCTTCGTGAAGGTCTGGATGAAAAGTCATCGTTCCATCCAGTTTGTCTGATAAACTGACGTTCAGTACATCTGCTTTATGAGGGCGAAAGTCTGTATCATTGGTAATGTCGTGATATACATCATCCCATGTACACTCCGTTGAGTATTCTGTTGTTACAAATTTTTTTGTTTGATTTCCCGCATTTCGCGATTACGCTTACACATATAATGAAATCTTCTTCATATTTTCTTTTGCCGGCCATGCCGGTCATGATGCTTTTCCTATCTAATTTAAACACCTTGCAACAAACGTTTTTCTCGCTAGTGACATCGATTTTGTTGACTGCATGAAAATACGGATCGCACAACGAAACGAAACGAAAAAAAGAACTTTTGAACAAAAAAAAAAAAAAAAAAATACTATCGCAAATTTTTCAAAAAAAATTTTTCAGTCGGCGGATTTTAAGAGGGTCGGTCGGGTAAGGGGAAACAAACTTAATTTTAATTTTGGCCTTAACAATTTTTTAGTCATATCGCTACGATGTCTGCAGTGAGGCAGTCTATAGTGATGTCTAGAGCTGAGACATCATGCCGCAGACATGTAGCATAATGTCTCACCCAGTCACATTATCCTGACACGAGGCCGACCAGTCCTAACACTAACCTCTTTATGCTGAGCGTCAAGCGAGGCAGCTGTACCATTTTTTAAAAAGTTTTTGGTATGACCGGGGATCGAACCGACGACCTCCCGCTTCCGGGGCGGACGCTCTAACCACTAGGCCACCGGAGCGGTTGACATCTTAGCGATATGACTGAAAACATGTTAAAGCTACGTTCATAATTCTAATCACACACACACACACACACACACACACTTTTATTTCAGGCGATTTATCAACATCGAAGCTGCTCCGTTGTGACCTAATTTAGCTTTATGTAGTTTTTTTTCTTCGTTTTACTAGTTTATTTTACACAATGCAGCTAAACGTGTTAGGTAGACAAACGAAAACTATCATTTTAATACATTTTTACAATTTGAATATTCGAATAAAACAGGTAGGCCAGTGAATACTCACATGAAGATGATCTAATGACATTTAGTTAATATTTTTTTTTTTGTTCCTGACTAAAAATATTTTGTATTTTCTGATGTTTTATGAGTTTTCCTTAGAAGACATTTTAGGGCAAGTAACTAATCAGTACCTTTAACATATATTGATGCCAAGGTCTTTCAGATGAAAACTTCTGTGAAATGGTAATGATAATTGGAATATTGTGCATTAAAAAACAATAATATCGGAGTTAATTAAACAATGTCCCTTTCCTTTGCACGCTATATATAACATAAAGAATACAACCCAGCAAGTGATGAATTTAGGCCAAAGTCTTGACTCCGTGCCATAGTATGTCAGCAAGGAAGACCATTGTTGTGGTCAGTATGACACTTTACGTGTCACAATAACTACGGAAAGCGTATTCTGGATCACATACCTCAATATTTAACTACTCAGAGATGTTGCGGACAGCTATGTTTTGAGTTGAAATAAGAATAAATAAACATTTCATATTGTCACGAGTGACAATCTCACTTGTATGTGCTGCACGAGCGAACATTTCCATGCATTTACTCAGAAATATATAGATATTCTTGTTAATATATATACGTAAGTCAATAAACGCCTTTTGTACGATTCCTTTCCCATTCTGCCATTGCCATTTTGACACTAAAGACGAGTAAGATGTAATATTATATGAACGAGTAAAAATGCTGAAAATTGTATAACTTAGGTCTGTAGTTTCTTTACATTATTTTTGCTACGTCTAAAACCGTTCCAGTGGTGTAAATGTTTAGAGCGTCTGCGTCGGAAACAGGAGGTGGCGAGTCATACCTAAGACTTATAAAAAAAATGGAACTAGCAGCTGCCTCGCTTGGCGCACAACCTTACAAGGCTAGTGTTTGGACTGGTCGACTAGCACTAGTGTCAAGATAATATGACTGGGTGGGACATGATGATACATGACTGCAGCATGATTCCCCAGTATTAGACACTACAATAACCTGCAGCCATTTGAAGCGATATGACTGAAATGAGTTTGAAAGTAATTAAATTACAAATAACACACACACGTCAAATGGTTGAATAATACAGTATTTTGTTTAAATAACTAATCTATTTGTGAAGCAGATAGTCTTTGTAAACAGGTTTCTGGTGCAGAATCATACCATAAATATTGTTGGAATGAGTATAGCATACTGGTTTAATCGAATTCAGGCAGAATTCAAACTGTAGTAAAGTTAAAGTGAATTTAATGGTCTTTAGAAGCATACAGTCTAGTATTCTATCAAACTCTTCACCGAAATTAGAATGTCACTTAATTTCGTTTTACAATGAACACCAATACCTGATTTCTGTAATGCTATATAAACATAGGTACGAGTGTGGTGCGTGTTGAACTCGCTAGTTAAGCACATTTAGCATTATGTTCAATCGAGTGATTTGTGTTTAAACTAGTATAGTTAAAATAGAGTTATTTTGACGATAATTGTCTTATGGAAACAAGCCATTCATCTTACAGAAACAAGCCATTAGTCGTACAGAAACAAGACATTTGCCGTACACAAACATGCCATTAATCGTGTATGAAGCCACGAATCGTATATCAACAAGCCACTACACGATTTGTAAATGACATATTTGAATTATTCAGCTGATTCATGTACAGAATTATTGTGAATAAGCTTCTTTCTGGGACTAACAAATGTACATTTCAGGCAGATAGTATGATCCGTGAGAGAGAGAGAGAGAGAGAGAGAGAGAGAGAGAGAGAGAGAGAGAGAGAGAGAGATTTGTACTGAAGGCAGATACATGCTAGCATACATATATTTCCTTAAAAATGTTCAGGGGTTATCTCCCCATTGGGGAGATATACATTTTATTTCATCCTGATAAATTTCAATATCTGATTATGAAATGTGAAGCGAATTTAACGGATCATGTAGCTTAGCATGAGGCAATAACATTTATTATTCCCTTTGAAGTTTCATCTGGATATTTCAAGTATATTCATATTTATTCAAACAAATATTCGTGTTATAAACAAACAGATGATCGGAATTCTCTTCAAAGTTAACGAAAGCGTATTTTATGTGAAATTTTCATCAATAGTCAGTGTTTCATCAATGACCACACCACGATGTATTATATCTTACGGAACCGATGAGTTGCCCAGAGTAGCATTTGTGCATTTTAGGAAAATGTACTTAGCTGCCATTTTCCCTGGATGATATAACGAATAATGTGTTACAATTCCGTGTATACAAACAATAGCATCATGTGCCTGCAATTCATGATCTACAATTATCGGTATATTAATAGCTAGATCCTTGATTTACATGTGTATTATGCACGAGGGATCAGAATTTAATATATTATAGACAGATACATGTTAATCTAATCTATTAAAGAAACGTACCAGAGTAGGTGGTTCACTTCACTGTGACCCATTTTTATCGATACCAATCAGGTCATTAATCTCTACTGATGTTGATATAGCTATCAAGTTGTGGCTATAAATTCGCAAACCATGTAATCTATGCACGCCAATAGCCCATGTTGTGTATTACCGTATATAGCTTTTGGTCCATACATAACAATTTTAATTTTAAAGTTATTTATGGATGAAAATTCCAAGAAATATTTTATCATATGTTTAATAATTAGCCCAAGTATTGGCATGTCGAGCAATTCGTGACGTATGTGTTAGAAGGTGAAAGTCGCACTAAATCTAATGAATAAAAAAGTAGTGGCTTTATTTTGGTTGAATAAAGAAAATATGAAGAATTTGAGAATAAAATGAGCATAAATTGCCCCCTATCTATTTTAATCAAATGTACGTTTTGCATAACGTAGAGACATAAATTAATATGGTTGGTTGTCAGTTTCACCGTATCGTTGAGAGAGAGAGAGAGAGAGAGAGAGAGAGAGAGAGAGAGAGAGAGAGAGAGAGTCCCACCTCATATACACTGGTAACTCGAAGTCTGTAGAAGACAGGAATGAAAATATGGGCTGCACCAGCAATAACAAAAATGTATCCCACGCCGATCCACCAATACACAAAGGTGTAGTTATACATTTCGGCCGGAGTGCCCAGAATCGTTATGGCTGACATAAAGCTGGCCAGTAAAGACAGTGATACGGGGATAGGGTTCATGTTACCCCCGGCTAGAAGAAAATCTTTAGTGTTATTTTTATTTCTATCTTTGATTGCATAGAAAATCCCGATAACTCCAGAAACCGCCAATGTGAGTCCAAATAAAACATAATCCAGAACTGTAAATGTTTTTATTTTCCCCGTTTGGAAGCTATAATCATCTCCTTCTGCCATGCTTATTGCGATGAACACGTTTTTACAGTTCCAAGCAGTAATGTTTCCAAATGTCGATTGATTTTAAGATTTTGGGCAAAATTCACAGCATTGCAATCACGATGCTAAAACTCAAAAATACTTATATTACTTTCCGAAATAATAATACTTACAAATCGATTTCAGTCTGTAAACGTTTGCATTCAAACGCTTTAAGATATGAATGAATCCAGAATACGGACACGACAGTGGTAATTGAATGCAGGAAAATGAAAACAGCATCAAACAATTCAGGAACCACAGGCCGCACATATAGCTTGCAGCTTTGTTTTGACGATAACAGTGTACAAACACTTATATAAGGCGCTTGTTTGCTGTAATGAAGATAGACATTAGCTCCGCCTATTTACGTAGTTAGTATAGCTCTTGTATATGTTTAAATACCTGTTGTTTACTTGGACAAAACTAGCATTACTTAATCAAACGAAATTGTCGTCTTCAGATCAGATGTATGCCTGTTTTATTTATATTTATTTGTATAGATTTATAATTCATTTTGATTCTGCAATTTGGAGTACAGCTGTTTCTCTAATGAGTCGAAAATATTGTCTATAATTCAATTTCATGACTGAAAGAAGGCATTTGTATTCATCTTCCATCGAGAAGAGATATAAATATAATTATTAGACAATTTATAATAACATCTAATATCCCTCAAGGTCCACGACTCTTTTAATAGGGCTTAAGTAAATATAGATTTAAAATGGGAAACAAAATGTTGTTTTATCTAAGACGATATTTTTAAAGACGTTAAGTCAAATTTAAAGAAGAGAATAGGTTGAAACATTGATTGGCTGACTAAACATTCAATTTGGTTTATTTTTCAATTAAACTCATAATGTAAATAGATAAATAAACAAAGTTAGCAAGTTAATTTGGTTTCGTATTTATAAAACTGGAAAATCAGAAGAATAATTAGAGCAAACACACATGGAGTACACGCCACAGCAACCGATAAGGACTTGCATGAATGCAGGACTCCAACATTCGCTTTTCGGTCGTGAGTTTAGCATGCTTACCACTGCTACACCGCAGCATAATGTGTAGATTGGTATCACAGAACAATATCATTAAACACAATGGAGAGTGTCATTAAATATAATAAACAGTGTCATTAAACATAATGGACAATATCATTAAATATAACGAACAGTGCCGATAAATAAAATGAACGTCGTCATTTAACATAATGAACAGTGCCATTAAATATAATGAACATCATTATTCAATATAATGAACAGTGCCATTAAATATAATGAACATCATTATTCAATATAATGAACAGTGCCGATAAAT
This sequence comes from Unio pictorum, assembly GCA_030141615.1. Taxonomy (NCBI): domain Eukaryota; kingdom Metazoa; phylum Mollusca; class Bivalvia; order Unionida; family Unionidae; genus Unio; species Unio pictorum. Next base: position 720,111 of record JARLTB010000109.1, read on the forward strand.
ATAACGAACATCGTCATTTAACATAATGAATAGTGCCATTAAATATAATGAACATCGTCATTCAACATAATAAACAGTGTCATTCAATATAATGAACATCATCATTAAATATAATGAACAGTGTCGATAAATATAATGAACAACGTCATTCAACATAATGGACAGTGTCATTCAATATAGTGAACATCGTCATTTAACATAATGAAAAGTGTCATTCAATATAATCAACATCGTCATTCAATATAATGAACAGTGTCATTCAATATAGTGAACTTCATCATTCAATATAATCAACAACATCATTAAATATAATGAACATCGTCATTCAACATAATGAACAGTGCCGATATATATAATGAACATCGTCATTCAATATAATGAACAGTGTCATGCAATATAATGAACATCGTCATTCAACATAATGGACAGTGTCATTCAATATAGTGAACATCGTCATTTAACATAATGAAAAGTGTCATTCAATATAATCAACATCGTCATTCAATATAATGAACAGTGTCATTCAATATAATCAACATCGTCATTCAATATAATCAACAACATCATTAAATATAATGAACATCGTCATTCAACATAATGAACAGTGCCGATATATATAATGAACATCGTCATTCAATATAATGAACAGTGTCATTGAATATAGTAAACTTCATCATTCAATATAATGAACAGTGTCATTCAATATAATGAACAGTCTCATTCAATATAATGAACAGTCTCATTCAATATAATGAACAGTCTCATTCAACATAATGAACAGTGCCGATATATATAATGAACATCGTCATTCAATATAATGAACAGTGTCATTCAATATAATGAACAGTCTCATTCAATATAATGAACATCGTCATTCAATATAATGAACAGTGTCATTCAATGTAATGAACAGTGTCATTCAATATAATGAACAGTGTCATTAAACATGATGAACATCATCATTCAATACAATGAACAATTTATTCCGAACTATAACTACTGGATCACAAAACAATAATCATTACAATAGGCAAGGGCTGCAAATATTACTTTCTACAAAAAGTTCCCTTTTAAGTATTGTAATTTTGAAATCATCATGGCAAAAAAAAAACGCAATTGTAAGCGAGGAACGAATACATCATCGATAGTTAAAACAGCAATACATATTCCATAATGATTTTGTCTTTACATTAAATTTATTAAAATGCAGACTGTAATAATAAACATTGCGACAATTTGTAAACAATTGAATAAGCTGTTTTATGAGGAACCTAGATATCAACACGCTACCCAATACATATGATGAAACAATGTAATATATTGAAAACAACCAAAGTAAATAGCAACAAAAACATGACGCGAAATATATAATGAGAGTACGAATGCTTTATTTACTAATATAGGCCACCTCCCCATATCACAACATAAATAAATAACGTGTGCGCCATGATACATTGATTGAAGAGGGTTTCTCTCTATGTATTTCAATGGGTATTTTGAAGGCAGATTAGGAAGTACCAGAATATTGTCAAAACTATTTGAGATAATCCGTTATCATATAAGCAATAACTCATCAAGTGTTCTATATATCGTAATTCAAAAGAAAGGAGAGGAGAAAAAGATTTACAACCTGGTTCAGAACTTAAATTATTCTGTACGTTAAAAGTAAAAGAAATATATGTTATTCAAGGTCCAAATTATGTCGTAAAGTTGTTAATTTAGAATTAAAACTGATATGCAGCAGGATATGCAGAGATATTTTATGAATTCAAGAGCAATGATTAAAATCATGTATATAATTAAATAAGTGTCTTCTGAAACAGAAATAAAACTCTGAATGAAGTGAATTTCTTTAAGTTTGGGACTAATGTTGTTTTCGGCACACGTATGGAAACTTTAGAAATAAAATATATATATATATATATATATATATATATATATATATATATATATATATATATATATATATATATATATATATATATATATATATATATATATATATATTCACTAACGAAGTGAAACTTATAAACTTCCATATGATATATCAATTGCAATTAGAATAATCTAATACATGCAATGTGTGCAGTTAAATGTTATTGATATGTCAACATTATCATTTTAAGTGAATCTGATTTTTCTGCAATACTTTAATGGATTTATAGTTTTATAAATTATTTTCATCAACTCAATTTGCATCAAATATTTTGAAAATACAATTTCTACCTGTGAATGCTAAACTGCTAGATATTGCATCACCATTTATACCTGTATGGCATTTCATGTCTTCGCGTTTTTAGTGGTTGGCTTTGAAGCAATTCAAAAGATAAATTAATATGTTGATCCAAATTAATGGCAAAACAGCTATGGCATAATGTCCTCTTTTATGTATTATATTTGTAATCCTTTTACACTGTACCTCTTTTTTAATTTTGTTTCGGTTGCGTGAATAAGGTAATAAACACTATTTCAACGCTTCGAAGTATCTTGTAACTCAGGTCTCTTTAAACGATATTTTGAAATGTGCAAAGGCAGCGTTATTGCCTCGACAAAATTCTAAGACTTCTGCACTTTCATAAAACAATTTATTTGCAATTACAGAAGGTATTGTTTTGTACAACTTACATTTGTACAATATTATAGAGTAGGTTTTGTTTCATTTTGTAATTCTTCTAAAATTTTGTAATCAGTCTTATAGTATTTTTTAAAACATATTTTCTAATATAGTTTGGTTTGTCAAATAGCATAATTTTATGTTTATGCGCCATAAAAAAAAGTTAGCAGGACGTTAATAGTTTAATCGTATATGTTTATGTTGGGGATAAATATTGTATTTACAAAAGATTTTGTTTAATAAGGATTACAGTTTCGTTGACTGATAAAAGTGTAGTTAATATTGCCAAGCATCCTTTTTGACGATGAAATGCTATACAAATTAAAGATTGCATTAGGGTGATGTAAAAACATTTTTTACCGGTATGGTATATTATTTGATCGATAATGCTTTTATACGTCCATCAAGTCTTTATACGATTGTCGTAGATTCATCAACTTGCATTGTTGTTTGTGTTAAATGCTTATTTGTCATGTGAACTGGTTTGCTTAGTTTACCTTACCTATCCTCTGCTAGCCTGGTTTTCGATACATCAATATTAAATGACATTTATTACAATACAGACGCCCGGCTCTGTCTATTGTATTTTGCATTATATATTAAACATACGTTATGCATTGTCATTTATGATTCATGCTAAGATTTAGTCAGATTATGACAATTTAATTTTTTGACATTTTGTATCTCATGCAAGGTACTAAATTGGATATCAGGAATTCATTTCTGTATAAAATGGTGAATTGTGATCGATTATTAAACCGATCCGATTGATTTCGAAAGATGTGAATCAAGGAAAAAATAGATTCAACAACAAATATACGCAGAAATAAAGAACGAAAATATGATTTTTTTGGTAAGACTGATCAGTGTTGGATCAGCCAGCCGAGCGTCGGACGTGATATCCAAAGGCGGATTTATCATGCACGCCAAGCAGGCCCTGCTTGATTTGTTTCAGTGTGTCCTTATACTTTTACCTAATAGTCCATCATCATGATTACGCTAAAACAAATGTTGAAAGTGCATCGCAAATCAATTAAAAATAAATTCTATATTCTCGAGTATCTGAAAACTGCTATGTGTGGTAACAATTTAGTACACGTCAAGGGTTTCCATAGAGTTGACATATCGCTACTTGTCAAACATGCTGATCAATTAACCAATCAGTGAACGTACATTAGACACACATACAGGCATTGCTTTCGTCCGCCATTTTCCTCCGACAAGCTGCCTGAGGCCATACTGAATTGATTATGATAAATATTTATACATTGTGCAGTGATTTGTTGATTTCTCCATCAAAAAGGCTGACGAGAAGTCAGTGAGAGTCTCGCAATTCAGATAGTCGATAGTCAGATCGTCTAAATGGATGCATTGGATTTATATCCTTTCCCGAAATATCGACAAAAGTTCAATTGGTACGTACGTTTTAGTGGTCAGCTGAACATGAAAATAATTAATGGCAATTACAACTTGCTTGTTTGCATAAACGTATTTAAAATGTACTGCCTGTCGACGGCTTGAAGTGATGAAGAAAGAATAAAAACTGAAATTAAAAAATATATGTAAAAACAAATGTTTCTTGAATATGGGCGGAATAACTTGTGTATTCTGATTTATATTATTTTTCGTGTAAAGGATGGACCGATCCCCAGACCGCATTATTTTAAAGTTTAAACATTTACATTTCAATGTATGATTGTCCCGAAAATAACAATTTTACCTCTCGATCTTTTAAAGTACTGTAGAACATTTATACTTTCTCAAGGAGCCGAAAGAGGGTTGGGAATATAGACATGTGATACTAAGAAATACCAAAACAATGGTTTCAGATAAATATCGTCCGATAATTGAGCACGTATTCTTATATTTACATCAACATACATCACTGATTAATAGTCCGTCTGACAAACACAGTTGAACCTTAAAATTATTATGTACAACAGTAAACTTCTAAACAGTAAACATATCGGACTTTGTTATTATCCATAAATAATGTATTTCCAATACAGCCTAAACACAAGCCAGATAAATAAATAAGAATAAGATTATTTACTAAATACACTAGTATCGTTTGCATCGAATTTCCGGGTTTATGAATAAGTTCGCGAGCAGCTTTGATTTTGATGTTTAATATTTACTGAAAAAAAACAGTTAGGTTATTACTGTACGTACTTGAACTACAAATATAAATATTGTCTAGTGCAGTAAAATGTATATAATTTTGTAATTATACATGTTTTAGAATAATACAACTTATTTTTTATAAATATATCACTTAAACTGAAACATATTTCTGTGCTAAATACTGCATGTTTGTCGGAGGTTAACTGGTTGTCATTTCATGTGATTGGTAGGCGGAGTGGTCTATCATCTGGCGTAAGGTCAATTACTTTCGGGGCAAGGGTTGGGGATCATGTAGTGGTCACCTTTTTAGTTTTAGGCGTGTAGGCCAAAACATATGTAGAGGTGAAATCCAATCTCAGGCAGGTCTCCTTGCCCATTTTGTGCTGGCGCCATGGTGCATGTTATTTAAAAATATAATAATGTGCTCCAAAACAAATACGACATACTACACATCTTCTTTTTAAAATCATCTCTGTCCAAAGTTCCAAATTTAGAATCGATTTGCAGGTATATATTTTTTCTCAGTCTGTGTTGCTATCAAGTCTTTTTCTTATCACCACTGCAACGCTTCTCTATTTCTAGCTCGTCTTCCATGTCCGTAGTTCACAGCAATGTCCTTTTAAATTTGATAAATTAGTTAAAGCTTGTTATAGGTCGCTCACAATTGCATTAACTATTATGAGTCCTATTCTGCTAATACATATGTAACCGTTGTATGCTTTACTACCTCTCGTGCATCACTTAGCTGTAAGTGTTCCCAACGTTTTAATGAGACTTAATACCTGACGTAACTCAGAAATAACCTGATGTATATATGTATGTATGTATGTATGTATGTATGTATGTATGTATGTATGTATGTATGTATGTATGTATGTATGTATGTATGTATGTCTATCTATGTGTGCGTTTACATGAATATATGTGCATACCCATGTTCGCGCGTGTGTGTACATGTATAGGTGTGCATGTCCATCTATGCGTATGCGTGTATATGTATTGGTGTGCATGTCCGTCTATGAGTATGCGTGTACGTGTGTAGATTTACATGCCCATCGACGCTTATGCTTGTACTTGTAAAGTGTAAATGTACATCTATTGGTATGCGTGTAAATATATAGGTGAGCATGTATTTGCGTATGCGTACACATATGATCATGTGTGTACATGTATAGGTGTAGATGCCAATCTATGTGTATGTGTGTCCATCTATACGCATGCGTGTACATGTATAGGTGTGCATGTATATCTCTACGTTTGCGAGTATATTTATATTTGTGCATGTAGATCGTAATTCTTGCGAATATATGTATATGTGTGCTGGTACTTCTCTACGCCTGCGTGTGCATCTATAGGTGTGACTGTACATCTATACGCATGCGTGTACATCTATCGGTGTGTATTATATAAAAATCTATGCATGCGAATGCATGTAAAGGTGTATATGTATATCTTAAAACATGCGTGCACATGTTTAGGTGTGCATCTCCATGTGTATGCGTACTTCTTTGAGCATGTGTGTACATGTACAAGTGTGAATCTCCATCTTTACGTATATCTCTACGCCTTCTTTTACATGTATAGGTGTGTATGTACATCTCGACGCATGCATTTACATATATAGGTGATTATGTACATCTGTAAGCATTGCGTGTACATGTTTAGGTGTGTATATGCATCTCTTAACATGCATATAAATGTACTGGTGTGCATGTACATCTATCTCTACGCATGCGTGTGTATGCATAGTTGTGTTTACACACCTCACCATATGCATGTACATCTATTGTTTTGCATGCACATTCCTACGCACGCGTATTCATCTATTTGTGCGTTTGTACATCTCTAAGCATGAATGTATATGTATTGGGGTGTATGTACATCTCTGCGCATGCGTTTAGATCTATTGGTGTTTATGTACATTTCCACGCATGCGCGTTCATATATAGGTTTATATGTACATCTCTTCGCATTCGTGTTCATCTCTTGGTGTGCCTATACATTTCTACGTACATATGCACATCTGTCGGTGTATATGTTGTTACGTGCGTAGGCTCGAATAAGCGGAACACAGAAAGAAGTGAAAATAACAAGCTTGTAAAATTTAACAATCAATTTATTAAGTACAAATATTTTCATAAAAAAATATAATAAACTTACGGTTTTAGAGAATCAAGTCCAAAAATAATCCAATATAGAATTCACAAAAATAATCCACTAATAGAATTCCAAGAGTCCTGATAAATAAATGTGCTAATAGTTCCCGGTTCGAATCTTGACGATCTAATCCAATATGGACGACGATGTCACGTGATTTATTCAGTTCTTGTTTTTTTAATAATAAATGAAAATCTATGAGCACATATTCTTTTCCAGATAAATAAAATAATTCCTCTTGCTCCAATGAATTGACACAGTTTCCAGTACACGGTAATTAAAAATAACTCAAAAAGAAGACACATCTTAATATTATAAAAGCCCAATATCTACTGACTTTTCTCTCACAGTACACTAATTTAAATGACCGTTTTTCGTAAGCAAGAGGGATCACGTGATTTTCCAAAAGGTCACAGAAAGAACGTATGATCATAAAAACACGTACGCATGAAAAAATCAGCCACCACTCACGCCTCAGAAATAAAAAAAAAGATGTCCTTGGAAAACAACCAATCATTTCTAAGGCCTGTTTATCACTCTGAAGCAAGGTCAGAAATGAGGTTAACAAGCAAGGTCACACCTGTGTTTACAGATAAAGTATAGGTCAACCTGAATTTTCCAGAATAGATATCTCCCAATTAATGAATTTTAAGCCCAAAATGATAAATTTGGATCTGACATTTAAAAATAATTATTTAAATCAAATATACGTAACACCTTCCCCCATAAAATAAAAAGAAAGGTTTATATGTTAAAACTCTTTTTATCACAAACCAATTTACATCTGAGGTTAAAAGAACTAGTATAAATTACACAGTATAATAAATTGTTATACACGGGAAAAAGCGTCTGCAAATATATTATCTAGAAACAGCTTCAACCTTTTAACTTGTCCATGTCCCACAAAATGTCCTAAGAAAGTCACACAAGCACGGCAGAACTCACTTTTAGATACATTAATTGTCAAACATGCATCAGTGAGTCTGTCAAAGAATTTTCGAATTGTTGCTAGATGTTCTATCCAGGTGTCGTTGTAGATGATGACGTCACAATTTTCTAGACCAGAGATGATAATTTTTATGAGACGTTAAAATGGACTTTCTTTATATTGGTAGAGTCCATCTGGAGTCACAAATGCCGGGAGTTCCTTTGTTCTTTCCGTTAGTGGAATCTGCCAAAATTCTTTCATAAGGTCAAATTTGGTGACATACTTTGCATTCCCAATTTTATCAATACAATCGTCAATTCTTGGTAATGGGAATGAATATGTTTTTGTCACTCTGTTCACCTTCCTATAATCAGTGCACATACGGAAATTTTATCTGGTTTCGGAACAAGTATGCATGGTGAACTCCAATCACTTGTACTGGGCTCGATAAAATCATTCTCCAGCAAATATTGAATTTCCTTTTTTTAAAGTATTCCTGTCTGAGTGGATTCATCCTGAATGGATGCTGTTTAAAAGGTTTAGAATTTTCAATTTCAACATCATGAATTTTTTTTTTGTCCTTGTAAGAATATCTGGAAATAAGGGCTCATATTTAATTAATAATTGTTTGAATTCATTTCTTTCCTTCACTTGCAAATATGAAAGTTTCTGGTCTAGATTTTTCATAATTTCTGAATTACAAATATTCGTCATTTCAATATCAGTCATCATTTCAATATCAGTATAATCTGATGATATTCCTTCACTAAGTGGGACAGGTACAACTAAATTAATTACATGTTTAACATGGCTATCTCTTTCAATATACTGGTACTCCTATAATTTATTTAGATCCCAGAAGCACCAATACTATAATTTAACTAATTCATTTTCTTCTTAACTTTGTAAAGGCCGTAATATCTAATCTGAAGAAAAGTAAGGAGAATGAACAAGAGTAACACAACTCCATTATCAGACTCAAACGTTCTCTCCCTTGAAGTTCTTTCAAACCATAGTTTCATTTTTAACTTGAATTGTTGAATGCACAATTCATTCACAACTTTCTGGAAAATTCCAGACATGAAATTTAAACCTTGATCAAACTGAATAGATTTGGGAAGGCCATATTGAGTAAAAATCTTTATCAAAGCTTTTACTATTGTTTTATATTTTATATTTCTCAACGGAATAGCCTCTGGAAACCTTATTGACGCACACATAATGGTCAACAGGTATTGGTTACATGACTTGGTCTTGGGTAAGGGATCTACACAATCTACCATAATTCTACTAAATGGTTCGTCAAAGGCAGGAATAGGTTGTAGATGAGCCTTAGGTATCTTCTGAATGGGTTTTCCTACAATTTAACAAGTATGAAAAGATCTACAGTATTTGACAACATCACTTTTGATTTTTGTCCAATAGAAGTGAGTCAAGATCTTGTGATAAGTTTTATTAATCCCTAAATGACCAGCCAAAAGAGTTTCATGGGCCATATTAAATATTTCCTGCCTATAAGGTTTTGGAACTACTATTTGATAGTTCACCGACCACTCATCACCAGCAGGTACCTCGGGATGTCTCCATTTTCTCATACGAATTCCATTTTTAATGAAATAACAGACAGGAACTTCAGTGGCTTCAGTCTTACTTCTGGCCCTTTTAAACAAACAAGAGATCTCAGGATCTTTTTCCTGTTCGACGACAAGTGAATGTCGTTTATCACCCTGATTAGAATAGAGTGAACGATTTGTTAAAAGAGGATCACTATGATCCATACCTTCTGATTGATCCAAACAAGGAGTAAAAGTGACCTCATCAAAAGCCTGACCTATCCACGTGTCAGCTAAAGGAATACTGCCTTCATCAACATGAGCCTAACCCATGCATGTGTCAGGTAAAGGAATAATGCCTTCATCAACATACACCCGACCCATTCACGTGTCAGCTAAAGGAATACTGACTTCATCAACATAAGCCTGACCCATGCATATGTCAGCTAAAGGAATACTGGCTTCATCAACATAAGTCTGACCCACGCATATGTCAGCTAAAGGAATACTGGGTTCATCAACATAAGCCTGGCCCATGAATGTGTCAGCTAAAGGAATACTGCTTTTTCAACTTCATTCTCAAGAGCTTTCTTTGCCATAGCTCTGGTAACTGCACAAGCTTGAAATATCTCAGAGAATTCTTTTTCAATTGGATCAATTTTCTAATCCAAATTAGGCTTGCCAGTTACAACTGGATTATTCACAACCTTGTCTCCAGCTAAGTCGTTGCCTAGCAATAAATGAATGCCCTCTACATGTCCTGACACTAAGTCTGATGACAAATTTACACAATGGAGAGGAATATTAACAAAGCCGCACTCTACTCCCTGAATAAGAAGACTTTCATTAATAAGAAGACTTTCATTAGAAGAAGACTTCTCAGAAAAAGGCAAAGTACCTTATAATAAAAGACTCTGAGAAACTCCTGTCTCCCTTAAAATTTTAATACTATGTACACGTATCAGAAAACAATTGCACGAGCCCACAGAAATACCTTACGGTGCGACGTATGCGTGTATAACTATATCATCGATACTGTCAGTAGGTTTAAACGATGGTGCAATATCAGATAATTAATTTGCTACAATTAGGGATATTTATTATTGGTATCACAAGAATGCCAACACACCGTTGCCAACGTTACCAACGCCACATTTAGAATACGTCGTATAGATAATAACGACCGCATAAATAGCTACACGACTGGAGCAGAGTATCGCTAACACAACGCCGTTACCGAGCACAATGATATTACAGACATCAACACAGTATTAGAATTTGATTTTGATATTCCAACTCCTATAAAAGCACTAAATGGTCGGTCACTTGATATCGAATGACACATTCACGACTTTTTTGCATAGTATCCAAATATCAAGGAAGCATTATTTGTTGGATTAGACGACAGTAATTCACTGGTATTCTCGCATACAAACTAACGCTGATGCATTTCGTGGGCAAGCCCTGATCTGAGAAGTCGTTATTATCTCAGCAGGAACATAACGTAGTGAACACATCAATGATGAACTTCAACGGATTGCTATTTAGGTATAATAGCCAACAGCTGACCGCTGCCACTGAAATATCGACGCCAGATTACGCCGTTGAAATATATAAATCGTCCTTCAGAACTGTGCTTAAGATGGCCACTGAGATCGCCAATTTGAATTAAATCGGCACAGACAGCGCGATCGGATTATTTATCAAACTAGCATTTAGAAAAATACATTTTAATAATAGAGATGGCAAAGTGTCTGAAGATAAACCAAAACATAGATACCACAATTAATGTTTAAATTTGGAAATCTGGTAGAAACGTTACCATAAGTGATGGGATAACATAAATATCATGGGATTATAGTGAAGCAACAGCGACAGAAACCCATGATCGTTAGCATTGTTTTGCCCAACAAATGATGCATGTGTTAATGTTTTCCTGATTCATTGTACAAGAAATGTGTTTCCTTAATAAATTTTTTATTACGAACAATTAGATGACGTGTTGTTGGATCGTGTAAATTTATTGTTATGATAACATGAGTTTTTAAAGCATGCGCAAAGAAACCATTCAATTTGTTTATGTACATATCACCGGTACACCATATCTAATGAATATGTAACTGGGTATGTGTATAAAACCTGCTACAAATAACAAAAAGGTTACTTTTGATAACTTTCGGAATCAGAGTATACCTCTGAATAACGTAAATGACGTCTGTGTTTTAATGTCTGCCCTGTGAAAATATTATGGCTGGATATGCTTGTTTGTCAAGCATGATATCGTAAACCACTAGATTGCTGATATCACCGTTACGATCCTCGACAGACGGCGCTTCATTGATGTCTGATTAATTCAATAATATCGTGGTGAGCCGTTACAGATTAATTAAATTCATTAAGATAATTATAACACAGTTGGTCATCCACGGATGGCGCCACTAAATAAAGTGTGTTCCAGTTGAGTCACCTCAATATGAAGTTGAGCATCAACTTAGTTGTACCAGATCCAGATGGACAAATAATAATAGCTTGAATGGAATTTGATAACACTAAATGATGCTTGGCCGGTGCTTGCTCACTTGTCGCTAAAACGTCAGTCATGTTTCATATTGTACAAATGTAACTTTTATAACCATGAGTTGTTATTGTGTTCGATGTAAGACAGGAACGGGCACAACATTTCTGCGAGCATCCACATTGGAAAATAACACTCCGGCACGTACAGGTTAATGTTTAAAATGTGATACAAAAAAATTGAAGTTTGAGTATTCCTGTTGAAACAACGGAGGGCAGTATTGCTAAGGCACTCGGGAAAATACCTTAACAACATGGGCTAAGTATCTTGGAGACAACACCTTCCAGGATATAATTAGTGTGGTCCTGGAACTCGCCAAGATATTAGACTTGACGAATAAAATCAAACAAAACCAGGCGAACGTCCGGTAAATGCAATTGATCAAAAGTGCCTTGTTCATGATGTCGGCTATAAAAATCCATATCTACAAGAACGAACAAGGATGTCAAGTTATTTCACGCTGATTGGATAAAAGCAAAAACATACGAGATTCCCTATCGAATAGTTATATATATATATATATATATATATATATATATATATATATATATATATATATATATATATATATATATAGTTAGATAGATATAGATAGATAAAGATAGGACGATAGGGGATTTGATAAACAATTATTCTTTCCTGCTTTAATATCAATATTTGGGAATCTATCATCAGAGCTGACAGTTTTGGTCAGACATGATTGTATAATTTCTTTTAAAAATTGAAAATACTTACACAATAACAAAGTGCTTATTATTTTTTTTTTAGACTAAAATACTATTTCGGCATTAGTTAAAACCAACTGAAATGCATTCTGGATTATAGTGTGATGCTTCAGAACATTCTATACTTGTTGGCCTTTTTATGTAATATTTAGGATCATTTTTTATTTAATTCACAATTCTTTATGTGTCGCTCGACTGTTCAATTTTGTTTGCATTTCTAAGGAAATATAGTATTTGTTTACCTTTACTAAAATTATTGGTTTCACTTTACGCGACTACAGTTGAGACTTAAAGACTTGATAATGTTTTCTACCTTCATTTGTTCATCATTTTTGTGTTTTGTATTTTCAGTGTTTGCGTAATCTTGCGATATATTTTGATGTTATCTTATATTGTAAAGACTCCTCCTATTCTACCTCCTCCTCCTCCTCATCTTCTCATCCTCCTCTTCAACTACCTCATCAGCCACTCATGATCGTTATTCTTAAGCTCTTCTTCTTAATATATGCTTCCTCTTCTTCCTCCTGCTCCTCCTCCACAACATCATCACACTCCTCCTTCACCGCCTCCTTTTCATTCTACTTCTCATTTTACTCCTTCTTCTCTTCATTAGTCTCCTGATCATGTTTTAATTATCATTCTCCTGCTTTATCCTTCATCGTTATCATCATCGTCATCATGATCAAATCAGCGAAGCCTTTCCTATTATGTGACAAGTGTGTCATGATCTACAAAATATTTAAATATCTATTTTAAGTGTCTTCAGCACAAATTATTCAAGATCTTGTGATAAGTCTTATTATCTTCGAAATGACCAAACAAGGGAGATTTTTGTGCTAGACTAACAATATCTTGTTGGTCTGACTTGGAAGAGCATTGAGTTAGCTCAATGACCAGTCGTGACCAACAGGTACTTCAGGTGGTTTCCGGTGTCTTATAATAACACTAGTTTCAATACCGTGTGCGGCGGGGCCTGGTGGTCTTTGTTTAGGACCACATTTCATGGTTTATGGTTTAACTGTTTATTTTGCTGTTAGGTTGATTGGGTTGTGTTTGCTGGCAGTTTCCAAATACCAATGATATGGCAAATAAAGATAGCAATAACGGATGTCTTATCAGGTAAGAATAGATTATATAGTGACATTGGAGACTGACTATGTTTGGTTAGAGGGGTTTAAATTGGTGCGATTTTTCAGATGGATGGTGGTCGTATTATAGGGTTAATGACTTATATCAGTTGTAGTTTGTTTGGTACTTTAGGTTTAATTTAAAAGTATCTTTCGGATTGTTACCTTAATTACTACAACAATGTATGAGTAATACCCGTGTTTGTTTATCTTAGAGGACGTGGGCGGAATCTACCACCGTTGAAGGTATGATTTAGCAGCGTTTGGATTATCTGGTGTCTTAGTGGGGTTGGTTCCCAATATATACAATGTCGATCCCATTATCATGATTACAGAGGGCATCATAAAGCCCGACTGAGAAGTATGTTGAAATCAAACGCATTTACAAGGTTGACAACGTTTAGAGGTCAAACCTGATTTGCAATGATCCAATGCATTGTCATTTTGTCAAAAAAGATATACTTCATTTCTGAAGTAACGACAACATATACCACACTATTATCAAAACAAGCGTATTTGTTTATCATCATTTGCAGCAGATAAACGATTAAAATAAATTCTCTGACTGTTTTGATGAAGGAAATAAGCACAATATCGTCCACACGCCATGTAATCTGACACTTGTAATCTCACATTATCGAATCGAGTCCGTCCATTATTGATTCTTTTCAAGCCAATGATGTCTTCATCAGAGGCAGTAATGGATAGAATTCACAATTTTCTACGATCGTTGTGGAGTCTGTCTCGACTTCTATTAGTCAAGGTCGTTTTGCCATTGCGGCTCACTACGTTTTCTAGCTAAAGACAAAAGATAACTATAGTTGTCACAAAACAGTCTTCCTACTTTATCCCCGTTTCGACAAATTCTCTATCAAAATAAGTCAATAATTGTTCTACTTGATTTACAAGACTGCGTTGATGAAGAAAATAAAAAAAATATTGTTCACACATCATGGAGTTTTTGCCTTGTACTTTCACATTATAGAACCGATTCGTGTTTAAATATCTTCTCATATAGTCGATGATGCCATCTTGCAAAGTTAGTAATCCATAAGAATCGAAATACTCCGCACTATAATCTTTGGGAAAGTAGATGGTTGCCTAATAAGTTCCTGGTCGAAGTAGATTTCATAGAAATCAGTACAGTGTATCTACAAAAAGTAATGGACATTATTCCGCAGTGGGAAACATGCATTTTAAGACGATGCGTATTTTCTGCTACTCAATTGGTACACGTACATGCTCTCTCCGGGGTTTTGTCAAATTTATGACTAAAATTGCTGCAGATGTTTCGACCAGATATGTAGCATTAATAATTACCCAAAAGGTATTCTCATGGCATAGGTAGTACATTGTGGATTGGTTGTTGATGCCTATTTTTGGATTTTTGTATTCGTAAAAGAAAGGATCATTATTGACCAACTTGCGATGAAAGAATTGTGACCTCTGAAAAAATGTTGGTGTTGTTACTGTCAGTGGCAACAAAACTGCGAATTAAAGTTGTACACAATTGTTTATCTCCTTGTTGCAAACTCAAATTAACAATCACTTGTTCGATGACATACATAGCCTGATTTTGAGTTCTTAAAGAGAGGATCTATCAGATGGTGAGGTAGTTGCTGCGTTGAACAGTATGATGGTTATGTCTTCTTCTTAGCTTAGTCGATGAGCGTAAACTGTACTTGTCTCACTTTCATATAGATGAGTATGGCTCCTTTTATGTTGGCGATGGGATATTAGGTACCTATTTCTGAATAATATTTCAAAAGGAATTCTCCGTCGTATCAAAATAAATTGAGAGAAATCAGTGTAGCATCTACGATAGTACCGGCAACGATGGATATCATCTTCGCTCCAAGTGTCATCGGTAAAGTCTAAGATAGAGTAAGTAATATCGGCATGAGTGCAAGGTCACCGAAAGTACTTTTCGCGTATTCATGGAATCTTATTTGAATACTGATCAAATATGGGCTATTGTACATATTTCTCACAATCACAATGAGCTCCGCAAACAGTATGCATATTATGGGGTTGAATGCCCGTCCCGTGCGTACATTATATGTAAAACAAATTATTAAATCCACTTGATTCTGTTTCTCCTTGTTCTTGTCTTCCTTATTGTCTTTCTCAGTTCATTCTCATATTTGGATGTACAATTATAGTTCAATTTACATTACCTGCAAATGTTCTTTCCAGAACGAACGTGTGCCTTGAAGTTATCGGTTCTAATTAAATGTACATACATTAAGATCAATCGCAATACATCTAAACACTTTTCTGTTAAGTACAATGGCAATACATCTAAACACTTTTCTTTTGTTACATATTGTTTCTTTGGATGTAGTTTTGTAACGAATGCAGCTGACCAAGGCTCTGCTTTTCCTTCAGGAACGCATCTCATGGTTGCTAAACGACCCTGGCATCGCTATAAGCATTAAATGTGTTGCATCAGTGACGTATATTGCTGCACATGTTTAATTGGAAATTCTATATTGAAAAATTATTTTGTCAGTGTAAAATGTTGTGTTTATTTGGAAGAACGCTTGTTGATTGACTTTTAAAATAATTATCTACTTTTAAACCATAATACTAGTTGAACTTTGTTTGGAAAATATATTATACGCACAAGATATGAAAGGTTGTGCTAATGTCTGTTACAATGAACTAAATTTTATCTATATAATTTCTACTGAAAAAGAGTGATTAAAATTCTAAGGATCACAAAAACTGGACATTATTCAACTCGTTTCATAAATTCAGTATTAGATTATTGCCCATGTCACGGAATTGTGTATGACTGGTATCAATATGTATATGTGGTCACAAATGTACTCTTGATTTTGCTACTGCGTATAGCCTTACCGAGGGTGGTTTATTCATTATCGGCTTTTAGTTATTTCGAAATGGTGATTGAAAACTCAGATAATGCTGCATGTGCGAATTGCCTGCAGTTTAAAAGTACCTAGCTGCGCATATTGGGTACAGCTAGGGGTATATATCGACAAAATTCTAAGCAGATATCAAATTACGATCCAGTCTTGTCGGAAAAGCTTCCATCCTTAAAGGAGCAAACTTCCATCCTTAAAGGAGCAAACTTTCTACAGAATAAATACCTAGGTTAGGCAGCGCCATTATATTGGTAATACTATCGTCTGTTTCAAGATAGTTTGTTTTGTAACTGTACAGAATTGAGTTTAATTATACGCTGCATGCCTTGAACGTTTAATGTACATGGATAACTATTTCATGTGCGCGCATGGACAACATATATGAATGTAAAAGTACTTGACCGCGTCAAATGTATTACACGGTTTGGTTGTGTTTAATTTTTGCTGAGTGGGGTCCGTGTGTTGACTGGGGTCCGTTGGTGACCAGGTGCGGTGCCATGTCGTGGGGTCCGTGGGGTGACCGTGGGTGACTGTGGTCCGGGGCTGACCGTGGGATCCGGTGGTGCCCGTGTGCGGTGCCATGTTGGGGTGACCGTAGTGTCCGTGAGTGACCGTGGGGCTTGTTTATGCTGCCTGTGTGTGGTGCCGTGTATGGTACCTTGTTTATGTTTGTTTTTGTGTAAGCTGCCCTTGTGTATGCTGCGTTTTATATAGGTATTATATATAATTGGGTGATATGAAGGTCACAGAACTGTTAAGTTCTTGTGACGTATACCCTGTGTTTTGGTGACGATGGTTCGGAAGAGTGTACTGGTGTTCTCAAATCGAGGGACCAAGGCATCGTGACCATTGTCTCTGTGTTGAATGTAAAGTGCTCTCGAGGGATCTTTCAAACAGACGGGGCAGTGGACCATACGTGGCGACTCCACCACCATTGACTAGAGCGGGTGGAACCGGATATACATCATCGACGTCAAATGGACACCATGATAGTTGTAGCATACGAGTTCCATATTATTTGCTATTACCATCTGCGCAAATAGTTCACATCTATGTATCTGTTTCGTTATCTGAACGATTCATAATTTCACCTTTTCATTGCAGAATCGTTATAAATTGACAGATAAAGGTTTCCCGTAAACCTTTAGGCATAGTAAGAGGAAAACTTCTGAGCAATTTATCGTTTGAGTATATAATTATTTCCAACGCTGGATTGAATGTGCTAAAATGGAGAAAACGTCCGAGGGTTTGGTGCATTTTTTCTCTCAGAGATCAGCTATTAAGTATAGCATGGCGAAAGTTGAACCAATTACTGATGGAGTAAAGCGTTTGCAGACATTCAAGACATGGCTAGCAGGCAGATCGTTTCGATACACGCAGAACGTAGTTTGAAAAGATAAGTCTGGGAATTCGTCTAAGTGTTTTGACTCCTAGAGACATAGCGAAACCAACTGAGATAAATCTGATGGGGCCATGTAAGATCACGTTGTCCTAACTGAAACGGTGCCATACACAAGACAGCTATTGCAATACAAAACAAGAATGCTTCCAATATAATTCATGAATAAATTAATTGATTCAGTACTTGTATGTTTCTGAAAGTACGCGTGTTCGCAGCAAACGTTTAAGTTAACGGTCAGGTGTTCACAGCTTTTACTTGATACTAGTTGCACAGATGTGATTATCAAACGTCATCTCGTGAAGGAAAACCAAAAACTATAGATAGAGAATCCTGCATGCTACTCAGTCAGATCGATTGATTTGTCAAAAGGGTATTGTCATGTACCAAATGTCGATAAGTACCGCCAATTGACGGCATTTGCTACACAGAAAGAGATGTACCAATTCTGACCATCCCGGAAATAGCCCATATAATAAAAGACGTCAACAAAACCGGCGCTGCTGACGTTGATGTGGTAAACATGATTATTGATGTTAATCCACATTACAATTAGGGTATTAGATCACGTCAATTAACATTAAAGGGTAATCGTAGACGATTTCAATGTGCACTTCCGCTGCCAAATATTTTTGGATTTTGTAGAAATGTAAGAAAGGTTATTTTCGGAGCCAAGCATAGAACTGTACTTATAAGAAAGGGTCCTGATGACGTTGATAACTGGAGCGAAGGTGTTGCTGCTGCTGATAAAGCAATATTATATAAAGTTTCTTTCTGGATGCCAATAATGACTATATATATTGCTTTACAAAATATTGCACGAGCAATCTCTCAAAAACAAAACATGATATTTGACAAACTCGGTGTTTCTGAAGTTTCCTTAGGACATTCAGAACCGTCTATAGATAATTTTATTTATTTTGATCAAAATTATGTAGCAGGTATATATCATCGTTTGATGGCATTGAATGGACGTGATCATAATATAGATACTGGATTGCAAGTATGAATTTGATTTACAAATCTGTATCCGATGTTTTTTTTTTCCATTAGAATATCATGCTGTAACACGACAAACTATCGTTGATATACACTTCCGAGCTCGCATAAATGCCGGTGTTAATGACAAAGCAATCGCTATGGTACTCAGTGTTAAACTGATGTTATTTGAAAGTGCTGGTGGACAATATATACTTGTAATTGAAATTTTAAAAAAAATGTCACAAAGTCATGTTAATGTCACCTTGTCTTCTAGTCAGGTAAACAAAACAGATCTTAAAAAATGAATGCAATATATTTATGGAAGATCTTCCTCTAAACTAAAACACAAAATTGACGGAATATCGCACGAAAATTTAAATAAAATCATTAGTGATGAAATATTCGAAATATTTCAGGATAAGCAAAGACAATTAAAAACGACATATCTTTTGTTACAAAATACTATCGTCAGAATTAATTTAGTAACCGCAAACAGCATAGTTGTATGTAATAGTAACGATATCGGATAATATTCCCAATCAAATACACATAGCCAGTGATACAATGGCTAGGACGATATGACTAATATTAAAATTACTGATCTCGGAGAAACAGAATCAAAAGAAATATGATGATGACAGAGACTTTCCAATAATGAACTCGTTAACAGTAGTCAACAAGGAAGTAATCAGTCCTAGATCTCATTATCCAGCTCGCCTAAACGCGTTCTTGAGTTCTCGTAGAAACGTGAATAGAAACTGTAACCAGTTTTTGGAAGTCCAGAAGTCGTTGATGTTAAATCCGCTTGCATAAAAAAGATATCCGACAACGAAGTATATACATTGGCTTTGGGATCAGTATTGTGGTCACCGCCAACTAAAGTTATTAAGCACAGCTTTAAGGTTCCCAGTACTAGGTTTTGCAATATTTACAATATCCACCATAATACCACGGAGTTATCCACTAAAAAATTATTCAGGATCTATGTTTGTACTACTAGATTAAAACGACGAAGTAACATCTGAGGTGGAACCAGTCGATAAAAGACTGAGCTTCATTTATTTTTGGTGTCTTTAATTGATCGTTAAATTAAATATTGTGCTGCCCAAACTACGTGCAATAGGTACAATCATGTGCGTGAATGGCAAATTAAACTAACAAATTTAGTTGATGAGTATGCAGAAAAAGTAAACGAATATTGCAGACATGTAGTTGTCGTTGACATAAACGTATATTAGGTGTCAGCTCTTATCACTGGAACCTGGTTGATTGCACAATTAGCTGCAGGTGTTCTTCATATCATTGCAAAGCATAACTACATGCAGTGAAAATAAACTGCGCGAGTACATAATACAATTACACACAGCAATTCGTTCATACCTCAAATTATATTCGGTGATACCATCAGACGTTCATGAAGGAATATTTGATATATAGTTCATATAATTAATTAAGATTTACGACAAGGCAATGGGAACGTCTGATTTAGAAGAAAATATTAATAAAAATGTCGCCAGAGCAATAACTACTGAACCAAATCGTAGTTGATACAATACCGTTGAAACGAACAATGATATTAGTAATCTCAACCAAAATCTGATTTTAACATCCACTTTCCAACAACAATTCCAGTAAAGGAAATCGTATTGGCACAGTTGCAGTGGGGTGTATATTACAGCTTGCCCAATATTAGGTAAATTTCGTTTTGCCGGTTACAGTCGAATAATTCTTTGATATTTGGTATTAATAAATGATTAGGAATATCCTGATTGGCTTTTTGTACTTATTCCGACAGGTACTTATCAAACAGAACAAATCAATGCTGAGTTCCAGTGTAAAGGGTTTCCCTGGTGTATCAAGGACAGCCAGAACCAACGCGGCTGATTTTACGTCCATGAATTATTCTGGGGACAAAACGTCTAGCTTATTAAATCAACAAGAAAGTTTTGTGGTGAATTTGTATACTATAAATAATAACATGCTATTGATACAACCTTACTCAACCTTAAGTACTGGATCAGTATATACTTATAGTTATCGTGAAGATACATTAAAACATTTGTTGATCTTTTAATATGAATAGACTGTGAGAAACACCAATAAATGATATGGAACTTTTCATTATGAATGGTTCGTAATCCTCCAAATTAGAAGTAGACTGAGGTTTGTTTAAACCAGAGCATTGTTTTCAATACATGACCATAATATCTTAGAAAAGTCCCAATATAAAGTCTGATTTTATTTTTTATTTTTTAGCAATTAGAAATGACATTACATTTTTTTAACAGTAATGATTTCAGACATTTAATATATACAACTTGTGCCAATCTGAGTTTGCTCTTATGAGACTAAGAAAATATTATTACCGCAAAAAAAACTACTGAGAGGATGACTTGTTGCCAAATGAAACTGTGTGAGGCAAGGGGTAATCATGCGTTGTGCATGCGGTATTTCTCAGTGTCCACCTTTTGCTCATCAAGATGTCTTTACATCACTATAGGTAAATTCTTGATTTCTTATATTAATATGACGTATTTCAGGCTATCTTAATCTTTATCAGTTTTCTTTTACCAACAACACCGATCTAATAGTTCTTTTCCTCTTTGCAGATTCGCCATAGGTTTGTCTAATATCCTTTCTGCAATTCATAAACCTTTGTCAATATGCATCAGCTACAATCTCAAAACCATTGAAAGTTGATTCTTTAACCACATCAAAAGCAGCACTTACTTTGTACCTAGAGTAAAGCGTAGACTTCGCGAGCATTGCCAATGCCTACAAATTTAAATTAAGGTCCAATGCTTTCTTGGCCACTTTGAGTTTGAAGCAATTTTCTCAAAATGAGGAAAGTATTGATAATATAGATCTCTCTCTCTCTCTCTCTCTCTCTCTCTTTTCTAGCAATGGGGGTATTTTCCTAATATTTATGGTAACATCAAAACCTGAACTTGAGTGTAAATGATGAATTTCGTCTCCAAGTTAGGATGATTGTAATCTCTTTTGTGTTTCGCTTCATTCTCTCTGTATCTCCTTTTGTATTTATCACTCTTAATTTATCTCTATTTTTACTCTCCACCCTCCCTATTCACCTTTGATTTCGCTGAGTTTCCAGCTCTTTTGTTTAGAAGTTATAGCTTTCTTATGTACTCCCAATCTTCTAGTTACTGCAAATCCAATAACGTTATATCATAACTAGAAACAAAGATACTAGTCAAAACCAAACCACTGTCATTCAACATTTCCTTTTCCGAAAAATTCTGAGTTGCAATATTCCTTATTGTCTGTTTTGTTAAAGATGATTTCTTTTCAGAAGGGTCACAATATCCGAAAAACCCGAGCACACCAATATTTAGTAAGTCATCCGTTTTGATTGTCATACCTCATTCTGAATATGTTTCCTTGTCACCACTATAGGGTTTATGCCTCTAAATTAATATCCACATGATAACCTCAACTTCCATCACTCTGAGGTTTTACGTCAATATGATAAACGGTGTAATTACATTACGACCTTGTTATGCGCATCAATTATTTGATCACGTTTGAATGCAATTGTTATAGTGTTGAATGAATTTAGGAATCCAACCACTCTTCTATTGTTAAATTTTTAAAGTGCACGATATTAATAGGAATGTGAATTAGTTTAATCTATATCTATATGATGTATATATTTTTTTAAAAGTAATGATTATAGTAAGGGTCGTTTCATCAATGATATATTTAATGCTAACATATGGGTTCTACTGTTAAGAGGGGTTACGTCATTTCATGTCATACCATTTAATTCTAAATACCAAGGTTAATGTTGTGAAACATCACGTGATCCAAGAAGGACTGACCTTGTTCCTGATTTTCTAAAATTGGAACATATTGTTTACTGCAAATGAGTATTTCACAATTTTTGATAATTCGTTGAAAACTTGGAATCACATTCTATTTTATTAAATATAATATCATTCATTGGAAGTACCGTGCGGAAACATTTATTTAAAAGCGAGTAATTATTTATATCTTTGGATTTGACGTGACATATTCAAGTATATTTTGGAAATAAATATCTTTTGAATTAACGTTAAATTCAAAATTTACTTATAGTACATTTTGATTTAAAACAATAAGTTTTTGAGTGGCGTTCACAATTAACGATGTGCTAGTTTTCAATAAGAAAAATGTTGGAATGTAACCGGATATATTAGAATTGCCAGCTCGTTTAAGGAATTTTAGGATTTTGTTAACTCTGTAAGTGATTTGTAATTCTATCAATTAGTTCTTTAGGAGAATGCATTTAACTTTTCAATTATGAAAAACGTTTTAGTTTTGCTCTTTCTTGTTACGTTATGTATGCTCTTAGATCATAACATTAAGGTACAAAGATATGATTGGTAAATAATCATGTACACAACATACATTACTTCCAGTATCAAGATATCACATGGTAAAATCTCAAACTTCTAATACACCTCCTTCGAGTACGCCTGCTGAAATATATTTAAGATGAATTAGAATTTTTAATTAGCTGGCTGTCTTATGAAAGACTAATATTCAGCAAAGTAAATGGATTGTAAATCTAAAACACCATGTTATCAAGAGTTGTAAGGTAACCCATTCATGCAGACAAGTCGAAACGACTTCAGAAACATCCAAGAACACGTTGTCTATATAATTAGCCGTTGCAAATCAGTACGATGAAGCCATTTGGCTGTTAATACTGTTAAATAAATATTTAGTTGAATTGATGGCATAAACACAGATGAAGCGAAATGGCTAACAGGTCTACTTAATAAATTTGAACAAACATTATTGAATGTTCACTTCAGTATAAGTATAATGCTACAATACATGCATACACACTTTATCTCCATATGAACACAAAACTAAACACGAATTCAGTTCGATAATTTTCTTTTATTAGAAATTAAAACATTTTCTAAAACTACTCTTGCTTTAAATATTTCGTATATAGTGTTCATACATTTAACAGCAGCAGTATACATATATGTATAAAAACATAATAAATCTTTATCACAAACGAATTATGCATTATGGCGTATACCTGAATACACTGATATGGGAATGCAACAAGAAACCTTCATGTGTCCAGAATTGTTCATTGGCGTATGTTTCAGTAAGATGCAGCAGGATAAACATTGCCAGAATTCTTACAGGAAGCTTTTATTTCTTGAGACATACATATGTTTATTGTTGTACAATTGAAAAATCTGGTATGCATAGATCATTCATGTGCGCATATTGTTCGATAACAGAACTACAATTTTATACAACATTTAATCGGTGACAAATAGAGGTACAACAAATTCAATAATTTCATATCTTTTCTGCCACGTATGGTTCTCAAAAAAAAGTATTGTTTTGATATCCTTCTGAAGTAGGAATGCGCATTTTACATGGAAATTATTCATCTGTTTGTTGTCGAGGAAGCCATTCTGCTTCTGGTTAGATAAATGTTTTCTGGAATACAGCTGAAAGAAATGATGTGCTAAGCGTAATCTATGATGTCTCTACCGGTCCGGAAGAAAAGTGGAGAATAGGTTCAAGAAGTGTTTGTTATCGTAGCAATGCCATTGCTAGGGACGAGAATATAGAATGTGGCTATGGACTCAAATACAGTTCTGGAGACGATGTTCCATGGGTACTATGATGTTAGGGAAGCAAATCCATTGCTAGATAAGAGAACATATGTGCAGAATGTTGTTAGCAAGTAAAGTCAATTGCTAGGGACGAACCCTTGATATAATGTTGATATGAACGCAAATCCATTGCTAGGGAAGAAATCTTATTGGTAGAATGTTTATATGGAATCATAGCCATTACTATGTACGAGACCCCACGGTATAATGATAGAATATATCCCACTAAATATTAAAAAAATGAAATTGCCTACTTCATGCTTCAGTACGTTTAGGGCGGAAATTCCGGACATTATTTAAGTAAAGCCTTAAACAATATCCTAATAACATGATATACATTATTTATCAGCGACCATTCAGGTGATGAGCTCAGATAACAATTTCATAAAATTGTGTGTGCCACGGCATTGGAAAAATGACACCTTAGACAACAATTTGACAAGGCATACGATACAAATTATTATGCAAGTTCAAAGTATATTCGCTCATTTTAAAAACATAATAAAATATTGATTGGTTGCTATGGAAGTAGGATCAATATTACGAAGTTACCGCCTTTAGCTTATAATACATTTAACACAACCTTGCTATGAAAGCAACTTTGACATACATTTCCGGTTTGTCTGTCCTGAGAAATATTCCTACTAAGTCTTTCACCAGTATTACCTCATTCCCACTGGATACTTCTAAATATATATTAAACCGTGATCCTTTTAAAATCACCAAATATATATTAAACAGGAATCCTATTGAAATCACCGAATATATATTAAACAGGAATCCTATTGAAATCACCGAATATATATTAAACCGGGTTTCTACAGAAATCGCCAAATATATATTAAACCGAGTTCCTAGAGAAATCACCTTGTTGACATGGAAGAATATTCTGAGCAGATCCTATGCAAATAAGCACTCTTTCCAAACATTGACACATATATGTTCCAACATTTGGGACAGGATGTCGAAAATAGATTTAGACATAGCCTCCATGGATACAATACCATTATATCCGTAATCATCTTGACCTTAAGTGTTGCAGATAAACGTTTTGATGACGACCGTACAGGTCATTTTTTTTTTGGTGGAGAAGTGCAATTTTCACTAATGCTTTCCCCTTTGCTAGATTAACAATGATTTTTATTTCTGGAGAAGAGGAGACAATACTGGTCCATATTAAGAAACGCTATAACCAAGTTTATTCCAGAGTGATCAAGTGTTTTCGAAAAGTCCAAATTATATTTTATGCGAACACACAGAGTACGTTCATTTGACCAGTGCAAAGTCGGATCATACCTTGAATACATATTGGTCATACACTGTATGCAGCTTCCAGACAATATTATAACGTGCGTAATGCTAATTCATTCTATAATTAATTTAAAGTGTAAAAAAACCTCACCAGTCTTGGATCGAAACAGTTACTGGTAACAAGCAATTTATAAAGCATGTAATGTCTCGTGATTCATTTGCGTGTATTTTTACGATCCCTGAACAATTGTCAAACAAACACGGGAACAAAAACATATTTACAGTTTTAAATCACTGAACTATATATATATATATATATATATATATATATATATATATATATATATATATATATATATATATATATATATATATATATATATCAGTTTCGTTGTAAATGATTTTGAATAAAAGTGAGATAATCTTGAACCAGCAAATATGGAAATTGTTTCAAAAACCGTAGTTAACAACCCATACAACTTTCTTTAAAGAAACGTACAAAGGTTGATCATATTCTCCTATACATTTTAAGTTCAATTAGTGCTTGAGTGGAAGCTCCGGGATTAGTGCCGTAAATTCCATTATTTCCGATGTCAGATATACGACCATCATCAGTATCATTGTCGTGCTTCTTGTCTTTCTCGATGTGCCAGATCTCATTATCAGGACGCTGTTTATGGTCCAATGTAGTCTGTTCTTTCTCGGCAATTTCGATATTAAAATATTTTTCTACTTCTCCCGTTTGCAGCTCATTTGCCGTATGGTTGTCATCGGTGTTAAGGTGTTTAATCTGAAACAATACATAAAGCAATGGTATAATTAAGACATTATGAAACTAAAGTCTCGGATTATGTTGTTGTTGTTGTGGGTTTAACTCGATTTTGCAGTGCATATTAGGACGTATTTGACGGCCAGTATAAGTGGTGGAGGAAGAACTCGGGAAAACTCGGTACGATCCACCGATACGCGGGAAGCTACTGGCAAGATTTCTCACATAACCAGGTTGGCTGAGTCGGACACTCGAACATACCTGGACGTATGTGGGATAGAAATGATCGGTAAATGCGAGCGCTTTATACCGCTTTATACCAATATTACCTCATTCCTACTGGAGACGTCTAAATATATATTAAACCGTGATCCTTTAAGAATCAACCTGTTTGGGATTAAACGTTTAACAAAAAGCTAAACGGGGTAATGGGGAACTCCAGACAGTCCAAGCCGCGTAAATTAATGGCTCTAGTGCGGTTCATATAATATTCCTCAGCTTTCATGATTGATTTGCACCAATAGATCCGTTCTAGAGTTCTGAATTATTGCTTCAAAGTATTTATGAAAATTGATTATTGCTGATCAATGGTGCTGTATGATTTCACGCGATGTGGACTGCTGCCACAGAACAAGGCAGGAAATAACTTGGTTTCGCCTTAGGGATAAGTGTTACATTTGTATTTGATTTGTGAAACATATTCAGTTTTAATGTCGTAGCCTGAACTGCAGCCTTTATCACTACGGGGATTTTAACGGAAACAACTTGTTACAAGTTGCTTTTTATCGTTTAATTAGTAGCAAGTTTGTATATATTTTAAGTCAGTACCTGTTATTACGACCAGTTATTATGAGCAGATTTGTTTTATTGTAGTTGTCTGCGCCTATGTGTGTGCGGGTATATCAGACAGTCGTTTTGACCATCTGTATGAGGTGGGAAATCAAAGCCAATTAAGAAGGAACTGCAAATTTGTAATTTTTTGCTCATGGTAGCTCCATTACACGTGTGTGTGTTTGTGTGTGTGTGTGTGTGTGTGTGTGTGTGTGTCCAATACCTGTAATGAACAACACAGAGTTTAGAAGAACTGTGTGGTTCGAAAATGGACCCGTGAACCATGTCAGCATGTTTTGTTTGCAAGATTTTGCAAGTATTTTGGTTGTAAATCATGCGTGCTGTACAATTGGCAGCGTTACCAACAATTGTTAAGTTGATTACAATTGAACATATTTGTTTCAACCGATTATATTGTTTCAACTGAGTATAATTAAGTTTGTTCATTCAGGAAATTATTTGAATCTTAGTTTCAATAAATGTTATTTTTTGCATCTTACAGTCAATACATGAGTGTATAAATTTGAATTCATTTTTGAATATACGAATCACATTTGTGTTTTCCCATTTGTGAATGGCTTTGTAAAGTAATTGAATGAGTCGTATATATAGAGCGTAAAAGACTCACTGTATTTGTAGAGTATATACACATTTTTTTTAAAATATTCATTTTATAAACTTCATCGTTCATCACAGTGTGTTATGTTGTCATTTAATCCAAGAATCCAATCAGCTCAAATCTTTTACAGCTGCAATCAACGAAATTCAAACGCTCTTCCATTTGTGTGTGGTTACCTTTGAATTCAGATCATTCATTAATGTTTCCTTCCGAAAAATAGAATATTGCTTTAAATTCTGCATGAATGACAAGTGTCCACAAGGGACAAAATTCAATAGCCGCTTGATTCTTATTTATAGAAAAGTCAAATTACAAATTATTCCGCTAGAGCTGCACTGATAGGATCTCGAAAAATATTTTGAACACGCTCGTTACAATTGCAAACGTATGGAAAATAACGTGTACCTGAAGAAACCATCATGTAACAAGTTTATTATTTATTTATCTGTATATATATATATATATATATATATATATATATATATATATATATATATATATATATATATATATATATATATATATTGAAATAAAACCACGAGACAACACATTGTTTAGGTTCAATAATTTTATCTTAGGGCAATCTTAGTGCTTTGAATTTTGATAATAGTCTAGGTTTTCAAATATTTAAAATAGCTTGATAAACTCTGCATGAAACAATAACTCTATCATTTGCAACGTAGATCATTATATTTTCCTACACATTTCCTGGTTAGACGCACATTTGTTGATAAATAATAAATATGCCATAAATATTTTGGCTGGAGTTGTAAATTCGTATTTTGAAAAGTAAATTAAAATAGAAGGCACAATTAATAGTTGCCGCTTTTTTCATTTTATTGTTTAAAGAATGAAACGGACTAAGTTTGGGCATCAGGGATGTTCAGTCCACGACAGTTCCAAAAGTCAAACGCAGTAACAAATGATGATCAGAAGTAAATCACCATGGAAACTTACGCTTAACCTTATAAATCTGTCTAGATAAAAGACTTATTTAGGTATGTAAGTCGTCCTGCACTGATGCTATTATGTCACATGACTCGTATCAGTCTGTGATTAACACTGTTTAAAAGCATTTATATGAAAGTGTTAGGTACTTAATCTCTTACATTTGTGCAGGCCACTTCTTATGGTTTAGGTTAAATGTATGTTATGCATATAAGTATGGATACAGGTCAAATAGGTTGAAATAATTCATAAACTTCGACGTGTTATAAATTCGTACCATATCATATCTGACGCCAAATCTCAAAGGTTTTAGAATCTTTTCCGGTAAGAAGGGAAAGATTATATCAAACAGTGGAGCCATCAGCCTCGGATCCATTTCGCTAGCCTTCGTCCGACCTGCGATGTAAAAGAAACATTCAATACTTTTTTTATTGTATTCTTCTTTGTGTGCTTGAATGCTTGAAATGTATCATTGATTTAGCAAAAGGTAAATACTACTATTTTACTCCACAAAATTGATATTGGGCCTTCGAATTTAACCTGGAAAAATAACAAATTAATCTTAGATAAATATAATTCTTTGCAAAACCAGGAAAATCTATATGCGCGAAACAAAGTCACTTCACAGTTTCCTTCATAAATGCGTACACCATATTTTATGCGACCATCATTATTTAAATAAATATTTGTATTATATTCATTATGCGTTTTTAAGCATCTGTGTCTTATTCTGATATCAAGCATTTTTAAAAAAAGATCTATTTGACCTTTGGAAACAAGAGTACTATAAACGGTACAGTTTACGCACAAAACTTGTTGAATAGTTCTCCTTGTAGAAACAAACAGGTATTAAGCGAATTTGCAGAAGATTAACCTTTAGTCATGGTATGCTGTTTTGAACCAAACCTACTGTTACTATACAAATACTCTCCTGTTACACATGCCAATAGCGTTTGGCCACAACATATATCGGTGTGTTTGTTGCGCCAAGTGCAAGGCAACCACAATGTTTCACAAATGAATTTACTCCAGAACAAATGCTTAATTCCAGAAAAAAAATTGTAGTATTTATCCTTATGACTCTAAAATCGACAGACTTCCTTTTTACTTTAACGTGCAATCACTCCACCTTTCTTGGTCAATGTAATTGGTCTAAAACTAAAACTAATGTCATTACGCTACAGTAACAAGGATCTAGACCTTGACATACTTTTACCGTAGAAGTGTAAACCACCTGAAGTCTCTTTGAAGGTGTATGGCAGAATATAAAACTGTTTGCAATGGTCATACGTCTTTCCGTAACCCCTGTGACCTTGGTCATTGACCAGTTGCCCTTAGAAACAGATTAACGTTTGCTTACTGCATCGGCAAGCGATCTATCATGTCCAAAGAATTGTGTGAAAACCGTGTTTTTCTTTCAATTCCAGTGAATTGGAGCTTTCAAATTTTGACCTTAATGTCTAAAAAAATTTTTGACCTGACATAAAGTGCATAAATAAAGCTTAGCCATGGCCGGCCAGCCGAAAAGAGATACACCAATATACTCAGTGCCTTTTGCTGGTACCAGAATCTTGAGATTTAGGTCAAACTGGATTCAAAAATATCTGTCTCACAGATATGGTCCGATTTCATACCTAACAAAAAGTGAACTTTGTCATACATCAAGAAACAAAAATGGAAGAAGAATATCGGTCGATACCTGTTAAAAAACTGACAATCAATCCTATGACAACTGCGGTAAGCACTGCTGTAGCGCTGTACCAGATGTAGGACAAAGTGTACAATCTGTAAAGTGGACCGCTGAAATAAGAAATACAATCATGTTGCCATAGCTGATACACTGACACTGTACAAACAATATAACATTTTACGTACGAGAAAGATGCATATAAAAAGCGGGGAGCACATATAAACATGCAAAACATTTATAACAAAAAGAAACAAATCCATACAGTTCACTGGGGTCGGAAGCAAATATAATGAATTACTATAAATTAAGGAGAAAAGAGCTCTCAAAATATTTGACGACTATCTTCACTTCTAAATGTCAACATTTTGAAAATTGCCATGTTTAAACTCTATAGAAGAAAGCATGTTTTACGTTTGTATTTTGCAGTCATTAAAACTGCCAACATCACTAACAGTTACAAGTAAATAGAAACATGCCTACCATGGTTTATTTATCTATTTCAGTTTGTCTTATTACAATCTCACAAATGAGTTATTTGTGTCAATGAGACGGAACGACAGGTCTAAACGAAGACATCCCGACAAAAAACTCTAAGACAGTTGGAGAGGAGGAACATTGAAATTTTTTTTAATGATATCCAATTTATATTTATCAGATTCATGCAGTTTTATCAGCCAAGACTGTTCTTACCGTGTTTAGCTAAGAATGTTATGATTTGCATACAAACAGAAAATGTGATTTGTCATACAAAATATGTGATTTGCCCAACAAGTAAAATCAGCAATTTGTCACACAAGTAAAATATGTGATTTTTGATACAATTAAAATATGTGACTTGTCATACAAGTAAAATATGAGTTTTGTCATGCATGTAAACTACGTGACTTGTGATGCACTGTTCTACTAAAAACGTTCGACATTACCTTTACTTTGCTTGGATACATTCAATTTGTTATTTGTGCCTATAGGACGGACACATACATACATACATACATACATACATACATACATACATACATACATACATACATACATACATACATACATACATACATACATACATACATACATACACTCTGTAATTAAATTTTTGAAAGAATCGAATTTATTTTGTGACCAAAGGAAACTGTCTCTTTTAGTTCATGCATCTTCTATTCTGTTCTTTAGACGCTTAGAAGATAATAATGCTAAGGTAGTCATTGTCCTAACAAGACAAGCACTTACTGCTCCACTACTGCTGAAGAAGAGGTTGCAGCCGTATGTATTGCGAGCGTAGCATTATGGGTAAACGTCGATATCATGGAAGATGCTGTGGTGCCGCTTATGTTGACTAGTGATGTAACAGACGCAGCTGTGGTCGTCAGATTCCAGTTACATTGTGACAAGTCCAGGGGAGACTTAGGTATCGCAGGTTTAACTATTTGAGTGCCAATCCCGATCCAGAACATGAAGACAAGGCTACTCAACAAACCGGCATAGGCACCCTATTGAATTGGATATTCAGATATATATATATATATATATATATATATATATATATATATATATATATATATATATATATACCTCATTTTGATCATGCCTTTAGTTTTGCTTTTAAAAATACTTGAAAAAGGTTACCAGTCTCTTTTTCGCTCTGTGATTTAGTGGAAATGATAGCTTTTGCACTTGAGTACCAATATATATTAGGTTACTAAAGAGGCCAATATATAAATACAAAATATATTACCATCATGAAAATAATTCTCAGTCTTTTACGAATGTAATTGTAGCAGATGAACTTAAGAACACTTCACCTAGATTTTGAAAAGCTAAACATTAACAGAAACAAATGGTGTGTTTGTGGCGAATCTTGAGAGTTTCGACACATCTAAGTAGAACTGTTTGCACATAACCAAAATTTACGATATACTCATTTACATTAATCATAAAAAATATATTGCAACGACTCTATAAAGATGCAGACTTCAATTGGTTTATGGCGGATACAGTAATAGAACAATGGAGATAATATATCTATGTTTAAATATTTTCTCTGTGATGCTTATTTGTTTGTTTTCATTTATTGCTTTGCCGTTACTTTAAAAAAAACTGATATACTTCTGTTTCTCTTTTTCTTTTCTGTGCCACTTTTTGGGTCGGTTTTTTCTGACGACTTTTAGCTGTAACATTACTACACATAATTGTTGATGTTAGCTAAAATTCCGGTTTCTACTGCCAAATGTTTTTTTATATAATGTTATGTATCGTCCTTTTACACAAGAAATGAAAGAAAAGTATAACCTATTTACAATTTATATCATTAAATTTCGCAACATTTAGTGGTGAGATGTTGCGAGATTTCAATGTATTTAGTGTATTTTATTTTCTACAGAATATAAACTATTCAGAATACTTAAGATACACACTATATTGGATATATAAATATTTTCTCTGGACATTATGTGAATATGAATGATTGCTTAATCGATATAATACTAATATAGGAAGCGTAGTTGTATTTGTTTAATAATAATTGCCAATTAACCTTACATGGCATGAAAAAAATAATACATGTAATAACCTTGCATGGACATAACGATTGCAAATCACACATTCGCCGCAGATTAATATTTATGAACCGAACCGAACAGAGACAGTACAAACCTTAACCATCATCAGCATCATCATCTTTATTTCCTTCCATAGAAGATTAAATGATATACGAATTAATCATCTTAAAAAAATTATTAAGTTTTAAAAAATAAATATAAAAAATAAGTAAATAGAAAATAAAAACAAAACAAAAATTACAAATTTTTACACTGCATCAGTCAGTGTTCGTCAACTGCATAAGTTGCAAGTTTCTGTACCTTATTTGCAGAAGATGGCTGCACACTACATGATAAAGTATGCTGCATACAAGACGAATAACATGGAGTTTTCTTTGTCGATTACACCTGATGGTAACTTTTTACCTAGAAAATATTGTAGTTGCAGTTCATTTTCTGCATTAAATAACATAATGTGCAGGCTCAGTGGAAATGTATCTGTAAGGAAATCCCAGACAGAGCTTCTAAAATTCGACATGTAAGGACAACTAACACAACAATGAAGTATCAAGTCTGTATAAACACTCCCACATCTAATACAGATATCGAGCTGTGTTTGAGGAACAGCAGCCCATAGTTTAGTTACATATGTAACCTTAGTGTGTTGTCTGGATTTATACCAACAATGTTTGACCTTACAATTTCATTCCAATTGTGTTTATCTGGAATTTCAGACTGATGCAAAGAATCAGTTAGATACACCAGCAAGGTCAAACGTCTTTGAAGTGTAAAATAAATCTGAAATTAACCCGTAGTTTGACATGCATCCGCTCAAAATGAATATATATATATATATATATATATATATATATATATATATATATATATATACGTGTGTGTGTGTGTGAGTGTGTGTGTTTATGTAGTTTGATAGGATAATATAAATATCGATGAGCAAAACAATCTGTGCAAAGATTATCACATAGGGGAAGTATGGAGGGAGCACAATACATGGATATCCTAGTTGAAAAGCAATCTAGTAAATCAAGCCAGGCTGTACTTATTGCAGTTTCAGAAAATATCTTTACAAGTAGTGTCTATCTATTTGTCGAACCAACGGACCATTCTCTTGTAACATTTATCATCATTTTCATAAGTAAATTAAAAGACAACCAATCTGGGAATTACTAAACATCACAGAATATGTGGAGGAATAAAAATGATTTCGTAGAGTTTAATTATCAACAATTAGGTGTTGAATATTTTTCTAATTTTAGACTTTAACTTTCTCGGATTTTAAATGTGTAGAAACTATCCGTCGGTTTGAAATATTAACAATTCTATGCATTTTAGACTATACCTTTGTCGGATTTTAAATGTGTAGAAACTATCCGTCGGTTTAAAATATTAACAATTCTATGCATTTTAGACTATACCTTTGTCGGATTTTAAATGTGTAGAAACTGTACATCCGTTTGAAATAAGAACAGTTCTAAATATTTTAGACTATACCTTTGTCGGATTTTAAAATGTGTAGAAAATATACATCCGTTAACAACAATTTAATTTCAGATTTCGTAAACTTTTGATCGACAGTATGATCTGTTAGTTATAAATAATTTAGAAACCAAAAAAACCCAAACAATATTGTCATTGAAGTGAGAAAGTGATGTAAAATATTTTTAATCGATACTTGGAAGAAAATGAAGGATGGAATGACGAAATTGAACAACGATTTTGATAAAAGTTGGAAATAAGGAATTGTTTAAGGACAAAGATGCCACCTATTGTACAAGCAAAGGTTCTTTAAAAGCGAGTAATTAACAAATGTTACATTAACATTAAGAACAACTATTATATATATATATATATATATATATATATATATATATATATATATATATATATATATATATATATATATATATATATATATATATATATATATATATATATATATATATATAAAGTGTTGAAGGCCTCCGCTGTATTAGAATTTCTTATTGGTTGTTCAACCTTTCAAGTTCTCTTGAAGTGGTAGAATGAGACGGGATCTAACACGTTATTTTGGTAATACCTAATTTAAGATTGATCACCTTATTGAAGTTTCAATGCAGTTAAAATGCAACCCAAAATAGAAGATTTACTTACATAGGCATTTGCCCAAGGAAATATCATCCCCAGCGTGAAGATACCCAAAAGAGGGCCACCGATCATTCCAAACAAGGACAAGGCAGCCTGAAATGTATGAAGAAAAAAGCTATCAATTGTGTGTTGGAAATTTAATCTTTCCTAGTTAAGAGGGCTCCATACCACCGAAATGTTTTAAATGGCACGTCATTCAAGCCGGATATTATACGTGGAGAACATATTAGTCTTTTTAAAATATTCTTAGTTAAGGACTTTGATCTTTTATCTGTGTTCAAAACAGCTTTCTATATATATATATATATATATATATATATATATATATATATATATATATATATATATATAAACCCTGTATTTTTGGATATATAACGACTGAGAAGCTTCAATATCCACGTTTTGTTGGACTTAGATGGTTGGATCAGTCTTGGATCTTCTGTTGCGTTATCTAAAGCATGCATGCATACATACATAAATACATACACAAATACGTACACACATACATACTTCAATATCCACTTTTTGTTGGACTTAGATGGTTGGATCAGTCTTGGATCTTCTGTTGCGTTATCTAAAGCATTCATGCATACATACATAAATACATACACAAATACGTACATACATACATACATACATACATACATACATACATACATACATACATACATACATACATACATACATACATACATACATGCATGCATACATGCATGCATGCATACATACATACGTACGTATGTTCTTTAGTAAGAAAATGCAAAAAGGATGGGCCACTTTAAAGGCACAAATGAACAACTTAGACGCTATCGGGACATGTATACACATTAATTGACTAAATCTTATTTACAAATGCAGTTTTTAATAATATCAAGTACGTAACGTTTCTGAATATGATATTCGTGTGGTTAGAAATCATCGTTTATAGCCTAATGAATATACTGTCTCCATCTGTAACATCATGCATCTCATTGATCGGCAGAGCCTACAAAAGAATTGTACATATGATTCCAGATACCTACATATCCATAATTATATGTTAGATTAGCTATACCGATGTTAATTACGTAGAACACAATCACGTTACCAAACCGGGCAACACGTCAACATCGTTTTTGTTCGATCTTTTGTTTCTGATTTCTTTCTTTCCTAACCTTATAGTTTGGAAACAAACATTTAGATTTACTCGTGATTACAATTTGATAGTTATATTCAAATCTTTTCTGTGGAACGATATTTATGTTTAAAACAATATGCCTGATAAAGTATTTCTAAAATCCAATGGCACTCAATATTTTAGATAAAAGGGATAGGTCTGACGACTTTCCAACTCTTTCAGCTAAGCATGTGGATTTTGCAAAAACGTACAAATCGAAAGTCAATACTTTACGGATGATAAACGGTACTCAAGGAATATTATTTGGGAACAAGAAAGGAGCTTAAGTATTACATTTTATAACTTTATTATGGAATCCATTGCCAAAGTCACCCTCAAAACATAGCCTTGGGTTTGTTATTTTATGACTCAATAT
Source organism: Unio pictorum (assembly GCA_030141615.1). Taxonomy (NCBI): domain Eukaryota; kingdom Metazoa; phylum Mollusca; class Bivalvia; order Unionida; family Unionidae; genus Unio; species Unio pictorum. Next base: position 757,146 of record JARLTB010000109.1, read on the forward strand.
CAGCACTGTGTTTATGAAAGTGTTAAATATATAGTTAAAACACTATTGTGAAAATAATAGTTTTGTTTCCATAGCGAAACTAATTACCGAGAAAATAGCATATATTAGCTATTATGATGAGTAATATAGTTGATACAGTTACATACCAAAGACAACACTCTTCAGTTAGTTCAGACACGGCAGTCAAATGAGGTTATTGTTTGTGTTTTATACAAAACAAATATTGATACATAGGGAAAATCTTTGACAATTCTTATAGATTCTACTCTATTCATTCCAGAAGTGTTTTGTACACGTTAGTGATGTATATAACGATTGAAGGACTATTTATTTTACCAAAGTGCGTGTGTTTAAACTCCCTTAATTTTTGGAGCAAGAGGTCTCATGTTATTTGATCAAGAAAGGTAAATAACGTGAAAAGTAAAATGGCTTTATAGCGGCCACCTCTTTTATGCGGCGTCCTTTCCATCCACAAGAGATAATACATGTCATCTAGTTTGCATTCATGATGAATGGCTACTTTTTGTAAGGTCATATTTTGTAATGCAGAATTGACCAACTTAAACGCTGGGACTCGATGTAAATATTGTTGTAAATCTGCAGTTCAAAGAAATATATTTATCAAAATAATTTCATTTTACAACGATTTTAATAAATGCTTGGTGTACACATTTTGATTGCCCAGCAAAGATTTAAAACATTGATGTTGCTGGTTATTCAATGTTTTCACTCTCGAAAAGGATATATAACGACTGAGAAGCTTCAATATCCACGTTTTGTTGGACTTAGTTGGTTGGATCAGTCTTGGATCTTCTGTTGCGTTATCTAAAGCATGCATGCATACATACATAAATACATACACAAATACGTACACACATACATACTTCAATATCCACTTTTTGTTGGACTTAGATGGTTGGATCAGTCTTGGATCTTCTGTTGCGTTATCTAAAGCATTCATGCATACATACATAAATACATACACAAATACGTACATACATACATACATACATACATACATACATACATACATACATGCATACATGCATGCATGCATACATACATACGTACGTATGTTCTTTAGTAAGAAAATGCAAAAAGGATGGGCCACTTTAAAGGCACAAATGAACAACTTAGACGCTATCGGGACATGTATACACATTAATTGACTAAATCTTATTTACAAATGCAGTTTTTAATAATATCAAGTACGTAACGTTTCTGAATATGATATTCGTGTGGTTAGAAATCATCGTTTATAGCCTAATGAATATACTGTCTCCATCTGTAACATCATGCATCTCATTGATCGGCAGAGCCTACAAAAGAATTGTACATATGATTCCAGATACCTACATATCCATAATTATATGTTAGATTAGCTATACCGATGTTAATTACGTAGAACACAATCACGTTACCAAACCGGGCAACACGTCAACATCGTTTTTGTTCGATCTTTTGTTTCTGATTTCTTTCTTTCCTAACCTTATAGTTTGGAAACAAACATTTAGATTTACTCGTGATTACAATTTGATAGTTATATTCAAATCTTTTCTGTGGAACGATATTTATGTTTAAAACAATATGCCTGATAAAGTATTTCTAAAATCCAATGGCACTCAATATTTTAGATAAAAGGGATAGGTCTGACGACTTTCCAACTCTTTCAGCTAAGCATGTGGATTTTGCAAAAACGTACAAATCGAAAGTCAATACTTTACGGATGATAAACGGTACTCAAGGAATATTATTTGGGAACAAGAAAGGAGCTTAAGTATTACATTTTATAACTTTATTATGGAATCCATTGCCAAAGTCACCCTCAAAACATAGCCTTGGGTTTGTTATTTTATGACTCAATATCAGCACTGTGTTTATGAAAGTGTTAAATATATAGTTAAAACACTATTGTGAAAATAATAGTTTTGTTTCCATAGCGAAACTAATTACCGAGAAAATAGCATATATTAGCTATTATGATGAGTAATATAGTTGATACAGTTACATACCAAAGACAACACTCTTCAGTTAGTTCAGACACGGCAGTCAAATGAGGTTATTGTTTGTGTTTTATACAAAACAAATATTGATACATAGGGAAAATCTTTGACAATTCTTATAGATTCTACTCTATTCATTCCAGAAGTGTTTTGTACACGTTAGTGATGTATATAACGATTGAAGGACTATTTATTTTACCAAAGTGCGTGTGTTTAAACTCCCTTAATTTTTGGAGCAAGAGGTCTCATGTTATTTGATCAAGAAAGGTAAATAACGTGAAAAGTAAAATGGCTTTATAGCGGCCACCTCTTTTATGCGGCGTCCTTTCCATCCACAAGAGATAATACATGTCATCTAGTTTGCATTCATGATGAATGGCTACTTTTTGTAAGGTCATATTTTGTAATGCAGAATTGACCAACTTAAACGCTGGGACTCGATGTAAATATTGTTGTAAATCTGCAGTTCAAAGAAATATATTTATCAAAATAATTTCATTTTACAACGATTTTAATAAATGCTTGGTGTACACATTTTGATTGCCCAGCAAAGATTTAAAACATTGATGTTGCTGGTTATTCAATGTTTTCACTCTCGAAAAGGCCGTTATTGCTAGATTTTATAGGAAGACCTCTCGCTGCGAATTTGAAAGTTAACCTTTGAAAAAAGGAAGCAAACATAGTGCATACATTTATGAATATAATTAAATCTTTGGAGTTCGTCTTACAATAAAACATTTGCAAGCACTGTTGCTGAAGAATTCAATTATAAGGAGTTGCAAAGATTCATACCTGATGTAAATGACCAAGTTTCCTTGGGATTGCTAATGTAGCATAGCATAGGCTGGTGTGTTGGGTGCTAATAGACATGCTAGATATAGACAGTTCAAACTATCGCAGCATGTTAGACAGGGGTCCAGGTAGAGGTGTATTATCCCGTGTACTTAGAAACAACGAGAGCAGATGGTGTAGGTCATTTTACTACAGCAGCAATATATATCTTGATGAGGAATAGATGGAAAGCTAGGACGATACTGCTCGGATAGATGCTTTTTCCTTGACTCACAAAGTTTCATTTGTGAATAAGTCAGCTTCTCAACAACGTTTTGGTAGCACGTTATATCAGTCTGATTTAAACACTTTCTAATCTGGCACGACATTTACAAATAAATCTTCTAATAAGACAGATGAGAAAGCCTTGTATCTCCCTAAGATAACTAAATGTCAGACGGGCATTTTATTTCTGATTACTACATATTAAAATTAAGCAACATACTAACGACAGAGCTATTCCAAATCCTCTTATTTCAAAGAGGTCAATCTCATGGTCTGATTCATTGGTTGGGTCAAACAAAACCCGTTCTGATTCTATTATGTAGCAATACGAACCATTCATGTCGAAATGATCTTTATCAAATATTAGTGATTATGCCAAACCTATCCACAGTATAATAAATATGGACACATGAGCTGCTCGTCGTCTCTTATCATCAGGCACTTTCCTTTGTCTGAGAAGTCTTCCTCTACTAAAAACGTTTTCATTCAGGAAGTAGTTTTCCTCTACATTATGTCAATCAATTTGACATAATACAGATTACTAGGACCCGGGACTATCGGAATAGTATTTTCTTTGCCCATCAAAAGCATTGATGTTTTTATTAACCAGAAACCTTGTTAGAGATAAGGTAGTAGTTCATAAAGTTGTAACTGACTAGTGTATCGTGATTCGAATGAAATCCCAGATTTGTATCCTTGGTTAGTTACAAAAAAAAACCCAAGGAAAATGAGCTCTTGAGAATGAGGCTCCTCAGGAAATTATTTCTTTAGCGGACACATGGATTGGCCAAGCTTTTGATGAGGTAATGATTGCTTCTAGTAATGATCAGTCAAGAAGTATTTATTAATGTGATCCTCTTTGTAGTTGACATTCTCGCTATTCTAAACAAGGTGCCGACATACGCTCATTTTCTAACAGGTACATGATACTATGATCTGTTTGTTCAAAGGTTTTTTTGTGACAAATGTGGAGTCCTCATGATCAAAGGAAAACACGCCGAGGTTCCCTCTGATGACGAGTATTTAGTATTTATCGCTCCGACATCATATCGACATGAAATTCTTAGTTTAGCCCACGAAACATCCATGGAGTGTCATTTATGAGTCAGTAAGAGTTATCACAAGATCTTTGATCATTTTAGTTGGCCAAAGAATAAAAGTTATGTTTCTAAACAATGTCGGTCTAACTAATGGTAGGAAAGACCAAAAATAAGGTTATGTTAAAATGAATTTCAATATTTGATGGTGAATAATTTCTTAAAAGCATTTCAAAGAAATTTGAGTTCACCGTACCTAAACCAGATTAACTTACTGTTATTGTCATGTCTATTAAAAAGTGAACGATGTCACCAAAACGAGATCATTTCCAGCGCCAACAACCGGGACTGGAAATGCAAAATATCCCATGTTTGACTTTTCAAGATTTTGGCAAATTACACTAACGGGAAGAGGAAACGAAATTTCGCATTTACAGCTCCTGCTGATTATAAAGTTATGCCCTTTCGTATTGAAATTATCCGTTTATATTCCAGCGTTTAATGAACCTGATAATATCTAGATAGCACGTTTAATGCGTACGTCGGTAACATTTGTACCTACAACGACACATTGAAAGATCATTTGTAAAAAATTTATAAATTCTTTGAGGAAATCAATCATGCTAAACATTAATTTACGTAAAAGTGATTATTTCCATTGTTTTCATTTTAGTACATGTTGTGCAATATAGTCAAGTTAAACTTATAGTCGTAACTTTCACGTGTATTTCTGAATTTACTGTGTCTATCCGTAAAACGCGACTGATGCAATTCTTTGATACGGCTAGACATTATAACTCAGAGAGCAACCAGTTCTTTCAGCTCCAAGTTTCAGCTAACTATTTATAGGTATGCTGATACAAGTAATATACGTGTTAGTGGATTACTGCTTTAGGGAGACAAACCATTAGTGGATCATAAAGGGTGTCAGTTTAGAATGGAATCAAATTAGCAGCATATAGATTATTCTACAAGCAAAAAGGAATGTTTTGCTTGATATTGGCTTTGAATCATTTTGAAGTGTTTATTAGTTCATCTCCTTTTATGAGTATAGTAGTCAGTGATCCGAACACTCTTACAATAATTACCACCCCAAACAAAAATCACAGAATGAGGAGGTTACGATTAATGTTGCATAAATACAATACGTTTTGTGTAGGTTTCCATTAATTGGTTCAGAAAATGCTATTGCAATATCGGTCAACTGAGTAAGATCTTTTGTAAACAAAGTCTTCGTTTTTATCTTAACATCAATCTTTCGGTATCTAAGAGCAGATATTTTGGTTGTGCTCAGATATTATTTGAAATGAATCATTTAACGTTTTAAGTAGAATTTTTACAAAGTTCTCATTGAAATGTTTGGTTCAGACACTACATGAGGATTATCATTAGTTCATTTAAAGACATTGTGAATAATAGCATCGTGCTACATCAAGACTATTGGCAGATCAGCACATTCAAGCGGTGAAAGTCAGTCTGAATATTATATTTTTCATTTGAGCTTATGATAGAACATTTACGATAATTTGTAATTTAATTCACATCACTGTAACTTCATCTTAGACTTAACCACTTTTTCGATTGTACTAAACGTGTTGGTTTCTCTTCTTTCTATTACTTACCTAAAGAATAAATTGTTGTAAGATTATACAATATGAAGGAATTTTTGTGTGTGTGTGTGCATCAACATGACAATGTTAATTATACAATGTTTAAGTGCTTTTGTAAATATACAGTATTTTCTTCAAACGTTTTGTGCATTTATAACTTTATAATTATATCGTAAGGCATGCATCACGTTTGAAACAGAAGACCAAATGTAAAGTCTCTTTTTGATAAGACCTAAAAAGATATATATGTATATTCTCTGGGTGTACTTTTTGCACTTGTCATTCTAACTGCAGTCATACTACTTGGTGAATTCTTTAAATCCCAAAAAAAATGGTATGGCTTATTGTATCATCTATTTTCGATACCAATTATAGATTGGTATTAAGACGTTATTAAATATTGAGTTTTATATCACGATACATCTATCTATCTATCTATCTATCTATCTATATATATATATATATATATATATATATATATATATATATATATATATATATATATATATATATATATATATAAAGTGCATGGATGAGAATATAACCCTGTTTATACATACATTTGCTTAGATAAAGTGTCATGCAATGTAATTTAGATTTACTAATATACGTGACATCAAACTGTTAAAATATATACCACTTATAAAACATCTTTACTATGTATCAATATTTGTTGTGCATAATAAATATATAATTGCCCTTATTCTTGGCAGCTTTATCTAAAGAACGTGTAGAGTTGTATGTCACATTTGACTTTAGTTTGTACTGCACATTTGTCTCCTCTTCCACCTCTTGTTCTTGCTCCACGCCTTATTATTCCTTTCTCTGCTGGTATCTCTGTCTGTTTGTCTGTCTCTGTCTGTCTATCTGTCTCTCTCTGTCTCTATCTCTCTCTCTCCCTCTCCTAATGGTTGCTAGTTTTTGAGCCCGAAAGAGAGCTGATTTATTAATCTTCTGTAATAATAAAATCTTAGTTTATTTGGTCGGGCGCATATTCTATATTGCACATCACAATTGGTAATCTCTGTAATTTGTTTATGTAATGGATTGTAAAACATAACAACATTTATCATTTTTACGCTTGGGTTTTCATGATCACTTTACAAACTGTCGTGTAAGAAACGGAAATAGAGTCCCCCACCCGAGTGTATGTTTTGGAGGACATTTTGAAACCGAATTCCTTACTCCAGTTACTCCATTCTATGTCGTATGTACACAGTACTTGAATAGCCTGAATAATCTATAAGGCAAACAATTGAAGAAGCTAAACAATGGATTAATTATAGAAATACGTCAACCTTCTATTTGTACTTTTCGTTGATATTTTGCACAATGTAAAAATTATTATAAAGAAGTGAAAGACTTTTGATGGTCATGCGATATTTTACAAAGGATGCTGTTTTAAGTACGTCTCCACCACAGAAAAGATTTGAATACAAATATGTAAAGTAAATCCAGGTACATTTAAATTTGTACTCTTTAAATGAAAAGCCAGAAAGAAAAGAAAGAAAATGCAAAAGATCGTACTCACCGTTGTTTACATGTTGCTCGGCATGGCAGCGTGATTATATTGTCTTTAACTTCGGTGTTCCAAATCTAGCATATAATTATGGTATAATTATGCCAATCTGAGAAACTGGGATCAACCATTTAATTCTTGTTGGGCTCTACCGATCATTGATAATGGAATGACATATATAATATATTCCTTCAGATACGAATAGGTTTCTGAGCACTGGAGACAATTGTGTGTACTTGATATTATCGAACATTGCATTCTAAATATTATTTAATCAAGCAATATTAAAAAATGTCCTGATAATGTCGTAATATAAACTTCAGTCCCAGTCGGACTAATAAATGTCCATATACATAGACGATAGAGTAGGTTAATATTATGCCTAATAGACATTGGACACACATCTAGGTTTGAACACAGTCAGAATCATCAATAACATGGAAATAAGAAACGAACCTGAAGAACACCGCCTAGAAGTGAAGCGACGTATGTCAATCCAATGCATATGAGACCAAATACCGCAGCTGCAAGCAACAAGAAACAAAAATACAAAGTAGAGCAGAGAAAACGAGCAATGGTAATGTATATAACATGCTAAAACACAATAATGCCAAAACTGTATTGACGAACCGAAGTTCCAGACAAATCCTGACAATCTTGAAAAGATGATGTTTTTTATTTCCGAAAAATTTCTAAAAACTTAAATACTTCATAATAAGTCGAAGTTGCAAAGGCATAAACCTCACCTATGATTTTGGAGACATTTGTTGCCCTCTTCTCCGACATATCTTTGTAGAAGTAGGCCCTGACAACATCTTGTAAAACACAGGCTGCGATGGAATTCAAGCCAGATGATATTGTACTGAAAGAAAGGGAATATGACAACTTCTGGTAAAACAGATTACTACTAGATGAGCAAATGATATTGTACTTTAAGAAAGTGAAGATGTAAAACAACTTGTAACACACAGACAGCGACTAAATTAAGGCCAGATTATACTGTACTGCATCAGAGTAACTAATAGATGTAAGGTCATTTTATTTCTTCACCATGCTACATCCGACAGTCTATTGCATCAAAATTAGAGTAATGCCGTTACATAATAATCTTTAATTTGGTCACCATTTAAATCAGTGTATTAGCCGATTCTACCTGCAAACTTCATACATCACTATCAACGTTCACATAATGCGCTGTTGGATCTGGGCCAATGCAGTGTGTTTGACACAATTAGTAAAGCGCTAAATATATCCTCTGATTAGAGTCTTTGTGGCCGTTGTACTGTCCGTACACGTGAGTACATACGGTACTGTTAATTGTGGTGTAAGCCGGATATCTAATATTTTTCCTAAAGATATTGTAAAATGGATATAGATTTGGTCCGTAAATCTTGTTTCATGTTGATCACACATTAGCAAACACTGCTAAGCAATATTCTTGAATAAGCAATAAATCTGGAATTATATATATATATACACACACACAAAATTTAAAGGAGACATATAATCGTGCTCTGCAACTTCAGAATTGCGTTACGTTATCATCTCATTTTGTCAATAACAATAAAATAATGTAAAATATAAAACAATGTAAACAACACGTTCAGGCTTATTATCGTACAGAGCATACTATTCCTCAAGTCAAAATTGGGAAGGGTGAGGTTGAAGAAGGCCATGATGGTGTCTGGATTAAATAACTTAAGCAAAATATTTTCGAAACAAAAACTAAGAACATGTTGAATACTACCACTTACCTCAAAGCTCCGCTGAATAGACAGGCGACAAACAATCCCGGAATGCCATAAACATTTCCCATAACGTCCATCACAAAAAGAGGTAATAGCTGAAATGTTTAAAAATAAACTATGCAGTGCAAACCTTTATATTTAAATCTGCGTAATTGCAATCCATGTTTTAGGAAGTTAGTAACTCTAAGTGGTTGAATAGTAGCAGGTCCCACACCAAAGTAGTACAGTACATGAAAACGTGTTGTTAATATACACTTTCTTTTCTGATAATAGTAACCGTGTTACCGTTATGCCCTTTGGTTTATCAGTGGCGATAGAAGATGACAATGATGCCACATTGTAATCATGTGAGATTGAAACAATTCCTCGGTTAAGTTGAAGGCTATTCTGCGTTGCGTTTTGCTAAATTATGGTAATCAAGAACAAGTTGTAATATTTGTATGTGTTCTTCAGATATTACATTTATCACACTCCCCCCACCAAAAATGCAATCTCCAGCTGTCCCAAAATTACCAAACTATCAGTTTGATCAGCCATGCTAGCAAGGTGATGCTGAAGATCATCTTGAACAGACTGAACCCACAAGCAGAAGAGAAAAAAAACGCTGAAGAACAGGCAGGCTTACGTAGTGGAAGAAGCACAACAGAACAAATATTCAATCTTAGGGTTGTGTGTGGAAAGTACTCACAACATCAACAAGACATCTATCATGTGTTCATAGATTTCAAAAAGGTTTTAGACAGAGTGTGGCATGAGGCATTGTGGGCCACAATGAAGAAATACATCATGGGTCAAAAGTTGACCAATACCATCAAGCAGCTGTACGCCAAGGCTACCACTGCAATAATTGCTCAAGGTTCTGTGGGGGACTTGTTCAATACAACAGTTGGAGTACGGCAAGGCTGTCTCCTGTCACTCACACTTTCAACATCTACTTACAGCGCATAATGAGCGAAGCCCTGGAAACCCACTGTGGGACAGTCAGCATTGGAGGATGTAACATCACCAACCTACGCTTTGCATGATGGCCATGGCAGCAAATGAAGATGAGCTTGAAACCTTAGCGAAGAACCTGGATGAAACATCTTCCAGATTTGAGATGTAGATAAGCGTCGAGAAGACAAAGGTGATGATAAATAGTGGCAAACAAATCTCAGCCAAGATTAAAGTCAGAGGACATGAACTTGAAACAGTGGGCCAATTCAAATATCTTGGTTCCATAATCACCGAAGAGGGATCAAGAGTAGAAACTTTGTCACGAGCAGCACAAACAACGGCAGCTATGCCAAAGCTGAGACCCATCTGGCGAGACAAGAATATCTGTCTGAAAACTAAAACCAGACTATTGAGAGCACTAGTCATTTCAATCTTTTTGTATTCATGTTAGGCCGGGACCCTGACAGCAGAATTACGACGAAGAATACAGGCACATGAAATGAGATGCTACAGAACCATCCTTGGTATCTCTTACATGGACCACATCACAAATGAAGAAGTGCGTAGCATCATCAGGTACAAAGTATACCATTACAAAGACCTTTTCATCACTGTCAAAAAGAGAAAGCTGAAATGGTATGGCCATGTCACTATAGCAAACAGTACAGCAGGGGAGTGTCCAAGGTGGCAGAATTAAAGGTAAACAGAAAAAAGTGGATTGACAACATTATAGATTGGACCAGGAAAAGTTTTGCGGAGACACAGGAAATGGCATTATCGAGACAAAGTGGAGAACACTGGTCAGATGTTCAGTAGCACAGTGCCTCAACAACCACAATAGGTCAATAGAGAGAGACAGACAGACAGACAGACGGACGTACAGTCACAGAGAGATAAAATAACATTTTGCAACAAAAGTACATACCTGGTCAGAGGCGGAGATAAGTTTGAATTGAATTGGGTCGCAATGTCTATAGAAGGCGTACATCGTAATGCCTATCAAACAACCGAGGTAGAGGATGCCCCAGAGTCCTGGTAGATTTATCCACATTGCCCTGAAAGCGTTCCAATGGATGTTTAAAATGCTGTTAGTTAATGGATAACTGATTGAGGTCATTTATTGCTTAAAGGCCTATACTGCAAATTCTAGACGTTTTAAATTAACGATATTTTTCTAATATTTTAACATTGACTCTTTGAAACACATCTTTTAGGACGATGTTATTAACAAAATGTATTTATCATAGCTCCGGTTTATGTTGAAAGGTAGAGCATGCATTAGTAGATGTAATGTTGATGCACGAGATGACTCACGAAATAACACTATTTAGAAACTGACATATGGAATCATTATTAGAGTTAATGGTGGTAAAAGTGACAGACATTGGAGCAATCTTTAAAAGAAAGGTCATGAGATGGTATAAGTGACACGCATTGTAGCAATCTTTATAGAAGGCCATAAGATGGTACAAGTGACACACATTGGAGCAATCTTTATAGAAGGCCATAAGATGGTACATGTGACACACATTGGAGCAATCTTCAAAGAATGTTATACGACGGGGGGAAGCGTAAGCATTTACTGTGCTGCTGATGGAGATGTTAATGACTCAAGACTCAACATTTAAAGTAAGAATATCAGCTATTATTAGCAGTACTAGTCGTGGTGGTGACTGTGCTATTGACGACTTACATTTGAGCTTGCCTTAGAGAACCACATGAGCACGCCCTCTGGACCTGAGATTGGTTTACACCATATATGGCAATCCACGTGAACATGCCACCTATAACAAGGGCCCAAACGCTGTGACGAGTAGCAGGGTCTGGACTCCAACTTTCAGCGAAAAGAAATTGCAACAACATAATTGTAAAGGTAAACAATGTAAGCAAAGGAAAAATTCTCAAAGAATGTCCGAAATCAGATGGTATGAATTTGGAAGCGAAATCTTATAGAATACTATAAATCATCAATATATTAGGAAATTGTATGGCTTTCCGAACTGTCGTCTGTCTTGTGTAATCTGCATCCATCACCAGTTGTTTCATTCAGTTCATATGACTTCATCCGACCGAAAATATCTGAGGTGTTACTGGTTTAAATACTTAAATGTTGATACATATTAAACCCAGTCATATGATCTAGTTCCGAAAAAAAAATCAAAGGTTACATTAAATTCTGAAAACCTGCATCCAAGACATTAGCTAAATGTGGCAGAATGCGTTCCACCATCAAAGCATTCAAATTTTGTATGCTGATCTGCAATAGAATATGATACCTTTGTTTAACTAAAAAACATACTTTAACTGATATTCTTTCAGAAACATTTCGACAACATATATTAGCTAATAACCTTGAAGGAACTCATTTTAACAAAGACTCGTTCGTTTCTAACAATTTTGAACCAACGTATCAAACAATATAAAGTAATTTAGGCTAATAGACCATGAATATTAGCCACTATTGTTAAAACCAATAGCATTCAAACATCAAGACAATAAATGCTTTTTTTTATAAAAGATGTGAATTGCTATCGACTTTTGTTTAATGTATTAAGATCGGCAAACATGTTTACACATTTCTAAACAACTACTCAACCAATTTAGGACTAAAATGTCGATTCAAAAATAATGTCGATCCTCAATATAAAAACAATATCACGGACACATTTATTCAGTTTTAGATGAAAATTGCGGGAACATTAAAATCGATAATCATATTTGTCTTGAATCCATTTTGCCATAAATTATTACTGTCAATAAAGCAAAATATAAACTTAAACCACAAATAAAATAATTTAATGAAAATCAAATTAAAAGTATTCAAAATAAAATGTTTCACATTTTTAAAAGAACTCGACCATTGACAAGGAGATCATTAAAATAGGTTCCATGTGTAATTTACTATTATATTTGTTTTTTATGCAATTGGTAGCCAAGTGACCGATCTCATTCTCACATCTCTACCTGAATATTTTGTGTCATGCACGAAACAGCATATATTCACAGATAATGGATATACAAATTAATGGCAATGATAACTATCTACAAACAATTAACAAAGACGCAAGAGAGTAGGATCCAAATTAAATGGAGTCCCTGACATGTACGTAAAACTAATTTATTCTGTTCTTTCGAAAACAATTAAAACATTAACATCGACAATTACAGCATTGTTTAATTGTAGAAATATATAAGACATCAGATAGAGTACACTTTTTGGGTCCTGAATGGATAAACTGATTATGTCAGGACATGATCATATAACGAAATGTGTGCTAAATGAATTATAAACTATGTTTGGCCATGTAAAAGAATATTTAGCTGTTAACAATTATTTGTAAATATTGTATTCTTCATATTACTTGCTTATTGTAGCACATGTATGTTTTCAATGTAACAGAAAATAATTTATAAAGTTTATGTAGTTTGTAGAGGAAAAGTTTTTAAAAAAAACCTTTCATTTTGAGTTCAAATATGTCCTAAAACAAACCCTGACACTAATGGATGTTAGTTAAGCAGGAACACACACACACACACACACAAACACACACACATCGCTCTCTATTCTTGTCATAAGTGCCACCGACCTATTTCGCAACCGGCATACATTCCTATTTGAAATGCATCCGTCCATAACACAGCTTTCATATATATATATATATATATATATATATATATATATATATATATATATATATATATATATATATATATATATATATATTATATTATATATATATATGTGTGTGTGTATGTATGTATGTATGTATGTATGTATGTATGTATGTATGTATGTATAGATAGATAGATAGATAGATAGATAGATAGATAGATAGATAGATAGATAGATAGATAGATAGATAGATAGATAGATAGATAGATAGATATATAAATACAATACCATATCGCCGTAACTCTAGTCTGCTGCACTATCACATAAATTATTGAATTTTTGTTTTGCACGTTTTGTTTGGACTTATCTCATCACATGTAAGGTCTGTTGCCTGCAGTATGTCGGAGAAACTGAGAGGCTACACAAAAGGATCAACCTTCATAGATCTGATTGGATAAGAAAGAAGCTATACAGAAGTCCGGTCGCAGAACACTTCTCCTCCCCATGCCACACCTTCAGTGATGTAACACTTATTGCAATTGATCACAACACAACTAGAGTTCCGAAACCAGAAAAGAAGGAATCTTACTGGGTACGACGCCTTCGAATATTGAAACCAAGCGGTTTAAACCAAGAAGACTAGAAAAAGACAGCCATGCACAAATGTAATCATCTTTTCCAGCTGACACATTTTCTTTTAAATAATTCTCTAAATTTGCTTAATAGCCTCTAACTACTAATGTAAAATATCCGCGATATAATTTGCGCGTACATAAATTTACATACAAAAACATATGTGTCGCTTTGGCTCATCGATTTTTAAGTAAATACAGACATTTTACAGCATCCGCAACAAGTTGAAAGAAACTAGTTCCAACATAATAAATTTAAAGGTTGAATTCCTGTAGAAACAGGCATGTAAAGTTTTGTAAACACGGTTTTTGTATTTTACTTGTCTGTCTTGTCTATACTCTGTATTTGCCTTTGATAAAGACTCATTAAGAGTCGAAAGCACTCAGGCTAGAGTGATACTAGTTTTGCACTGTTGCATGTCAGTTTTTTGCATTTATCCTAATCAATCCCTGACACACGTGATCCCTTGCTGGATCCAGTGCATTTGAAAGGACTGTTATATGCCATTTGATTTTCATTCTTTATATATATATATATATATATATATATATATATATATATATATATATATATATATATATATATATATATATATATATATATATACATACAATACCGCCGTAACTCTAGTCTGCTGCACTATCACATAAATTATTGAATTCTCCGGATCTAGTCATAGCCTACAAGATGCATCATAAACGGAGAGACACAAGACAAAGTCCTTACTCTGTTAGAAGAGTTCTACCAGTCTCCTCTGCATACGACCATGCTTGCGACATGCCACCGACAGATTCCGCACCTTTAACCAAGACAGCAATGAGACCAGCATACATCATACCTATTTGAAATGAATCCGTCCATAACACAGCTTTCATCCCACCCTGCAAGTAGATATGTAAACTATTTCGTTGACAAATTAAGATAAAGTTTGATAATTTATTTATTACTGTTAAATACAGCATTATAAAATGTTATAAAAGAGAACAATGCGAAATCTTAGTTCCGAAATATATTTTTCTTTCTAATCGTATTTCTGTTTTGCACGTATTGGTTTCTCTTCATCTATAGCTGCTTGTATTGTGGACGGTGGAAGGGGTGCTGAAGAGTCCGTCAAAGAATCACTACGAAAAGTGCACAGATGCAAATAGTCCAAGAGCTGCAGGACGTTTTATACGAATCTTCATGAATGTAGCTATACAAACAGCTGCAATATCGTTCTTAAAAGAGTCAACTGCACGCAAAGACCGTTATAATTTTGTTGTAACTTAGATAACAAATATTGAAGAAACTGATAAGGCGCCTAACATTTATGCTGTTTTATTTGAACAAGCTTAAAGATGGTTATTTATGGCAACATATTTTTATACGTGCAAAAAATGCTACAAATATAAACTTTTGTTTTTTTAGACCGATTAATAGTTTAATGTACCAACTGATCCGACTAGTGATTAACAGATTTATGGATTGATTAATAGGTTTTGACTGATCGACTGAATGATAAAAATAAATGAATTGGCTATTAGAATTTTATGATTTTATGATTTATTGATTATATATATATATATATATATATATATATATATATATATATATATATATATATATATATATATATATATATATATATATATATATACATATATATATATATATATATATATATATATATATATATATATATATATATATATATATATATATATATATATATATATATATATATATATATATGTGTGTGTGTGTGTGTGTGTGTGTGTGTGTGTGTGTGGAACATTTGAATTAAATTGACAACATAATTGTTTCACTAGATAGTATTATCTTTAACCAAGACCGGCCATAAGGGAAGCAGAGGAAGACTGTTGCCTTGTTGTGTTCCAAATGACAAAAATGTAGAACTAATACAGCTACCCCACTGGCTGGGAATCACTGCCAAGGCGGCGTTTCGGGCTGTGCAGTCTATGAGGCCGGAACTTATTAAATGGTGGATGTTTGTTTCTTGAACGCTTACAAATAGATCCAGCTTTGTAACGCATGCATTGCACTGAAAGCGAATCATCCAATAATTCACTGCGGAATATAGGAAGTTGGAAAGAGACAATGCTATGTTGTAGTGTCTACATTATAATTTGATCGATTTACACCTTTAATAGCTCGTTTATAAAATAGCGCTGGTTATATTGTCCAGACGTACAGTGGTACGCAGGAGATGGTGGAGGAAACTCTCAACCTAATGGGAACATTCAAAGTCGTTTCTACGAAAATAAACCTCAATTCATTGGATGTAAAACGACACCTATAACTAATATGAAACATATGCACTCCACTGAAGGCGAATCATACATGATACTCTGCGAAATTAAAAAAGATGGCAAGGCATAATGCTTAGTTGATCTGTCTACAGCTCTCATAGTTTTATAAAATGTTACCATGCACTTGCATACCTCGTACCTAATTGTACTGACATTTATTTCTGACCAAACATTTAGTAAACCAACGGTAGAAAGCTTTTCGATAAGACTGCTTCTATATTATGGTTACAAGCAGAAGAAAATACACATTGTTTATCCATAAATATTTGTCCTTCACAATACAAATGAATTTCACTGCATTACTATTTTCTGAATGTGCACTTGTACCTTTTTCGGCTCCTCTTGATTTTCCTCTTAGGTCCAGGAAGTCAAATTAACACCACAGAGTTTGCATTCTTCTATTAGAGCACATACCAGCTAAGACCTTTATTCTCAAATTCGAATAAACTACCGTCATTAACGTAGAAAGTAAAAATAATTATTATATGCTCATTTCTGTTCTGTTAACTTTACATTTTCAGAATCGTCAATATTGTACTTACTGCGAAAGACACTTGTGCCCAATAGCGTATTGTAAACAAATCATGTACACTCAGGTAGTAACGACTTTACGGTTTTGTTGATTAAATTTGTTTCTGATTGAACTAAAGATGTTTCGTGGACTGTCAAATACCAGATGCTTTGCAATATTCCGCGTTAACCTTTTTGATACAATGTTTCGGATTTAGGCTAGCGATAGACGCCATACAGGTCATACAACTGTTGGGCCCCTACAGATAACAAAATGGCAAACTTTTTCTGAAAATGTACTTCCTTAGTTCTGCAAATCCGAACTATATGAGTCATCTCATGGGTTCTAAAGCTCTTTTACACATTTCTACTGCAATTTCGACTTTATCTCATATACATTTACAACCCTCTTACTGCACTCAAAATAAAATGAGCATTATATTTCGTAACATCGATTTGATAGTTACAAATGAAAGACTTGATGTTTCCCACACTATAATTCCAAACATTCAATGACAGAAGAGAAACGCACTTGAAGATGTCAACACGCTGCTTCCTCACTACTGAAATCAGATGTTCGTAATGAAGAATTGACTCAGACAAATCCAGTCCATAATCATCAAATTTCGTAGAGAAAAAAAATACCAAAGTCTATTTCTGCAGACTAGAAGCAAACGGTGTTGCAATGCGCATTAATTAATAATATAACTATATCTTTCAGTTTTAAGTAGATCAAACCACTATGTTATTTTCGAACGTGATGTATAGTGCAAGACTATGTTCACATTTTTCTGCGCGGATAGTGATGAATCTTCGCTTGTTTATTTAGTTTGGAATACGGAATAAATTCAGTCACTTTGCTTCTTTCAGTATATTTTTGTTTATGTAATTAAGCCTTGTGTATTCTACGATAATGAGCATATAATACAAAGGTTACTGCATTTGTATGCGAAAATGTGAACTCATTTTTTTCAGATGGATATACTGAACTCCTAAGGTCATATTTTCCCAAGCAAATACAGTAACGTATAATTGTACCGCTTTAAAACATGCATTGGACGTACATATTCCGTTTGATAGCAAGTATTTTGAGCTCGAACAATAAGAAGATCCCATTTATGAAAGTTTCAACTGTTTGCAAATATGTGAAACTGCATAAAACTGGAACCATCAAATTTGGGTATAGTCCTACAATAACTTATGGAAGGATATTTTCCACGTTTGACAGTAAAGTTCGAGCTATGCTCCAATTGGGTCACTGGTCTTTCTAACCACTGTGGTCTATTAGCACTCGTATTCGTCTGAACCTGAACCTGAACCCTATGTAGTGTGAGCCACTGTGTTGTAATAACTAGGGCATAACCGACTTTTGATCCGGAAATCGGATTCCACCGGATAGTATGAACTTCCGATTAATCGGAGTCGGACAAGGCAGGAACGACCGATTCGGATAATAAAAATAATAAAGTTGAATTTTTATAGCACCGTGTCTAACACTGCGTGTCATTCGATAGTGCGTTAATAAACTTAAAAAAGAAGTCAGAAAAGTTCAATATGGTCAACACAACCACGCTGTGAGACAATCTATTTGAACGAACGGGTGAAAACCGGAAATGAAGCCGGATATGGTAAAGTACTAAGTAACATGCTAGACACGGCAAAAAAAGATACCAGAAACCCGGAAACGGAAGATGAAATTTTTTAGAAAAAAAAAATAGGGATTTAGCATTTCCGATTAACTGAATCGTATCCGGAATCGGAAAAATTTCATGCCCAAAATCCGGAATCGGAAATCGGTAGAAAAATGCTAATCGGTTATGCCCTAGTAATAACACTATCCAAAGCAAACCCTTACGAAGCACAACACATCCTTAAGAACATATGGACTACGCCATTTACGAAACTACCTTGTGAATGTTCCTCACTGCATGTTCATAATCATACTTAAAAAGATAATGTGGTGTTGTGAAAATGTAAGATTATTTTTAAATGCTTCAACGCTTTGTATGCATATTTTTTAAACCTCTAATTAAATAACTAGGTAGAGCTCATTCTCAAACCAAAAGAAGAGGAAACAAACTTTAATGATAATAGACGCTATTAGTTTAGGTTGTTTGAAATTTAATAATTTAATAAGTCACAAAAAGTGTGTGTCAAGCGACCACGCATTTTGAAGACGATTTTCTATGCAACTAATTAGGTAGTGAGAAATAATATAGAGACGCATCGACGCCACATAGTTACGTAACCAAAAAGAGAACGTCAGTCTTTATCAACATTCTAACTGACGCTTTGAATCAATAACTTGTGGTCATAATAACAAATTCATGGGATTTTTCAATTTTTCAGCCGATAGATACAACAACTTTGCTTTTCCCAATCAATTGAAAAGCAGAATAATTCATAGCCAACGTGAATTTTTTGCATCTACTTCTTAATTCAAGGAACAGATCGTTCAAACATCCTAGATTTCAACAAGCGTGAAATATTATTAAACGTGATCAAATACAACAAAACAATATGGTGCAGATTGTTTCACTCATATAGATACATGGTGTTAATTAACAGTTAAAACAGACAATATTATTTGTCAAACACCGTAAAATAATAACGTACCACGTCATGATAATAAACACATACGACACTGACACTTCAGTAATGTTTGAAATACCAAATGTCAAATATACAGACGCTTTGACGCCACGACGTTACACCACTACCACTTAAATAACAAATGCATCCGTATTAACGTACCAAAACTGGATTTAGATGGCAAAGAATGATGATCATGACTTAGGGAAGAAGATCAAACTGTATGTGATATATTTCAATCGTCTCAATTAATCTAACAGCTGAATAATTTAGAACCACTATGTTTTATTCAATCTGCTTCTAGTTCCAGGAAACAAACTGGCGACTTCTCATGTACAAAGCACTTGTAGTTTGCATTGTCAAAGAATTGTTATTATTTTCATGAATTACTGTTGTGATCTTAAAATTATCATGATCGGTCTATGATTTTCTTTTTTATAATTGTTGCATTTTTATCTTTTTCCAGTACATGATATATTGATACGTTATTAATGGCTGGTGATTTATGGCAACAATAATGAAAGGTCTTAAGAAGATTTTACAAATGTACTAGTTTTTATATTTATTTTCTTGTCGGCTATGAATGTTACAGGTGTATAATTGCTCAACTGGTTAATACTAAAACGTGCCAATCCATGAACTTTGCTAACGAAAAGATGAAATAATATCTCCTGTATTCCATGGTAAAATTGATGCTATGGAAAAAATGTCCTTGTTACCTAACATGACTTTTATCATTGACATCTAAATGACAGAATGTTGTTTCTCGATAATGAAGGTAAATATGTAAGTGTGACGACGCATCAGATAGATCCACGATTGGTCACGTCCTCTAAAAATTTAAAATATATGTTTATTTACGTTTGTCTTTGTGCTGTCTTAATATAATCCAGTAGTTATTGTTTATCAGTCATGAGTGTAACATACAAGAATGACGGTGCATAAGAATTACTCACGATAGGTCACGAAGTCTTAAGATTTAAAATATATGCTTATTTACACTGTTCCTTTCGCGACCGCAATACAATAAGTGAGTTTGTCTTCTGCAGTATTATGCATTGTCATTTTTAAACTCGGGAAGAAACGTCAATATCATTAGGAAGTCGTGAAAATGAAAGTAGTTTGACAGGAATGACAAACAGAAAGGACTTATTTGGCACTGAAATACAGGACATATAACAATTTAAGCTTATTTTCCCGTTTTGATATATTGACATAAAAGAATCGGGAATAATTGTGCTCACACGAACTGTATTTTTATGATGCAAGCAATGTATATACATGATAATCAGATTGAATGTCTATTTTGTTGCATTAAACAACGGCTTTTTTATCGGTACATCAGGATTTACATAAAATTAATTCACCGATCTAAAGTACGTTGTTTATTGAAGAAGTTATTTTCTGTAACAAAATAGACATGTAATTTTCTATAGTTTGTTTTGAGTATATGGTTTATAAAATCTGTCGCTTCTATCAATATTTGTCTATCTTATTTTTCATATTTGAAACTCGCGGTCTGATGCTCACAATTGCGCGATATACATCTGAATTGTAAAAATATGATGAACAATTATGCACCAAACGGCATATATAGAGATCTCTAGACTCTATGAAGTTATTCCACCTCACATAGAGATTCAATCCTAATCAACGTACATACCGGAGAATAGAATCATTAACGAATGCTAATCGTCACTTAAAGACAATAAAAGTGAACAATGTCATGGGTTATATTTTGATTTTTTCAATCAATAGACACGAAGATTTTTCTTATCTCAATTAATTTGAACACATATTAATTCATAACCACTTTGTTGTGCTGCATCCGCTTCTATTTCTAGGAATTAACTTAACGTCTACAAAGATAGGAAGCGTGTGTCTCAATTTTGTTTTGTGAAGAACAATTGTATTACTTTGAGGAATTAACATAGCTATGTTAAAATTATCAGGAATGATTTATGCATATTTAAAGTAATCGTTGAACCAGCTTATATTTTTGTAATGTGACATTGGACATGTCTGCTGAACGTACATTTTCCTAAATAAATCGCAAAGTACCATTCGATTGGTAAAGTTTGCAAACTCTCTCTCTCTCTCTCTCTCTCTCTCTCTCTCTCTCTCTCTCTCTCTCTCTCCTTTGTATTAAAAAATATAAAAGAGTGATTTATAATTTTTGCAAAATCATGGTCATTTTATACGGGAGCAACAGCTTGTAGTGAATATCTGATTTCAAAATTAATGAAAGGTCTCAACAAAACACACCAGGAATTCACGAGGAGAAAACCAATGGCATAAACTAGTTTCCTTGTGAAAATGTTTTGTTACATGTACTAATTATCTATTTTATATAATCGTACGTCATAGACAAAGGTTAACTATGTAGTATGTTGTTTACTACAAAAGACATTAGTAGGGTAATCGTACACTGTCAATTAACGACAAAGTTAACTATGTAGTATGTTGTTTACTACAAAAGACATTAGTAGGGTAATCGCACACTGTCAATTAACGACAAAGTTAACTATGTAGTATGTTGTTTACTACAAAAGACATTAGTAGGGTAATCGTACACTGTCAATTAACGACAAAGTTAACTATGTAGTATGTTGTTTACTACAAAAGACATTAGTAGGGTAATCGCACACTGTCAATTAACGACAAAGTTAACTATGTAGTATGTTGTTTACTACAAAAGACATTAGTAGGGTAATCGTACACTGTCAATTAACGACAAAGTTAACTATGTAGTATGTTGTTTACTACAAAAGACATTAGTAGGGTAATCGCACACTGTCAATTAACGACAAAGTTAACTATGTAGTATGTTGTTTACTACAAAAGACATTAGTAGGGTAATCGTACACTGTCAATTAACGACAAAGTTAACTATGTAGTATGTTGTTTACTACAAAAGACATTAATAGGGTAATCGTACACTGTCAATTAACGACAAAGTTAACTATGTAGTATGTTGTTTACTACAAAAGACATTAGTAGGGTAATCGTACACTGTCAATTAACGACAAAGTTAACTATGTAGTATGTTGTTTACTACAAAAGACATTAGTAGGGTATCGTACACTGTCAATTAACGACAAAGTTAACTATGTAGTATGTTGTTTACTACAAAAGACATTAGTAGGGTAATCGTACACTGTCAATTAACGACAAAGTTAACTATGTAGTATGTTGTTTATTACAAAAGACATTAGTAGGGTAATCGTACACTGTCAATTAACGACAAAGTTAACTATGTAGTATGTTGTTTACTACAAAAGACATTAGTAGGGTAATCGTACACTGTCAATTAACGACAAAGTTAACTATGTAGTATGTTGTTTACTACAAAAGACATTAGTAGGGTAATCGTACACTGTCAATTAACGACAAAGTTAACTATGTAGTATGTTGTTTACTACAAAAGACATTAGTAGGGTAATCTTAAACTGTCAATTAACGACAAAGTTAACTATGTAGTATGTTGTTTACTACAAAAGACATTAGTAGGGTAATCGTACACTGTCAATTAACCACAAAGTTAACTATGTAGTATGTTGTTTACTACACAAGACATTAGTAGGGTAATCGTACACTGTCAATTAACGACAAAGTTAACTATGTAGTATGTTGTTTACTACAAAAGACATTAGCTATCGTACACTGTCAATTAACGACAAAGTTGAATCAGACAATACAGATTAGATGTAGATAACATTTGTTATGAACTAACAACATTAAACAACTGTTAAATGTCATTACTTACTTACTACTACTACTACTACCAATAATAATAATAATAGTAATAATAATAATAATAATGATAATAATAATAATAAAAACGAGGCCTTTGTACAACGCCTAATCTTTAGAAGCTCTATAAGCTTTACAACATCTATAATGATATGACTACAAAAAAAAACAACAATACATCATGCAAGTAGATAACATAACAAATGCTGAAAGTATTTAAGGTAGGAAAAATTATTAGGTATTTAAGTTTGTTCTTGCAGTCGAAAAGTTTTAAGAGCACTCTGGAAAGGGAACACCGTGTCCTTGTGTCTAATTAATTTCAAAGGACAATTCATTCTACGTTGCTGAGCCCTGGTATGCAAACGAACGTTGTCCATATGACTTCATTTTCACAGTGGGAATAATGATTATACGATTGTCAGAAGAGGAACGTAAGTATTTTGCTAGTGTGTACACATGGGTGTGGCCAGATAGGCTTGTTGGACTCTAGCTCGTCAGTGAAAATGAAGCACAGAAAACAAATTTTGTTTTTGGTTCTGGATCCAGTGGATAACCAGTGTAGGGTACAGAGCAGCAGAGAGGTGTGCTCTGATCGTAGTACTCTAAGGATGATCCCGGCAGCAGTGTTTTGAACATTCTGAAGTTTCTGGAATACATATTGAGACGAACCAGACATAATTGAGTTACAGTAGTCCAATCTTGAAAGTACTAATGAACGCACAAGCGTTTTATTGACATCATCTGAAAAATATTTGCGAATGGAACTGATGCGTATCAGCCTAAAATATGCATCCTTGTATATGTTCATGACATGTTGGTACAATCCGAGAGTACTGTCCAGAAAAATACCTTTGTTTCGTATTGAATGTGTGGTTTTAATGTTAGTGTTGCTGATATTTATTGTTTGAGGTAAAGGATGTAAATGAGAAGGTCTTTGTGTTGTGATTAGATTGGCCTCAGTTTTATCATCATTCATCTGCAGCTTGTTAAATGTCATAGATGATTTCACATCAAGAAATGCACCTCTCTACTTCTTGGAAGGTAGCATCAACTTCAGTTGGGTGACTAGATTTGCATAGTTGTGAGTCATCGACGTAGAATTCTGTAGACACTGGATGATTATATATGGCGCTTGCGAGCAGCTGAGTGTATAAAATGAAGAGAACTGGTCCAAGAACAAGTAACAGCACAGCATAGAACAAATGGGCTAGAGTGTATTACATTTGCAGAGAGCATTTGTGTGCTGTTGACTAAGTAGGACTTGATCCACATTAGGGCTGTATTATGAATGTCAAATACATGTTGGAGATGGTAAAGTAATATAGCATGGTCTTTTGTGTTAAATGCTGCAGACAAATCAAGGAACTTAATGACTGTAAAATTTTCGCTACCCAAAGCAGAGAAAGTAAATGGTTGAGGTATCAATATTATCGAGGATATAAATTACGATATTCGCTGAAGAAAATATATTTTGAAAACAAATTATATACATTTTTCTATAGTTTCATTTGAAGTTGATAGTGAGTACAAGCGAGGATGATATTAATATCTTCCTTTCTTTTCATACTTGCTTGGTGTAAAAGAGAAAATATACCATACTGAGATCACGTACATCGTTCTTACATGCTTTAAAAGAGAAAATACACCGAAGCAATATAAGAAAGATGATCAAAGATTAAATGCAAGAAATAATTTTCCATGCTGGATTAATTAATTAATTATCTTTCCACACAGGATTATTTAGTTACATGACTGGCTAAAGGTTTATGGATTCTTTCATTTACACTTTCATTTCCGAGTCACAATTAATATTACACTTTCATAGCAGCAAAATACATTTAAAATACATTGCAATACCCTCTGTCTGTAAATCCGTCTCTCACTTTGCTTGTAACTAAATCTTCTACGAAAATACTTTGTTGAAATGTATTAATCATCGGAGTTTATTTGTCCATGTGACAACAGCATATAGTTATATTGTTAACTTTTTCTTGTTGTGTTCTAGGGAAAGTAGGTCAGATTCTTCGATATTTGTA
>JARLTB010000109.1:787500-862500 GCA_030141615.1 Unio pictorum
AATTAAAAACATAATACTGAATTTGTGTTTTTATGTGTGAAATCAAATTATCACATACATTTTTTCTCACTAACATAAGTACATATACATGACATCAGTACCATGATTTGGCGAAACAAATATGGGAAAAGAACAATATACAAAAGTGTCGCTTTCTGACAAACTTATAGTAAAACAAAGTCCGTGTGTTCATAACAAGTACGTAAGGTTTTTATTGCTATTGGATGTAATGAAGGTAATGGCCTTTATAAAAAATTAAATTAAAATGTTAACGTTTATCCTTCTTTAGTGAAGCATGAAAGTATATTCATTTGGATTAAAAATGCGACTGCAAAACAAATAGTTAAAATGAAAATTAGAATAGCTAAAAATGTTTACGATGTAGAAGAAGAATCAAAATAACCTAAACTGATTTAAAACTAAAGAAAAGAAAATATCGAATACTTTGTGTTTTAAATCTTGCATATCTGGACACATGGTTTAAGACTACAAGCTTGCCCAGCATAAAATATGATACACAGATTTGGTATGACGATTAATGTTTGGAATATTCTCGATATGTCTGTCTTGATCAAAGACTGAACTAAATTTGTGCCAGTTAACAATTGAAATAAATATAAGACATGCACATACTAAAACATACATATATGGAGAGCCATTCTTTAAATATGAGGCCACTAGAAAATAGTCAAAGCTGATAATGTTGCCATGGTACCATGCAAAATTGAACATATCCAGTCAATGAATGGAACCACCATCCGCAACTCACGCACACACACACACACACACACACACACACACACACACACATTTTCCGAGCAGAGATGAAGTTCCAAGCCTCTTCCCTACTATGCACCGAATATAAAAGCCAGATATCTTACCATCTGAATGCAGAAGGTCACAGATCCGGCTGTTCTGACACCTTTGCTGAACCTTTTCTCAAAATACTGAAAAAAGGATTACAATAGGATGAAGTGGGATGCATTAATGTGAAATAATCTGCAATTTTAAGTTTTCTCTAGCAGCTATAGGATATGCCCATAAGGCAACACATATATAAACACACACACACACACACACGCACGCACTCGCGCGCGCCAGGGATAACGGCTTATTAAAACATATGACAAGAAGACATTGATGCTATGCCCATGTTTTCCCTTTCCCTTCACTAATTCACAAAAAATTCCAAACGAAGATACCAGTCTTAAGTCTTGACATTTAGTGAAACATAAGCATACGGCATACAAATGCAATGACTCAACTGGTCCTCAGAACTATTTACCGAACGACAGCTCTATATATACTCTAGCTTGGTTACGATGTTACCGAACGATAGCTCTATATATAATCTACCTTGGTTACGACGTTACCAAACGATAAGTCTGTATATAATCTAGCTCGGTTACGACGTTACCGAACGATAATTATGTATATAATCTAGCTTGGTTACGACGTTACCGAAGGACAACTGTAATATGTAATCTAGCTTGGTTACGACGTCAATGAAGAACAACTGTATATGTAATCTTGCATGGGTAAGACGTTACCGAACGACAGCTCTATATATAAGTTTGCTTGGTAACGACGCTACCGAACGATAACTGTGTATATCATCGAACTTGCGTAAGACGTTACCGAACTCTTTATAAAATCTAGCTTGGGGAAGACGTTACTGAACGACAACTATATATATAATCTAGATTGGGTAAGACGTTACCGAACGACAGTTCTATATATAATATAGGTTGTTTACGACGTTACCGAACGACAACTTTATATATAATCTAGCTTGGGCAAGACGTTACTAAACGACACCTATAGACCTACACATATTAAGCTGATACGTTACTTGCAGGAAATATTGTTTTTTTTCTGCAAAGAGCAACACAAATAATTTGAGCCAAAAGTGTGCTAATTAGTTATATATATTTTCTACTGATCAAAGTAATACACTTCTTCTCTTATGTTCTTACTTACATGTCGTAATTACCACCAGTTTATTAATTGAAATGAATATATTAAACAATATTTTAATCAACAAAATACATGTTGCTTCCAGGTTGTGTACTTCTAATAGCTCATACAAAGATAGCATTTGCTTTGTTAAGATAAAGTATGGTCTAACCACATCACCATTTGCACTATTATATTTGAAGTTGAAACCTTTTCGGTACACATTTGTATTGATTTGGTTCAGTAGAACATTTTGTTACGGCACAGCGATGTTTTAAGATCGTAATGAGACATGTAAAGTGATATGTTGAATGACTGACCATAGTAACCAATCCAGGCTGATAGTAAGGTGGAAATCAAAATCTGTCCAATATAATCATGGGTCCGAGCCACTGGTGTCTTCTGTACCCAATTTTAATTCTTCTTCCTTTTTTCAGGCGGAGGAGATTACATGCTCCATATTTTGGAAACAAATGTTATATCGACATATTGTTCACAAAGAGTTACTATCAGAACATTATATTTTGAAATCTTTTTAATACATACGAATGACGTTGTATATTATTACAGCACATGATACTGGTGTATAAATCTAACAAAGCTTGTTTTAATTAGCTTAGACTAAAGAGGTAAATTAATGTGATGTAAAATTAAGGATAAAACAACAACCTGTTAAACACTCCTCTTAATCCATTAGTAGCGTATACTTTATTCTCGGCTGGAGGGGCCTCAATGTGATCGAGTGGTCTAAGGCGCTCACCTTAAAGATCACAAACATCACATGTCTGTCTGCGTGGGTTCAAGTTTTTATGCGAGAAAGCTTGCTATTAACTTCCAGTGAATCAATGGTTCTTCCCTGGCTTTTTCCGACTTATTCATACACCATAATGTACTGGCTACCATTTATAGCCTGCATGTTATGCTTACGAATAAAAACAAAGCATAAAACGAACACTATAATCAATATATGTGTGAACAATGTGTGGATTTAATGATATTTTTCAGCAAATGATAGGATATACAAGTACAAGCCCTGCAAGAACCATTGAAAGCTAATGGCAAGCTTTCCCGAATATCCAGTTTAGCCGAGACATGCACTCGAACCATCGCGGGAAGCAGTTAGATGGCATTGACCACTCGGACATCAGTGTCCCGTGCACGAACATGCAAGAAGATTTTCAAAGATGCATTCGAATTGAATGAACGGTGATGGAAAGCCATTTTGAGTACTCGTCCCAGTCTCATCTGACTGTTTTATTTATGTGGACAGTTATGATGGAGTATGAACTCAAAGTACAATACCTTTTGACAGGCTAGGGTTCGCTGAGTAACGGCATATTGTAGTAGCGTAAGACACAGACTGATGCAAAAACGGGCCTTATATAGATTCTGATCTGACTTACATTTAGATGTAAACTATTTATATACTGATTTATAGCAATTAAAGCTATTGCAAATGACGTTAAGCTTAAACGTCAAGGGTTACATTATATCTCTCCTCACGAAGTTTGATTAAGTAGGAACAACATACACTCTGCAGGGTTTTCAGACAGAAAATCATTTATCTCTTAACAAACACTACATGTAAAATGAACAAGATCAATGCGTTTAAATTATGTCGTTTTCAAACTTGTACAGAGATGATCATATCCAAATCATAAGTGATAGGTTCGTACCTAAATCTGAGTTTGTCTGACAATGTTAACCCTATTATGTATGCATCGCCTCATTTTATTCAGTTTTCGATAAGCAACATCTGTAAGAAATGAACCCACATTAAAAAAGATTTGTCAGTGTAATGAAATCTGGGGTGATAACAAATAACAGCAAATTTGTAACAAAGTCAGAAATAAATCTTGACTGATGCAGAATGGGCCTTGTAATAAAACCTACTGCAAATATCGTTATCAAGCGACATAACGAAACACATATAATAACAGGATTTTGCAACAGGAGAAGGTTACCGTATGGATCATTTGCACACATTAACGTAGCAGATTATTGAATTTATCATATTTTCTCGATATCACTTGACATTTTATTGTGAATGGGTTTACTCTTTCTCCCCTATCATTAGCACCAAACGCCACAGAAAAGCATCTTCTGGTATCTACACCGTAAGGCTATATTCGTACTCATGTGGGGTTTACACAAATTATTTTAAATGGGAAAATTTGAGTTCACCATCGGCTTGTGACGTGATGCGCCATTGCATGTATCTTCACTTACTGTGTCCAGTATTCGAGGCAGTTCAAGTTTTTCTGGCACATTTGAATGATAGAAGGAAGCATTGTTATTATTATTATTATTATTATTATTATTATTATTATTATTATTATTATTATTATATATGAAGAAAGCATGTTATTTATTTAGTACCAATTGTCAGAATAATGATTTTTGGATCAAATGTTACATGGGCTAGATTGATAAGATACGTTCTCTATAACGCTTCGTATGTTACATAACAACACTTTGAGTTGTTGGATAAACATTATACCACAGAAAGCAATATGAATACGAGTTTCTGCAGTTATGTTCATGGATAATAAAAGCTTTCAAAGTATTCAAACCCACTTAATAAACAACAGGTGAACGGCATGTACAGTTATTTTAAGAAAGGTTAGTGACATTTAAAATTGGATGTATTTTAATCTCACCAATTTTTAAATGGCTTTTAAAATGGATTTTATCTTTCCTTACTGAAACCAACTTTTATGTTAATTCATGGCTTCATGGATCTGTATCTGAGCATGGCATTGACTGTATCATAAGGTTTACCAATTTTTGTTCCAGGACCATAATAATTATAGTCTGGATGATGTTTTCCTCCTGGGTATTTAGCCCATGAGTTCCTTGATATTTTGACAGTAATATGACAATATCACCGCCAACTTTGTATTTAATGTTAGATTAAAGCGAAAATCAATGATGTCACATATTGCAAATT
Source organism: Unio pictorum (assembly GCA_030141615.1). Lineage (NCBI taxonomy): Eukaryota > Metazoa > Mollusca > Bivalvia > Unionida > Unionidae > Unio > Unio pictorum. The sequence continues at coordinate 792,407 of JARLTB010000109.1, forward strand.
TTCCACCATATAATATTTCTCCATTTATTTCTTATTACTGTGATTTTGAATGAAGAAGGGATGATATTATTAATGTTATCGCCGATATTGTTAAAGCGCTGTGTGTTGATGAACTTGATGAATTTGTTATTAATTTAGTTGTTTATGATGATGTAAAGCTAACCAAACATCAAATCCAGCTAGATTATTTTCTCGAGGCAGACAAACAATTACATATATAATTTATATTACGGTGATGTACACAAAATCTGAAAGTGATCAGAGATAACTTTTCGATGTAGTGGATACACATACACTTAGAAATATTCATCAGAAACTGGTGTTCATGGGATATGGATATAAATAAATTTAAATTAATTTTTTTTTCAAGTGCGCAAGCTACCACACAGAATTTATATCGATACATTTGTATGATCCTAGGTCACCATATCGTCTTAAAAATAATGATTTAACTACAGCAGCTGAGAGGGTGCGACCTAAATGAAACGTCCGGTGAGTAAACAGAACATGCATACTAAATCTGAAGAAAAAAAAACAAGAAAAGGCAACCTAACAAAAATAAGCTACCCAATTAGAGAAATTCTTGGTAAGTGAGAGGCCTCGTTTTGGCATTATTGACATTATATTTTGTTTCGTAGGAAGCTTTAGTTGTCAAAAATATAGTTCAAGCTAAATGGTCTGTTAACCCTCTCTGCTGCAAGCTGAAGCAATAACCCTCACTGATTATATGCCGGTGAGTGAATTTTATAACCACTTATATGGCGGGTAGAGATTTGTAAATCTGCATTTTCGAGTTCCAAGTTGCAGTATGAAAATGAATAGTTGTTAGTTTTGCTATTAAATTACTATGTACTGAATGCAGTTCAATAGACTGGTATTTTACAATGGATTTCAAAAGACACGTGACCGCATGCAGTATTAACTTGGGTACATTAGTACGGACGAATTTATGTTTATCAACACGAATGTAGTAGTGTCATCACATGACTCACTTTTCCTCGGGTACCGGAAGAGCAGTAAGTGTCTCTATGTGCAACAACTCACAGAGAAGTTTAGCCGTCGAGTTATGTGGTAAATCGGTCATAGATAATCAGTTTCAGAACCTAGTATACCATCCTGAACTACCTTTTCGTACTTTAGAAACACTGGTATATTCCGTTGCCTTAGAGTAGGTTGTCAGTTCGTCTCTCTGGCTCTACGATATTACACTATCGATTTACTAAATGTTTTAGACAGATTATCCCACTACTTTAGTATTCTGCATATTGCTAAATGAATTGTGTAAGGGAGATAACCCACTGTATCATTCACCATTTACACAAAAGTTTTCGATCTTGTCAATACAAACTTCTTGTAATTTAGACAGTTTACGGTGAACGCATGGCATGTCAACATTCCTCGACCACGAGCCTTTTTACAACAGTATAAGTTACATGTTTCAATCCCTATATGAGACCTTGTTTGCTGTTTGTTTCTAAAATATAATTTCAGCTCTCTGCCAAGAAACGTTGAGCAGGAGTTTAGAGTTTATAGGCTGAAAAATAGAACAGCGCTGTATGGTCTGAAATGGATATTCCACCTAAGTGTAACCATGACCGGAGCCTACCTTTGTGTAATACATTTCAGGGCAGAATAAACAGCTGCCAGGTGGTTAGGCGAGATCTAGAGCATTAATATATTGGGGTTCCTTGTGCTGTGAGCAAATTATTCAATTATTTGCCTTTGTATGTCAGTTTAAAATTAATATTATTAGTAATAGCTTTGATGAAGTATGCTTTTATATAGCTATGTATATTACATGACATCTGTTATATATCTATCAATATGTACTACACAGTAATTCTTATATAACTATTCATGTATATTACACGGTACCTCTTATATAAGTATTAATGCGTATTACACGGTAAATGTTACATAGCTATTAATGTATATTACACGGTAACTGGTATATAGCTATTAATTCATATTACACGGTAACTCTTTTATTGCAATTAATTCATATTACACGGTAACTGGTATATAGCTATTAATGCATATTACACGGTAGTTCTATATAATTTAATATATATTACACGGTAACTCTTTAATTGATATTAATGTATATTACACGGTAACTGGTATATAGCTATTAATGCATATTACACGGTAGTTCTATATAATTTAATATATATTACACGGTAACTCTTTAATTGATATTAATGTATATTACACGGTAACTGGTATATAGCTATTAATGCATATTACACGGTAGTTCTATATAATTTAATATATATTACACGGTAACTCTTTAATTGATATTAATGTATATTACACGGTAACTGGTATATAGCTATTAATACATATTACACGGTAACTCTTTTATTGCAATTAATGCATATTATACGGTAACAATTATATATAATTTAATGTATATTACACGGTAGCTTTTATATTGCTATTAATGTATATTGTACTGTAACTACCGAAACAAAAGCAAAAATAGAAATAATAAGAACATTTAAAAAGAACGATTTCCACAAGGAATCAGGCTTAGATGTTTTTCATTCTAATTTGAGCAGGGCAAAGAAAAAACCGACAAAATTAACGATCTTAAAGTGGTTCTTCTAAACCATCACGTACAAAAATAATATCGCTAATCGTACAGACTTTGTTCTGCGATATATAAATAGCAAGATATAAAAGCAAATAAGAGCCTTCAAGGTAAAGACATTAGTATGTTCTTTACTACCTGTTTTGATATAAGAGCCTTCAAGGCAAAGACATTAGTATGTTCTTTACTACCTGTTTTGATTCAGCATTAATGCTGAAGAGCTTGAATGAATATTTATCATGTCCAATGGCGATAACCTATTGACAGAGCTTTCTTTGCTGATTATGTTTGAAGTAGTTTGTCTGATAAGCATTCACATCGGGTTGCATATGTACATTGATATGGAGTAGAAAAAGTTGAATTTGAAGTGATTTACACTGAATAATAGTCGGCTTCCCCCCTCATGTCTCTTTGACGTATGTGCCTACAACGAATCTTCCTGGATGGATCACACAAAATATCAGTATCAGGGTAGTTAAAGAGGTATGCATCATGGGAGATTGAAATATGTTTAAAGGCATATGAACCAAGTGGTATCAAATTGAGATCGCAATTACTGTACTTTATACTGAACTTGTTAAAGTGATGTTATACGTGTGCCGTTGAATTATGATAGTTACATCATTTTTACCAGATTACTCTACATGCAATAATACTTCTACACCACCTGCACCAGAAATACCAAGTCCATCCCGTTCTTTTGATGTTCATAAAATTTATTAATTAAACGACGAAACACAAACTTTTTTTAAACCGCAAAATAGCTAATAGACAAAGACAGTCTTTCCAAACCTTGAGAGAGAGACCCAGGTTTCCAATTTCAGCCTTACAAACCCCACTCGCTGGACGCTTGCAAACGTGGAAAGAAGGTCAAGCTAGCCCCTCATGAATTTCTTGACAGACAGACATTTACTTATACACACCGTGCTACTCCTCCTCTATTACAAAGAAGATTGACCCTACCATCGATAGATGGAAACAATGGTCTTTACCACCAGATAAATCCTCAAAGATCCCGCCACCAGAGCGGTTATAAACGCACCTCCTACCAGCATAGGAATCATATTAATATGATATTTATGTCATGTCAATACCATTACCAATTTTAGCAGAGCGTGTAATATTAACATTTATGCTGAGAGCTAAATAGATTACTTGCTTTCATAACAAGTTGGAGATGAATACAACTGTGAAATGCACATCAGTTACTGTTTTATTCTTCATACTTTACAACTACTATAGAGACGTTATTATCACCCATAACCTTTCTAACAAAACGCGCTGACTATAAACAGAATCATAGAGTTTCCAATTATTGATATCGAACAACTTGAATCCTGACACTGACAAACAACATTCAATGATAACTCGAAATTTGTTCTCGTTACATCTGTATGTTATCAAACACTAAAATACATCTCACTTCCTTCAATGATTTGAATACTGGTGTAACAAATATCCGTGCACCTGCACGGTAATATAGTCTATAGATAACAATAAATAAGATGTCTCCTGTTTGAGACTTTTTCTACAAAAGTACAATCTATATGAAAACTAATTTCTGAATATATAATACTGATTATGTTAAACTCAGAAATCAGTTAGAGAATATGTTATTCTAAAGTTCATTTTCTTACTAGTTAAGCTTTGTGTGATCACTTTAGCTCTTGAATGGATTAACGGGGCCATATCAGGAATTTCATGTCGGTTTTCCTTTCCTGGTGGTTACGAAATAGTCTCAATATATCAAGGTGACTGTCATCGTGTACATAGTTCTATATTAAATTTATAAATAACTATTCAAACTATAAACACTCAGTCTAGTATGACTATTAAGGTGTGTGTGTGTGTGTGTGTGTGTGTGTGTGTGTGTGTGTGTGTGTGATTTAGTTATACCGCTACAAAATATGCAGTGTGGCAGTGTTATAGTGATGTCTAGCATTGGGGCATCATGCTGCAGACATGTATTATAATGACCCATCCAATTATATTAGCCTGACACGATGACGATCAGTCTTAACACTAACCTCTTAATGCTGAACACCAAGCAAGGCATCTGTTAGTACCATTTATGTATGTCTCTGATATGACTCTACCCGGGATCAAACCCAGGACCATCCGCACGCTCTAACCACTAGGCCACATGAATGGTTAATATTAAGGAAATCAGTAGATTATTGCTTATTTCAATATTAAACGTTAGTGTAATTTCTGATACGTATAAACTATAATAACTGTTCTACTTGAGTCTAGATACAATTAATTAAATGGGTTTTTTTTAAATATGAACTAAAATATGAATCTTCTGAAGATAACCAGTAAATTTGATCAAATGAGATGCAGTATAAGTATTATAACCTTCAGAAAATGTACATTACAGTATAATGTGCATTCTAGCCAGTAAACTATTCTCATATAGTATCTGAAATTCAAAGTATTTTAAATGGTTTCATTTTCAGCATTTATTATGAAGTACTGAGCGTGTTGCTTGTGCTGTAACTGTAGTGAAATGTTTACTTTACCGCATTTAATCCTATTAATATTACGATGTAGACAAGAACATGTCTGCATCTTTGAAGAACTCGTCCTGAGGAGTACATTCTTTGGTGAGGACAAATGCCAAAATGAATCGAGCTGATAATGAAATGACACATGCGTCTGCTATGTTCGAAGAAGAATTTGTTTTCCTTTATTTGGTACCCTGTGGCATCCTGAATCGTTCCATATCTTGTTTGCGTACTGGCATTCCTCTTCAGTGGTGTGGCAGAGATGTAATTGAGAACAGAAGTCGTCAAAAGTGGGTCACGATGTTTCATTGAATCTGGACTACGCATCGATGTATTCATATGGATAAACTCCTTTTCGCTATAGGAGAGGTGTATAAACTCCGAATTATGTTTCTTGTTACGTGAACGTATTAGCGAGTTTTTATAGCGACGACCCCATAAACTGGAACTAATTGATGAAATTAAATGGACCAATCAAAAACATCATATATTTTTCGACATTGTTGGGGATCTGATGTGAGTTCCCACTTCAACGAGATGTGTCTTGACTTATGGATTGCCGATTGCTAAAATGATGAAGTGCCCATCGTATCATTATTGATGATGAGTGATGACTGGAAGGGAGTCTGGATGTTTGAAGCGTAGATTACAATCCGCTTGAGCAGTTCCTCGATAATCACATATGACGTTATCATAAGGTTGAACACAGTCTTCGCAAATGTGGCATTACTGTGCTTAAGTGTGTGGTTTTACTTGTCAAGCGTTGATTAGCCTTCTGATTGTTTCGGAGATCATCGAGTTGTTCAAATAATCAGACGAAGCAATCCTTACTTCGATGCTGTTGATACGACCATGACAAACGTTCATCGACAGAGCAGCAGAGTATATAGCTGTAGGATGTGCTCGTGGTCAACTTGAGTAAAGGGATGCATTTGATCAGGAAAAGGTCCTTGCACTTTTCAAGGCTCGCTTCCGAATTAAAGATGATGCAAAACGTGTGCAGATATTTTTGTGTTGGTGCTCGAATTCTTGCGCCGGAACTGTACCAACAATCGTCGTACGAAATCGTTTTGTTCTCGTGATAAATCGTCACCATTTTCTCTAAAATTACCGCGAACAACAATCGATTTTTGTACGTGGTAGCGCTTTAACAAACAACCATCATGACTGACACAGGTGGATATAAATTCCCTAACATCGCCATTGAAATCTCCCTACTGATCGCGACTAATGACGTATCTGCCAATATAAAAGTCGAACCCAATTTTGTTACGCTTCGTACTAGAATTATACTCTCTGTAAATTACTTTGTATGATTTTACATCGTCAGCTCGATTGGATCTCTCATATGATTTAGTACCGGTACCACAGGAGATTTGCCCATCAATATCATCAATGTCAGCTAACTGCTTGATCACGCAGGATTCGTTATCCTCGGCGGGTTCAGCCTCCAGTGTGATTTATTCCTTGTAGATTAACGCTTTTGCAGGGACATTCATTCAAATCTGTTCTTACTATTTCACTTTGCACCCCGTTATTGAAACGTACGTGATCTCGGAAATCACCTTGTGACTGACCTATCAATCCGTAAGCGAAATAATCACGTATTACCTTCACGTACGCCGTAAAGAGGCATATAAAATGGTTGCAGATATAATAAGTAGATATGAGGCCTTCGAAAGCACATCGACGTAAATTGGTAGGTTGATTGGTTTCCTCATTGTTTCCTTCGGTATCAGCAGAACTTCCATGTACTGCCGCCAAAGCCGTGTCAATTGCTCTCAGCCAAAACTGGAGTTACGGGATGGCGGTGGAAGAAGAAGCAGTAGACAGCAAAATTATGTCACAGTCATGAACGATGACTCAACTTCTAGATGTCTACACGGCCAAACAGACTCTTGAGAAAGTCGCAGTGGTCCTCCTGGATAGATTTGAAAGAGTTCTACAGGACGTGTTAATAAATGTCAGTGTACAGTGTGTATTTAGTTATTACGTGTGTCTCATCATGTTTAGTTTTAGAATAAACGATTACAGAAATTAAAAAGCAGTGTTTCTTTATATCGGTGTTATTTTATAACATTATTATATGTTAGAATCATATATTCGAGATTCACTCCCGATCATCTTCTCAACAATGATACTTGCGTGGATGTCTCGACCACTGAGTAGTTTGTCAAGTATCAGGATATCAACATTACAAACCTCAACGCCAGTAATCATCAACAAATAGAGACTTTTGAAAAAGATGTGCACATGCTTCCAAATAACACCTTTATGGAATTTCTCGGCAAAATACAAACTAAGTCCAACCAGATAGTGGATTATGTGGCCAATGCACAGATCATGACGACAAAAAAGGGATGGTAGTTATTCAAGTCCATTCAATGGCATTTGAACAGTCAGACCATTGAAGAAATCAGAGGTACTTACCTCAAGTCAGCACCATCCTTAACTTGATAATGTACAGCGATGATTACATGCGATCGCGCATTACTAACATGTAGTGGTTTAGAGATACCAATACTGGCGAGCCGTCAGCAACGAAGTTTTCACCGTTACAATCTCAATCAATGCCACTGAGCTGCAGATATGTAGAATCTATGTTGGGGTTTGGACCGAGACAATAAAATCCCAGCCTAAGGGTTATATTATTTGACTCTCCACGATACTTGTCCGAGTGGGGAGATATATAATGTAACCCGGCGGCTAGGATTTTATTGTCTCGGTCCAAACCCCAACGTAGATTATTTTTCTCACTCAATATTATCCTTTAAAGTAAAAAAAACCCACCCTCTTTACTAGTGTTCACGTTGCAATGTTTACTTGTGGCGCATGAATACAAATATGCTATTGAGGGCTGTGGTGTGACCGTTGCGTCCGAAGTACACAGTTCATACGCGTGAGCAAAGAAAAATAACAACATAAAACGTCGCATAGTAATGAGGTATTATCACATTTAATATATGGATGTTATATGAAATTAACAATAAATAGTGATAATTTATTAGAAAGAAACTGTTTCCTTTCATCATTTCCAATTTTGAGTACGTGGGTCTCCCGTATCAAAGACTCTCGTCACTCTCCAAATATGACCCTTCGTGGCCGGTTCACTTAAAGTTTAATCCAAATATGCGGACCCTAGAGGATAACCATGTGCTAAACTTTCAAGTTCACGGATTCTTTGAAAATTTATATTTCTGTCTTGGAAATATGGCAAGTGATACAGTGAAATTTGTGTATGGATTAGTGTGTTGAGGGATAAAAGATTCCATCTGGCTGATAAGTGTATTATTTGTCAATAAATATTGCAGGTTTATTCAGCTGTTGCACAACTGAGATGCTTAACAAAATTATAATAGAGCATATTTGACATAACACATTTATGGATGTTGCTTAGTTCTCCGTTGTAGTTTAGAGAGTTGGGATGCTATTAAGTGTATAGGTATATAGTCTTATGTGCATGGATCATTGTTTTCTGACATAGTTCATTTCATACACCATTGAGAATTTTATCCTATCTGTAGCACAGTAAATTTTCAGGTCAGCTTCCTTAAATGTAGCTAACAGTATATACAATGTTTCACGCGAAGTGTTTACAACTAGTTCAGTTGCTTTAGCTACATTTAAAGATCTGAAAATGTACTGAGCTAGTCCTGTATACAGGATAAACTTGACCATGCTAGTTAGAACGAACTAACATAATATCAAAACCTCGAAATAGTACGCGTGTGTGTATTTGTCTCTATGAAAATGTTTTTGTTTTAGTGTGTTTTTAAGACAGATTGACCTTAAGTAACTATGTTTTGGTTATATATTATTTGTTGTTGTTGTTGCTGTTGTTGTTGTTTTCTTGAAAACAACTATGGCACAGCAGAAGACTAGAAGGGTTTCTTTTGTTAAAAGTAGTTCTGAGCGCGTGGACACCATGACTGAGACGATTGGTCTGAGATGACTAGACTGAGATAAGAAAAGTAAGGTTAGCAAAACAGCTAGATTTCTCTGTCGCTTGGGTGAGAAGACCTTATCATGTACAGTGTAGCATCTGAAGGAGACGATGCGTACCTTCCAGCCGATATGACAGCAAACGCTACATGATCTGGTGAGAACCATATTCTCCTTTTGGATGACACAGGCACGTACCTCTAGTTACAATGTCAGATTAACGCGCTCACATTGATACTAGTCGCGAGGTCTGCACGTTGATTCCTCTCAACAGCATTATCGGCATATGTCGAAATATTAGTACCATCTTCAGAGGTTTCAAGTACTTGACGGTGCTTGAAAATGCGGTATCCGCCCAATGCATGTACAGATCATAAGACGTTGATGATGGACAATTCACCATGACTTTGTCGCTGTGGATGGCCAAAATGTAGCCCTCCAGCATAAATATGCTCGAACTAGGATCGAAGTTACCAAGAAAATTTACTTTGAGCAACACCACATTTTTACGCAACAATTTGTCGCGACCCATGTCACCACATCATAGAAAGCCGCCACTAATCCAGGCAATGAACTTCACTGACAGGTCTTAGTCGCGTTTCACCTGACAGTGCAACATAATGATAGTCAAAAGGAGCATCGGTCGTTCTCGCATTCACATTAAAATCAGCACCAGACAGCATCCAGAGCGAGAACTCGAATGCTGACTTGCTGTAGGCACACGCATTTATGCTTGCGTCTATATGGTGCTGATGAAAGTTATGCAGTAGTATCTGGACGTAGATACAAGTACGCATATCTCGCTGAACGATTTCGTTAACTTGTATCCCATCGTCCAGTTCGATGTCTCAAAACATTCCGAACGTATCAAAGACTTCCCTACCGAAATCAAACTCCGGTGGAAAGCAGCTTCAGGTGCTAATGATTATGTATGTTACACGCTAATCACCTCAGACCGATTTATGACGCTGGACGTGCTCAGTGGAAAAAAAAAGGAATATGCTTGTATAGGCAACCATACCCAGAAAAGTCACGTCATGAACAGAGAATGGATGATGCTATCATTCCCTTTGTCAAGAATAAGGCCTCCAAGTTATTAGCTAAATTGGTTTTTGCACCATTAGGACTGGCTGAAGGTACGAGCCATGATGACCACATCATTTAGTAATGCCAATCGCGGTTATTCCAAAAAAACTAAAAGAAAAGGAAAAATTAATAGCATTTCATATAACATCACGTCGTACCTTCCAGTTGCAATCCCGTTGTCATCTCAGCAGAAGAAAAGAAGAAAAGCATCGTTGTGGCAGCCACGCACGGAAGATCTGTCCCGATTAGGGTGAAAGCATCAGCACTCATCGGACCTGATAAACCCATGCCAAGGCTTCCGTAGCTACACAAAAGCCCGCTGCTAAAGGCATCGTTCTGAAATTGTTGGCATCTCAGATGTCCAAACAAAGAGGAATCATGGACCTCTTTTAGCTGAAATGTTACATCCTTACTGCCATGAGTATTCGTCTTAGCTTCTAGAAACCAAGCGTGGCAAATGAATGAGAAAAAGGTGTTCCGCTACATCGATCGTGAGAACTTCGTATGATCCTTCTTCCTGAATTTCAGAGGCTTCTTTTCTAAAGAGCAATAACCCCAACATATCACATCCTAAGAGAGCTGCGTCATTCATTATATTCCAAAAATATTACGATGGGCATGGTACTAACTGCGTCGCTATCGTCAACGATCGTCATTATCGTGACGTTGAGTATTTCGATTCGTTTGGTTTACTCCTCCCGACGGGGTCGTGCGTTATCTCCACACGGTGCATAAAGAAGCTTTGTGTAATTCGTTACAAGTTAGAAAATGTCGAGGATAGCACATGTGGATATCATTGTGTCTACTACATTCAGAAAATGTAGCATGCAAAACCTCCCGTTAAAATGGTCTTATCGCTTTTCCCAAAAATATCCACTCCTCATATAACAACCATGAAATCGTGCTGTCTTAGGTGTAAAGCCGAAAGAGAGAGTATTGGCCCCGTCGAGGTAGTCACCAGAAATAACCGACGCATAATCCATTCGAGATGTACCGTGCTTGGTTCTAAAAAAAGCACAACTAGTAACTGGGGAATCTTGGTAAAGTTTAGTGTCATGACTTTTTCTACAAAATCCACCGTTGATACACTGCAGACTCAATACCAACTGCGAGGACCTTCGCGTGGAAAAAAATATGTTTGTGGAAGACTTTAAAGTATTTGGACATTATTAGATTCTTGAGGTGGGTTGCTGGGCATCGACGTTCATACACCTTTTGGAACACTTCCCAGACCTCGTGGAGGATGGAAGCTGCTAGTATACAGGATCGTTGAATCCCTTAAAACAACTGTATAAACATGACCCACCACTACCAGGTCAGGAGCCCTACAACAGTATCCATGCCATCGCGATGAAACACGCTCTACATATATGATTCCGACGATACACCGGGATGCGATCGAGTCGTGCAAAGCGACTTAAAGCACTCAAGACTGAATATTCCAGACATATAGATGAAGCTCTTGTGCGTGGTATACTTGGCACTATCTATATTTTATCGCATTTGACATACCCTATGTATGTATCAGATCTTGTCCGAAAGAGAGATTACAGCGCGCACCAAAATCATTTCTAATATCTGGTACATTCCTTTCAAAAACAAAAAGGAACTTATCGTTGAAGCGTTTTTTTAGCATTGAACAACAGTCTCGTTAATTATAAGGTAGATCACGGTAGTGAATTTTTAAACATAACTCTCAGATTAGCTCACAAATAGCACCACCTTGTACCGCACATCTCATCAAAGCACCTGTCGTCGAACGGTTTAACATAACTCTCAAAAATCACATGTGGAAGATAATCACAAGCGATGATATCAACTGATATTTCTTCTCAGATATCATCGACAAGTACATGGCAACTAAGCATTTTAATAACTTCAACGGAAGACTCTTTGGGTGACCAATATCAAAAGGTTACAGAGGCCAATTTAAAATATATCTAAATTCAAAGTAGGTGACCATGTCAGAATAAAGCAGACACAAAACTACCTTCGAGGAAGGATACACCCCTTACTACAATGAAGACGACTTTGTGGTCGATATGTTTCATAAAACGTTCTAAACACCCACACGCTCAAATATTCCTCAATGGAACCCATCGTAGGGTATTTATACGAGAAAAAAATTACAAACGAACCGAATAAAACATCTTCAGAATTGAAAAGTGATCTATACAATATTACTCTTCAAATAGTCTTCGCTGTCCTGAAAAAAATTAACTCTTGGATTCCCATAACCTCCTTGACTAAGATAGCGCCTCAGAAATGATCTTATCGTACGCCTCTATCAAGCTCTTCACTGAAACTGTCTTACATTTAGCTGCATGCATGCTCGTGAAGATCCATCTTCTCAACGTTACGCTTGAACAAATACTAAGATTTTATGAATTTTGCACGATCTAACAACTGAACACGAGTCGTATTTATAACCAGTAACAAGACTCGTCTCGCTGTGACTGACAAATGAGACAGCTTCAACTTACTTTTGATGTAATATTGGTGATTGCATCGCTACACTGGACACTATGACTATAACTAATGGTTCACCCACTCCTCATTCTCTTTACTATCATCACAACAGATCACCTCAGGCACATAATTCAAATCCTTTATCGCGTACGCTATCAACTCCTTCGCACGCCAACCATTTCTTAGACTCCTCCTCACTTAATTCAAACACTGTATTTTTACTTTTCTCATTTAATCCCAATTGATCTACACTCCATAGATAACACGAAGGACACATTATATCACAAAGGACACCGCTAATAAAGTGAGTCACATCGAATGATCCAGAAACCTAATAACATAGCAAGGCTCTCTTTTATCGTGTCAGCCATTTCTATCAAAAGTGAATAAGAAGAGTCAGATCTCTAGGTCACAAATCCCAATCCCCCACATTTATCTAAGAAGCTTTTTTTCTGAGCCAGAACCCTCATTAGGAACACGTCAGCCAGAAACATCATAACAAAGAAGTATCTTTTCGAATTAGGGTTGCAAGTCGCACTTTTATCACGCAGTGGTAAAAGTTAGCCACAACCCCTATTTCTATCTATTGCTTCTATAAACCGTAACATTAAATTTGGAACCCACTTAAAACTTACCATGGATTAAGAAACAGTCTACTAGAAGGGAACACAACTTAAATTATGTCTGCAATCGTGACGTAATGACATATTGTGTCTACTAAATGAGCATTTCGCGATACAGTGCTAAAGGATGATCACCCTGTTGCTCTCGTGCGTTGTAGTAGTTTTCTACTACCTTACTGGCCGTGGTTAAGAATTGTTTGCACAAAGTTGCTGTTAAAGTTTAGATAATGTACATGCTGTATGGGCCTCGTAGCCTCGAACAGCATTGTCCATGGTGTAAGCTTTTGTTATCTCAAACGATTTGGACATGTTTACTCACGTGCTAGACTGGCAGTGCGGCACTTACCTACTGTTATCCGTCCGTGTTTGCCACCATGTACAACTGTTCTGACCAAATAGTTTCGATGTATAGGTACCATACATGGTAGCTGTCTATTTCAAAGTCACTACCTTTCAGCTGTGCAGCTATTTGATAGTTGTTGGTTAATTTCTCCGTCATAAGTTTGTCAGAGTAGTTTGTTATGCTATTTTTTTTCTTCAGTTTGTCATAAATGTTCGATCTTGTTTCACGCAACAAAATGTTATCAAATGTAATATAGTGTGTTTCAAGTTACATCTGTATTTTATCTGAATTGACTGGTTGTGTTAAATTATGTATGTCGTAGAAAGTAAACTATGAGAAGCGTTATATCTTTTATATATCCGTGCAAATATTTTTGATGTGATATAGTCACTTATGATTTCGTAATAATGTAATTTCAGATACCAAAGTTATGAGAACTTGATAAAATTCCAACATCACTACTGCTTGAGTGCTTAGACCCAATATTGCCTTCACTTACTGATGTTATTAATATCTCTCTCTTATCGGGGGAATTCCCATCATTTTTCAAAACTGCCATCGTAAAGCCTCTGCTGAAGACAACAACGATTTAAAGAACTACCGCAACGTTTCTAATCTCCCGTTCATATAAAACAAATGATAGAAAAAGTTGTTCTAACCCAATTTGTATCTCATTGAATGTAAATAATCTTTCTAGCAATGTACAGTCTGCATATCGCCATTGCCACAGTACACAAAATACTCTCCTAAACGTATTTTATGACATTTTCTCTGCTTTGGATAGCAAAAAGATTACAGTCATCACCCTCCCTGATTTGTCTGCAGCATTTGACACAATAGACCATGACATATTACTTCACCGTCTCCAGCATGTATTTTGCATTCACAATACAGCCCTACTGTAGTTTAAGTCCTACTTAGTTAACAGGACACAAATTGTATCTGCAAATGGAATACACTCCAACCCAGTTGATCTATGTTGTGGTGTTCAACAGGGGTTTGTTCTTGGACCATTCTCTTCAATCTATACACTAAGCCGCTCTCCAATGTCATATATCATCACCCAGTGTCTCACCAATTGTATGCTGATGGCACCCAAATATACAAGTCTAGCCTCCCAACTGAAATGGATGCTACCATCCAAGGAGTAGAGAGGTGCATTTCTGAGGTAAAGTCATGGACGACATGTACCAAGCTGCAGATGAATGATGATAAAACGAGGACCATTCTGATCACAACACAAAGAATTTTCTAATTCACATCATTTACCTCAAGCAATATAAATCAGCAACACCAACATTAAATTCACACAGTCAGTACAAAACCTAGGTCTTACTCTGGACAGTACTCTCACATTGCACCAACATGTCATGAACATATGCAAGGCTGCATATCTTGAGCTCAGACGCATCATCTCCATTCGTAAATATCTTTCAGTTGATGCCACAGAAAAACTTGTGTGTTCATTAGTACATTCAAGACTGGACTATTCTAACTCATTTCTGTCTGGATCGTCTCAATATCTACTCCAGCAACTTCAAAACGTTACAAACACAGCTGCACGGATCACCTTTAGTGTACCACGATTAGAGCACACCTCCCCCACTGCTCTGTACCCTAAACTGGCTATCCATTCGATCCAGAATCAAACACAAAATGTGTTCTCTGTGCTATGATTCACTCACGGACTCCAGTCCAGCATATATATCCGGCCTCACCTATGTGTACACGCCAGCAAGATACTTTCGCTACTCTTCTGATAATCGTATTCTCATTATTCCAACTATGAAACCGAAGTCATATAGACAACGTTCGTTTGCATTGCAGGGCACAGCAATGTGGAATGAAATGCCATTTGAAATTAGACACAAATACACAGGATCGATTTCAGGAGTGCTCATAAAACTCATCTTTTTCGACTGCAAGAACAAACTTAAAGACCTAAAATTGTTTCCTACCTTAAATCTTTTCAGCATTTTTTTATTTACAATTTCATGGTGTTTTTTTATTTTGTTTGTATTTATATAGTTATTATATCTAAAAAAGTGTATATCTCATGTTCATATATGAAAAAGTGAAAATAACTATATACATAAATATAAGAAACGTTTTATTACTTCATTTAGAACTAGATAGATCAGTCTTAAATGCATAATAGACTATTTGTATATCTAAACTAAACAAGACACTAGATCAAAGTTGATCTTCAAGTTAGAGGGTGTCCTAAGAACGCATGTAAAATAGTGTGAAATTTTTTAGCTCATATGCACGTTGTAAATGTGAATATTTCAATAAATATTGGTATCGTTTCTAGATGCCCCCAACACCACCCCAAACTGTATTTAACCTTAAACTATTTTTAACCTTAAACTGTCATTAACCTTAACTGTCTTTAACCTTAAACTGTCTTTAACCTTAACTGTCTTTAACCTTAAACTGTATTTAACCTTAACTGTATTTAACCTTAAACTGTTTTAACCTTAATTGTCTTTAACCTTAAACTGTCTTTAACCTTAAACTGTCTTTAACCTTAACTGTCTTTAACCTTAACTGTCTTTAACCTTAAACTGTCTTTAACCTTAACTGTCTTTAACCTTAAACTGTCTTGAACCTTATCACAAGATTGAAACACAAATCATAAACAAGTTTACAAAGTTTGTATTTGATTCTCTTTCTTTAATAGGTTTGCTTTTTCTGACCTTTGAAACAAATAAGGTTTTCTGGATCAGTTTGTTTCGTCTCATACGATTTACATGTGACATCACACCAACCCGTTATCTGTAATTACATTACAAACGATCGCGCGAGTCTTCAAATCTACGAGAAAAGTATTTTTTACATATTTTTTTGGTTTAGTATTTTAACAACACGGCGCGTTTTTCCAGGTTCTAAACATTTTGTAAATAAATCATACCGATTATGTGTTTATTGTCTAAGGTAAACGCCTGTTTTGCAATATGAAAGGGGAGATAAATCCTCCACGTGCCAGTAACCAGTTGATCTCGCAACACCGGTGTTTATCTGAAACAGTTCACAGAGGATGAGTCTGATATATTTATTTTCTAACACATATTACAGTTATGTTAATAGTATAGCTTTATAACCATTTTACATCGCATATTTGTTTTCTCAGTGCTTCAATTCAAAATAGCCAATCAGAATCATTTTAGTTAGCGTGTGAGTGCAATCAGTCATGTTGCTGTTGATATGGTGTAATATCTATTAGTCGTTGAATCGTGGTTTAACTTCACAGTTAATGAAATAAATAACATGTATATAAAAGGTGTTCAGGTAATAATTAAACAGAAAATGTGTCAAATGAATGTAGCATTTGATACAATATATGTTGAAATCTCTATGATTATTCATACAATTCAGGATGAGCGAGATCATAATGTTTCTCGGTGACTAAAGCGGTCACATGTTTCACTAATTGAGTTTGAAGCTTCAAAGATTGAAGTAACGTCATCATGCCATGCATTTTCTTAAGACAGACTTGTTTTATTTGTGAGGATAAATTCAGTCAAAGGTGGAGAATTGCTCAACTTGTATTGCACGAATTAAATAACTCGCATGGTGAATATTTTAACGTAAAGTTACGTTTCAGTCCTTGAAATATATCTATCGCAAAAATCCCAATATTGACAGAATAGTGATATTGTAACATTATAAATTTTGCAGATATCATTGCAACACATAACATAGTGAATATAGCAAATGTCATTTTATCATATATGACACGTTTAAGCTGACGTATGTGGTTTTGCACGGAGTTGAATCCGTGGTAAGTGCGTCTGGTACGGACTTGATTGATTATTAACGAGGTTTCGTTTAATAACTGTGTCAGGTGAAACTGCCCTAGGGTAAAGACATTTTTTTGTTTATCGAAATTCCAAGTGTTAAAATATTTGTGACGATTTTACCCCAACCCCTTGTATGTAGGTATAAGTAACTATAACTTGTGATTCTGACTGGCCTTGTACATGTATAAATTGTATGTCTGCCTGACCCAGCTGTGATGTTCAAATTGTTCTAAAAGTTAGCTAATCCCCTTACGTAAGATGGTCTTTGTTAGCTCTCGAGGGGAGAGGAGACTGTGTCCATCGCGGACGGGTGACGTAACCACATCAAAGGACAGGACAGCGCTAAATAAGAAGACTGTAACAATTGATAGGCACACAGACAGACATTCGGATGATTGACAGTCGAACGACTGACCAGAGTCGATCGCCCTCCAATCGAAATGCGATGTGGGTGGGACTTTATTCGAAAAGTTTTAGATAAAACCCAATGTTTAGTAGGAATTAGTCAGTCATCATCATCATTCAAGCAGAGAACTCCGAAGAGGACGGACCGGTCTTGGAGCACGGAGCGCTAGCTGTTAAAGGCAGTGAGAAAAGACGCCATTTAGTACTGCGGACCATGAATACAGACATATGAGCGTCTAGGTGTGAAAAACACCCCACTGGTACCTACGACAGCAGCCACGGCAAAAAGATATATTCTGCGGGGCTTGGAAGACATAGGCAAATTGGCGGACAGAGAGCCACGTGGATCCAAGATGGCGTTTACTCTCTGAAGGATACCACGGGCCCAGTGACGTCACCTGAAATGACTTCGCAACGTTACACAGAAGCATTAATCCAAGCGACCGCAGAACTAAAAGGAAAACTGGCTGAACAAGTCAACCTACTGCCGAGAAAAGACGTCCAGGAGCGTGATGTGTGCTTCTTGCCATCATTAAATTTGCTTGAATGGGAAAAAAAAGGGGACTCATTTGGCTTTGAGTACCCCTCTTTGACTAACTATTTGGCCCTGAAAAGACTAATTTGACCTTTTTGGCATTGCCTTCAATAAATTCATAACCAAAATCCCCTACCATTGACTACACTTTTATGTGTCGCTTTGACACTTTAATTTAAATACAATAGGGACTAACACATGTACACTTTCGTACTAGTCCCTATTTTTCGATAGGATGATGGGTAATATTTTACGACTCAGATATTTGGTTAATTGCACAGGTGGCTTACACATTATTGGTTGTTAGGCTGTCCATTAGTAAAACTGGACTGAATTTGATAAAAAAGAGCGTGCTTGGCTCTTCGCACCATTGCTTCCTGCTGCAGTAATTTCTCGTGCTTGCACGACCATACTATGCAGATACAGGCGACATGAGTTAAACTATTTTACTCTCGCTTTTCCTTACTGCTATTGCAGACGGTAGGCAACTTCAAGATACTGATTGGGTGGGTGTGTGTAGGTTCTATTCCTACCCACCCAAACGGCCTTTCAATCACACCGTGCCAGTACAATTATTGGCCAGATGTGACGGCCAAATTAAATAGGGTTCTCTGAACCCATAAACGCCTGCAGGGTGCGCGGCACCATTCCCACCCTCAGGATAAATTAAATAACTCCCCTTTGGGAGATAAAACAGTGTCAAGAGCCCTAGTGGACGAGGCACTTAAAACAAATCTTAAGTAAGTAAGGAATTAGTCAGTTGCTACAAGAATTGAGAAGAGAGTAGAACTCCGTACGGCCAGACGAAAATTGGTGGCAGACTCAGATTTTGGAAATCAAGGAAATCTTAAGATAGCTTCAAAGGTCAGTGTGATTTTTGTTTGATTTCTGCTTGGTACGTCTGCGGAATGGAAGGATTCTCGTATGTATATTCATTTTACTTGTATTGTAGTATGAATAGTTAATTATGATATTAATATTTTGTATCTTTCGTGATGTTCGTTAGTACCTTTGCTTGCAATTGATTATGAGGTAAATTCGGTGCATCTTCTTCATGATATTATATTACCCCTTATTTTGTGAGGTAAAATGTTGCTCTTTTGTTAGTAATAGGTGTGCATATTATTTCGTGAATTATTATGTTTACACCCTTTTGAAAGGACGATTTGTATTTGTGAAAAATTGTATTGTTTGCTAGCCGCTATAAGAATTAATATTATAATTCTTTGTGTAGGTATATTATGGTAGACTAGCACTTTGTTTACGTAATGATATTTTGCCATTGAGTTAACGGATTTCCGTTATTGCAATTTGAATGTGAATATTGTGGATTCGGTACGCTTGTGTAGGACATATATATAAATATATAGATAGTCATATTACTAATAGTAGTAATATTATAATACAATGATATTTGAAATATTTGTATGTATATACTGATAGGGCTCAGTATGTAGATGTTTGAATTCTTTGTGAGATTGTGTTGTGGCGCCATTTTGTAAGCGGCGGAAGCGTATGGGAATTTCAATGTGTGCGCATGCGTGACCAAAAATGTCCCGCCTTAAACTGATGGTTCAATTCAGTGACTTAGTGTGAGGTAATATTCATCACCCTATGCTAATGCATTATACCTTTCAACAGGAAGCTTTCGGGTGACGTTGAGAAATTTCGGGTGACGTTGAGAGAATTCCGGGTGACGTTGAGAGAATTCCAGGGAAATTTCGGGTGACGTGGAAAGAATTCCGAGTGAATTTGAGAGATACCGAGTGAATTTCGGGTGACCTCAAGAGATACCGTAGAAGAGGAAACGGAAGTAGAGATAGAAGAGGAAACGGAAGTAGAGATAGAAGAGGAAACGGAAGTAGAGGAATCGGAAGGAGAGAAAGACGGAAGGAGACTTATTTAGATGAGTAACACTCAAGAAGGGAAAATATTCCTCACACTGAAATCAAATGATGATCTAGGGATCATTGGGTCAAGAGTGACATTGATTGCTTAATATCTTTAAAATTTTCATTTATTAAATTGTTGTTTAAATTTCATCTTTGTATTTCTTTTAATTTAACTGTCGGCATTGCTGACTGGGGGCTCGTAGCCATATATAATATATTGTCCAGAAGTAAACATTCTGAAAGCGGACCAGGGGAACTTCCTCATAATTCTGTAAAGTCTATAGGAAGAACCCCACCCCTACTAAACGACACTTCACAGTGGGGGCTCGTCCGGGATATGAATTAGACATATATTATTTTAGGACCTAAAGTTATTTGTAGGAGTATTAGGGAACAGTGTGAGATATTTTCCATTCTTTGTATTTGTTTTATGATTTTCTCATCTTGCATTTTATTGTCATATGTGCATGCTTTGTAAGCCTTCCATTACTAGCAGTACTGGTGAAGCAGAGGTCGAACAAATATCTTACCTGAACGAAATTAGTTGCTATCGACAGGTAAGTATTTAAACTTGTATTACAAGTAGCTGTGTCTTGTTAGAATATTGAGACAAGGTATCACTTTACATTAGTTATAATGGCCACCGAAAGGCAAATGATAAAGGAATATCGAGCTATGGGGTCTGAAGAGCTCGGATATGAGGGAGATCGCCTGGCGGCCTTTATAGAAGAAAGGATCAAGGAATGGAAGGCCGAAAAAGCAGCGGACAAAGAGCTAGCCAAGATAGCAGCATACAGAGAAACCCAAAGAGAGCTGGAGCTAGCCAAGATAGCAGCAGACAGAGAAACCCAAAGAGAGCTGGAGCTAGCCAGACTCGCCCACACTCTGGAGATGGAAAAGGTGAGAGTTGAAGCTAGGACCAACGGACGGGACGACGCCAGTACAAGCTCTGGAACGACCGGCCGACCATTCATCGACCACAGGATGGTCCAGATCAACATGCCACGCTTCAATGACAGGGAGGAGGCTATTGACGATTTTCTCGTGCAGTTCGAGAAACTCGCACACGCTCATCAGGTCCCTGAACAGCACTGGGCCATTAATGTCTCAGCCTTTTTGCAAGGTGCAGCTCGGGAAGTCTACAACGGCTTAGGTGCAGAAGAGGCTGATGACTACAATGCCCTCAAAAAGGCCCTTCTCTGCCATTATCGGCTGACCGCCGAGACTTACCGGAAACATTTTCGGGACTCGGCGAAAAAGGTAACCGAGACCCACTCTCAATTCCACAACCGTGTTCGAGGTTTATTTGAGAAGTGGATGAAAATGGCTGAAGTCGAACGCACGTACGACGGGTTACGCGAGGTAATACTAAAGGAGCATGTCCTGGGTACTTACCGTCGCGAATTGACAGTCTTCTTAGCCGAAAGAGAACACCGGACGCTCGAAGAGATCGCTAACATGGCGGAGCGATACGAGCAGGCGCACTCGAAGAGTGGAGGTTCCGGGGGCGCGGATCGACCCTGACCCTCTGAGTCGCGTCGTATGGGGGAGGTTGAGCCGGCTGTCCGCAACCGTTAGGGCGACGGGAAGGTCGGAGGGGCACCTACAGGTAGGGATGCCACCTATCGACCTGGACAGGCCTCACACATGAAACCAGGACTTGCAAGTCGGCGAGGGCCGCCGACGTGTTTTAACTGCAAGCGCCTGGGGCATTTTGCCAGGGACTGTCCGAAGGGCAGGCAGACCCAGGTGAATGTCGTTGCTAGGAAAGAGTGCGTGCCGGAAGCGAGTCGCAACCCAGCCAACCTTGCGGCCTGTCTATACAATATCACTCTTCAAATAGTCTTCGCTGTCCTGAAAAAAATTAACTCTTGGATTCCCATAACCTCCTTGACTAAGATAGCGCCTCAGAAATGATCTTATCGTACGCCTCTATCAAGCTCTTCACTGAAACTGTCTTACATTTAGCTGCATGCATGCTCGTGAAGATCCATCTTCTCAACGTTACGCTTGAACACATACTAAGATTTTATGAATTTTGCACGATCTAACAACTGAACACGAGTCGTATTTATAACCAGTAACAAGACTCGTCTCGCTGTGACTGACAAATGAGACAGCTTCAACTTACTTTTGATGTAATATTGGTGATTGCATCGCTACACTGGACACTATGACTATAACTAATGGTTCACCCACTCCTCATTCTCTTTACTATCATCACAACAGATCACCTCAGGCACATAATTCAAATCCTTTATCGCGTACGCTATCAACTCCTTCGCACGCCAACCATTTCTTAGACTCCTCCTCACTTAATTCAAACACTGTATTTTTACTTTTCTCATTTAATCCCAATTGATCTACACTCTATAGATAACACGAAGGACACATTATATCACAAAGGACACCGCTAATAAAGTGAGTCACATCGAATGATCCAGAAACCTAATAACATAGCAAGGCTCTCTTTTATCGTGTCAGCCATTTCTATCAAAAGTGAATAAGAAGAGTCAGATCTCTAGGTCACAAATCCCAATCCCCCACATTTATCTAAGAAGCTTTTTTTCTGAGCCAGAACCCTCATTAGGAACATGTCAGCCAGAAACATCATAACAAAGAAGTATCTTTTCGAATTAGGGTTGCAAGTCGCACTTTTATCACGCAGTGGTAAAAGTTAGCCACAACCCCTATTTCTATCTATTGCTTCTATAAACCGTAACATTAAATTTGGAACCCACTTAAAACTTACCATGGATTAAGAAACAGTCTACTAGAAGGGAACACAACTTAAATTATGTCTGCAATCGTGACGTAATGACATATTGTGTCTACTAAATGAGCATTTTGCGATACAGTGCTAAAGGATGATCACCCTGTTGCTCTCGTGCGTTGTAGTAGTTTTCTACTACCTTACTGGCCGTGGTTAAGAATTGTTTGCACAAAGTTGCTGTTTAAGTTTAGCTAATGTACATGCTGTATGGGCCCCGTAGCCTCGAACAGCATTGTCCATGGTGTAAGCTTTTGCTATCTCAAACGATTTGGACATGTTTACTCACGTGCTAGACTGGCAGTGCGGCACTTACCTACTGTTATCCGTCCGTGTTTGCCACCATGTACAACTGTTCTGACCAAATAGTTTCGATGTATAGGTACCATACATGGTAGCTGTCTATTTCAAAGTCACTACCTTTCAGCTGTGCAGCTATTTGATAGTTGTTGGTTAATTTCTCCGTCATAAGTTTGTCAGAGTAGTTTGTTATGCTATTTTTCTTCTTCAGTTTGTCATAAATGTTCGATCTTGTTTCACGCAACAAAATGTTATCAAATGTAATATAGTGTGTTTCAAGTTACATCTGTATTTTATCTGAATTGACTGGTTGTGTTCAATTATGTATGTCGTAGAAAGTAAACTATGAGAAGCGTTATATCTTTTATATATCCGTGCAAATATTTTTGATGTGATATAGTCACTTATGATTTCGTAATAATGTAATTTCAGATACCAAAGTTATGAGAACTTGATAAAATTCCAACATCACTACTGCTTGAGTGCTTAGACCCAATATTGCCTTCACTTACTGATGTTATTAATATCTCTCTCTTATCGGGGGAATTCCCATCATTTTTCAAAACTGCCATCGTAAAGCCTCTGCTGAAGACAACAACGATTTAAAGAACTACCGCAACGTTTCTAATCTCCCGTTTATATAAAACAAATGATAGAAAAAGTTGTTCTAACCCAATTTGTATCTCATTGAATGTAAATAATCTTTCTAGCAATGTACAGTCTGCATATCGCCATTGCCACAGTACACAAAATACTCTCCTAAACGTATTTTATGACATTTTCTCTGCTTTGGATAGCAAAAAGATTACAGTCATCACCCTCCCTGATTTGTCTGCAGCATTTGACACAATAGACCATGACATATTACTTCACCGTCTCCAGCATGTATTTTGCATTCACAATACAGCCCTACTGTAGTTTAAGTCCTACTTAGTTAACAGGACACAAATTGTATCTGCAAATGGAATACACTCCAACCCAGTTGATCTATGTTGTGGTGTTCAACAAGGGTTTGTTCTTGGACCATTCTCTTCAATCTATACACTAAGCCGCTCTCCAATGTCATATATCATCACCCAGTGTCTCACCAATTGTATGCTGATGGCACCCAAATATACAAGTCTAGCCTCCCAACTGAAATGGATGCTACCATCCAAGGAGTAGAGAGGTGCATTTCTGAGGTAAAGTCATGGACGACATGTACCAAGCTGCAGATGAATGATGATAAAACGAGGACCATTCTGATCACAACACAAAGAATTTTCTAATTCACATCATTTACCTCAAGCAATATAAATCAGCAACACCAACATTAAATTCACACAGTCAGTACAAAACCTAGGTCTTACTCTGGACAGTACTCTCACATTGCACCAACATGTCATGAACATATGCAAGGCTGCATATCTTGAGCTCAGACGCATCATCTCCATTCGTAAATATCTTTCAGTTGATGCCACAGAAAAACTTGTGTGTTCATTAGTACATTCAAGACTGGACTATTCTAACTCATTTCTGTCTGGATCGTCTCAATATCTACTCCAGCAACTTCAAAACGTTACAAACACAGCTGCACGGATCACCTTTAGTGTACCACGATTAGAGCACACCTCCCCACTGCTCTGTACCCTAAACTGGCTATCCATTCGATCCAGAATCAAACACAAAATGTGTTCTCTGTGCTATGATTCACTCACGGACTCCAGTCCAGCATATATATCCGGCCTCACCTATGTGTACACGCCAGCAAGCTACTTTCGCTACTCTTCTGATAATCGTATTCTCATTATTCCAACTATGAAACCGAAGTCATATAGACAACGTTCGTTTGCATTGCAGGGCACAGCAATGTGGAATGAAATGCCATTTGAAATTAGACACAAATACACAGGATCGATTTCAGGAGTGCTCATAAAACTCATCTTTTTCGACTGCAAGAACAAACTTAAAGACCTAAAATTGTTTCCTACCTTAAATCTTTTCAGCATTTTTTTTATTTACAATTTCATGGTGTTTTTTTATTTTGTTTGTATTTATATAGTTATTATATCTAAAAAAGTGTATATCTCATGTTCATATATGAAAAAGTGAAAATAACTATATACATAAATATAAGAAACGTTTTATTACTTCATTTAGAACTAGATAGATCAGTCTTAAATGCATAATAGACTATTTGTATATCTAAACTAAACAAGACACTAGATCAAAGTTGATCTTCAAGTTAGAGGGTGTCCTAAGAACGCATGTAAAATAGTGTGAAATTTTTTAGCTCATATGCACGTTGTAAATGTGAATATTTCAATAAATATTGGTATCGTTTCTAGATGCCCCCAACACCACCCCAAACTGTATTTAACCTTAAACTATTTTTAACCTTAAACTGTCATTAACCTTAACTGTCTTTAACCTTAAATTGTCTTTAACCTTAACTGTCTTTAACCTTAAACTGTATTTAACCTTAACTGTATTTAACCTTAAACTGTTTTAACCTTAATTGTCTTTAACCTTAAACTGTCTTTAACCTTAAACTGTCTTTAACCTTAACTGTCTTTAACCTTAACTGTCTTTAACCTTAAACTGTCTTTAACCTTAACTGTCTTTAACCTTAAACTGTCTTGAACCTTATCACAAGATTGAAACACAAATCATAAACAAGTTTACAAAGTTTGTATTTGATTCTCTTCCTTTAATAGGTTTGCTTTTTCTGACCTTTGAAACAAATAAGGTTTTCTGGATCAGTTTGTTTCGTCTCATACGATTTACATGTGACATCACACCAACCCGTTATCTGTAATTACATTACAAACGATCGCGCGAGTCTTCAAATGTACGAGAAAAAGTATTTTTTACATATTTTTTTGGTTTAGTATTTTAACAACACGGCGCGTTTTTCCAGGTTCTAAACATTTTGTAAATAAATCATACCGATTATGTGTTTATTGTCTAAGGTAAACGCCTGTTTTGCAATATGAAAGGGGAGATAAATCCTCCACGTGCCAGTAACCAGTTGATCTCGCAACACCGGTGTTTATCTGAAACAGTTCACAGAGGATGAGTCTGATATATTTATTTTCTAACACATATTACAGTTATGTTAATAGTATAGCTTTATAACCATTTTACATCGCATATTTGTTTTCTCAGTGCTTCAATTCAAAATAGCCAATCAGAATCATTTTAGTTAGCGTGTGAGTGCAATCAGTCATGTTGCTGTTGATATGGTGTAATATCTATTAGTCGTTGAATCGTGGTTTAACTTCACAGTTAATGAAATAAATAACATGTATATAAAAGGTGTTCAGGTAATAATTAAACAGAAAATGTGTCAAATGAATGTAGCATTTGATACAATATATGTTGAAATCTCTATGATTATTCATACAATTCAGGATGAGCGAGATCATAATGTTTCTCGGTGACTAAAGCGGTCACATGTTTCACTAATTGAGTTTGAAGCTTCAAAGATTGAAGTAACGTCATCATGCCATGCATTTTCTTAAGACAGACTTGTTTTATTTGTGAGGATAAATTCAGTCAAAGGTGGAGAATTGCTCAACTTGTATTGCACGAATTAAATAACTCGCATGGTGAATATTTTAACGTAAAGTTACGTTTCAGTCCTTGAAATATATCTATCGCAAAAATCCCAATATTGACAGAATAGTGATATTGTAACATTATAAATTTTGCAGATATCATTGCAACACATAACATAGTGAATATAGCAAATGTCATTTTATCATATATGACACGTTTAAGCTGACGTATGTGGTTTTGCACGGAGTTGAATCCGTGGTAAGTGCGTCTGGTACGGACTTGATTGATTATTAACGAGGTTTCGTTTAATAACTGTGTCAGGTGAAACTGCCCTAGGGTAAAGACATTTTTTTGTTTATCGAAATTCCAAGTGTTAAAATATTTGTGACGATTTTACCCCAACCCCTTGTATGTAGGTATAAGTAACTATAACTTGTGATTCTGACTGGCCTTGTACATGTATAAATTGTATGTCTGCCTGACCCAGCTGTGATGTTCAAATTGTTCTAAAAGTTAGCTAATCCCCTTACGTAAGATGGTCTTTGTTAGCTCTCGAGGGGAGAGGAGACTGTGTCCATCGCGGACGGGTGACGTAACCACATCAAAGGACAGGACAGCGCTAAATAAGAAGACTGTAACAATTGATAGGCACACAGACAGACATTCGGATGATTGACAGTCGAACGACTGACCAGAGTCGATCGCCCTCCAATCGAAATGCGATGTGGGTGGGACTTTATTCGAAAAGTTTTAGATAAAACCCAATGTTTAGTAGGAATTAGTCAGTCATCATCATCATTCAAGCAGAGAACTCCGAAGAGGACGGACCGGTCTTGGAGCACGGAGCGCTAGCTGTTAAAGGCAGTGAGAAAAGACGCCATTTAGTACTGCGGACCATGAATACAGACATATGAGCGTCTAGGTGTGAAAAACACCCCACTGGTACCTACGACAGCAGCCACGGCAAAAAGATATATTCTGCGGGGCTTGGAAGACATAGGCAAATTGGCGGACAGAGAGCCACGTGGATCCAAGATGGCGTTTACTCTCTGAAGGATACCACGGGCCCAGTGACGTCACCTGAAATGACTTCGCAACGTTACACAGAAGCATTAATCCAAGCGACCGCAGAACTAAAAGGAAAACTGGCTGAACAAGTCAACCTACTGCCGAGAAAAGACGTCCAGGAGCGTGATGTGTGCTTCTTGCCATCATTAAATTTGCTTGAATGGGAAAAAAAGGGGACTCATTTGGCTTTGAGTACCCCTCTTTGACTAACTATTTGGCCCTGAAAAGACTAATTTGACCTTTTTGGCATTGCCTTCAATAAATTCATAACCAAAATCCCCTACCATTGACTACACTTTTATGTGTCGCTTTGACACTTTAATTTAAATACAATAGGGACTAACACATGTACACTTCGTACTAGTCCCTATTTTTCGATAGGATGATAGGTAATATTTTACGACTCAGATATTTGGTTAATTGCACAGGTGGCTTACACATTATTGGTTGTTAGGCTGTCCATTAGTAAAACTGGACTGAATTTGATAAAAAAAAGAGCGTGCTTGGCTCTTCGCACCATTGCTTCCTGCTGCAGTAATTTCTCGTGCTTGCACGACCATACTATGCAGATACAGGCGACATGAGTTAAACTATTTTACTCTCGCTTTTCCTTACTGCTATTGCAGACGGTAGGCAACTTCAAGATACTGATTGGGTGGGTGTGTGTAGGTTCTATTCCTACCCACCCAAACGGCCTTTCAATCACACCGTGCCAGTACAATTATTGGCCAGATGTGACGGCCAAATTAAATAGGGTTCTCTGAACCCATAAACGCCTGCAGGGTGCGCGGCACCATTCCCACCCTCAGGATAAATTAAATAACTCCCCTTTGGGAGATAAAACAGTGTCAAGAGCCCTAGTGGACGAGGCACTTAAAACAAATCTTAAGTAAGTAAGGAATTAGTCAGTTGCTACAAGAATTGAGAAGAGAGTAGAACTCCGTACGGCCAGACGAAAATTGGTGGCAGACTCAGATTTTGGAAATCAAGGAAATCTTAAGATAGCTTCAAAGGTCAGTGTGATTTTTGTTTGATTTCTGCTTGGTACGTCTGCGGAATGGAAGGATTCTCGTATGTATATTCATTTTACTTGTATTGTAGTATGAATAGTTAATTATGATATTAATATTTTGTATCTTTCGTGATGTTCGTTAGTACCTTTGCTTGCAATTGATTATGAGGTAAATTCGTTGCATCTTCTTCATGATATTATATTACCCCTTATTTTGTGAGGTAAAATGTTGCTCTTTTGTTAGTAATAGGTGTGCATATTATTTCGTGAATTATTATGTTTACACCCTTTTGAAAGGACGATTTGTATTCGTGAAAAATTGTATTGTTTGCTAGCCGCTATAAGAATTAATATTATAATTCTTTGTGTAGGTATATTATGGTAGACTAGCACTTTGTTTACGTAATGATATTTTGCCATTGAGTTAACGGATTTCCGTTATTGCAATTTGAATGTGAATATTGTGGATTCGGTACGCTTGTGTAGGACATATATATAAATATATAGATAGTCATATTACTAATAGTAGTAATATTATAATACAATGATATTTGAAATATTTGTATGTATATACTGATAGGGCTCAGTATGTAGATGTTTGAATTCTTTGTGAGATTGTGTTGTGGCGCCATTTTGTAAGCGGCGGAAGCGTATGGGAATTTCGATGTGTGCGCATGCGTGACCAAAAATGTCCCGCCTTAAACTGATGGTTCAATTCAGTGACTTAGTGTGAGGTAATATTCATCACCCTATGCTAATGCATTATACCTTTCAACAGGAAGCTTTCGGGTGACGTTGAGAGAATTCCGGGTGACGTTGAGAGAATTCCAGGGAAATTTCGGGTGACGTGGAAAGAATTCCGAGTGAATTTGAGAGATACCGAGTGAATTTCGGGTGACCTCAAGAGATACCGTAGAAGAGGAAACGGAAGTAGAGATAGAAGAGGAAACGGAAGTAGAGATAGAAGAGGAAACGGAAGTAGAGGAATCGGAAGGAGAGAAAGAAGGAAGGAGACTTATTTAGATGAGTAACACTCAAGAAGGGAAAATATTCCTCACACTGAAATCAAATGATGATCTAGGGATCATTGGGTCAAGAGTGACATTGATTGCTTAATATCTTTAAAATTTTCATTTATTAAATTGTTGTTTAAATTTCATCTTTGTATTTCTTTTAATTTAACTGGCGGCATTGCTGACTGGGGGCTCGTAGCCATATATAATATATTGTCCAGAAGTAAACATTCTGAAAGCGGACCAGGGGAACTTCCTCATAATTCTGTAAAGTCTATAGGAAGAACCCCACCCCTACTAAACGACACTTCACAGTGGGGGCTCGTCCGGGATATGAATTAGACATATATTATTTTAGGACCTAAAGTTATTTGTAGGAGTATTAGGGAACAGTGTGAGATATTTTCCATTCTTTGTATTTGTTTTATGATTTTCTCATCTTGCATTTTATTGTCATATGTGCATGCTTTGTAAGCCTTCCATTACTAGCAGTACTGGTGAAGCAGAGGTCGAACAAATATCTTACCTGAACGAAATTAGTTGCTATCGACAGGTAAGTATTTAAACTTGTATTACAAGTAGCTGTGTCTTGTTAGAATATTGAGACAAGGTATCACTTTACATTAGTTATAATGGCCACCGAAAGGCAAATGATAAAGGAATATCGAGCTATGGGGTCTGAAGAGCTCGGATATGAGGGAGATCGCCTGGCGGCCTTTATAGAAGAAAGGATCAAGGAATGGAAGGCCGAAAAAGCAGCGGACAAAGAGCTAGCCAAGATAGCAGCAGACAGAGAAACCCAAAGAGAGCTGGAGCTAGCCAAGATAGCAGCAGACAGAGAAACCCAAAGAGAGCTGGAGCTAGCCAGACTCGCCCACACTCTGGAGATGGAAAAGGTGAGAGTTGAAGCTAGGACCAACGGACGGGACGACGCCAGTACAAGCTCTGGAACGACCGGCCGACCATTCATCGACCACAGGATGGTCCAGATCAACATGCCACGCTTCAATGACAGGGAGGAGGCTATTGACGATTTTCTCGTGCAGTTCGAGAAACTCGCACACGCTCATCAGGTCCCTGAACAGCACTGGGCCATTAATGTCTCAGCCTTTTTGCAAGGTGCAGCTCGGGAAGTCTACCACGGCTTAGCTGCAGAAGAGGCTGATGACTACAATGCCCTCAAAAAGGCCCTTCTCTGCCATTATCGGCTGACCGCCGAGACTTACCGGAAACATTTTCGGGACTCGGCGAAAAAGGTAACCGAGACCCACTCTCAATTCCACAACCGTGTTCGAGGTTTATTTGGGAAGTGGATGAAAATGGCTGAAGTCGAACGCACGTACGACGGGCTACGCGAGGTAATACTAAAGGAGCATGTCCTGGGTACTTACCGTCGCGAATTGACAGTCTTCTTAGCCGAAAGAGAACACCGGACGCTCGAAGAGATCGCTAACATGGCGGAGCGATACGAGCAGGCGCACTCGAAGAGTGGAGGTTCCGGGGGCGCGGATCGACCCCGACCCTCTGAGTCGCGTCGTATGGGGGAGGTTGAGCCGGCTGTCCGCAACCGTCAGGGCGACGGGAAGGTCGGAGGGGCACCTACAGGTAGGGATGCCACCTATCGACCTGGACAGGCCTCACACATGAAACCAGGACTTGCAAGTCGGCGAGGGCCGCCGACGTGTTTTAACTGCAAGCGCCTGGGGCATTTTGCCAGGGACTGTCCGAAGGGCAGGCAGACCCAGGTGAATGTCGTTGCTAGGAAAGAGTGCGTGCCGGAAGCGAGTCGCAACCCAGCCAACCTTGCGGCCGCAACTGTCAATGGTGAAGGTGCCACCATCTTGTATGACACTGGGTGCAGCGTCCCCGCGCTTGTCGACAAGAAGTATGTCAAGCCGGAGGACTATACAGGGGAGGTAATAGAAGTTCAGTACGCGAACTGCGCGTGACTCATTACCAGTAGCTGTCATTGACCTCGATTCACCATACGTGAAGGGGAAAATTGCAGCTGCTTGCTTGGAGGGTCTATCACATGACGTCATATTGGGATGCCGTTATGTGTTACCCCAGCCGAACCCCGAAACCTGTACACCTATGCCAGTGAGTGCTGTTGAGACCAGGGCCATGAGTCGACAGCCGAAACCGAAGCCGATACAAGTTACATCGACACCGGTTAGTAATGTTCTTCCAGCTGAGTTGAGGAAGCTGCAACAGGAAGACGCAACTCTGGCGCAGTTGCATAAACACGCAGAAGCAGGAACGGAAAGGGAAACTCCGAACGGCGCGGTGAAGTTCGTCTACAAGAAGGGAATCTTGTATCGCCACGCCAGGAAACACAACGAACACTTTAAGCAAGTCGTCGTGCCAAAGGAAAGCGTTGTGAAGTGCTGAAGCTTGCACACGAAAGTCTCATGGGTGGACACATGGGAATTGCTAAGACACGTGACCGTCTTGTAAAAGAGTTTTACTGGCCAGGGGTCCAGGGAGACGTAAAACGGTTCTGTCTCCTGTGACAAATGCCAGAGAATGGCACCGAAAACGGATCATCAACCCATTCCATTGGGGAGTACGCCCCTTATCGATGAACCATTTAGACGTGTCGCCATGGATTTAATCGGACCGATAAAACCCGCGTCTGCGCACGGAAATCGGTATATTTTAACGGTCGTCGATTATGCTACACGCTATGCGGAGGCCGTAGCATTGCGTAACATTGACACGGAAACTGTCGCGGAAGCTCTGTTTGCGATCTGGTCAAGAGTGGGAGTGCCCGACGAGATCTTGACCGATCAAGGGACACAATTCATGAGTCGTGTGATGGCGGAGGTGAATCGTCTCATGTCAATTAAGCACCTCACGACCACACCGTATCACCCCCAATGTAACGGATTGGTCGAACGGTTTAATGGGACTCTAAAGCACACGCTCAAGAAATTGTGCGAAGGCCGCCCCAAGGATTGGGACCCGTATATTCCAGCCATGCTTTTCGCATACCGGGAAGTACCACAAGCGAGTTTGGGGTTCTCTCCCTTTGAACTCTTGTACGGGAGGACCGTACGCGGCCCAATCGCCGTACTGAGACAGCTGTGGACAGACGACCACGCTGTAGAGGAAGTACGCACTACCTACCAGTACTTCGCGGACTTGCGCAACAAACTGGAAGAGGTTTGTTCTCTCGCGCAAGATAATCTTAAACGAGCTAAGGCGCAACAGGCGAAAAATTACAATAAGCGCGCAAAACCACGTCAGTTTGAGGTAGGGGATAAGGTGTTGTTGTTGTTGCCCCAGGAACACAACAAGTTGCAAGTTTCCTGGAGGGGTCCATACGTCGTCACCGAGAAGGTCGGAGGTCAAAACTACCGGATACGGCTACCGACGAAAGAGAAATTGTACCATGCCAATTTGCTCAAGAGGTACCGGGAAAGGGAGACCGTAAGCGATTTTGTTGTCGCCACGATAGTCACCGAGGATGCCGAAGGCGATACGGAAGGTGCCAACACTGTCCCGAGCTGTCCATTAACGAGGGTCGAGACTCCGTCGGACGTGGAGTGTGATCCCATGTTAACTGAAGGCCAGCGGGACGAGATAGAGACCTTGCTGGCCGGGTATTCCGACGTGTTAACAGAAAAACCCGGGAGGACGGCGCTTGTCGAGTTCGGGTTAAAGATGGTGGACGACCGACCAGTGCAGCGGAAACCCTACCCCTTGCCCCACGCGAAACGACAAGTTGTAAGGGAGGAAATTGAGCAAATGATTGCTCTGGGAGTAATCGAACCTGCCGACTCTCCGTACAGCTCACCAGTAGTCCTAGTGCAGAAGAAGGATGGCACCCATCGGTTTTGCGTCGACTACCGGAAGCTGAATCAGGTGACAGAATTTCAAGTCGAAATGTTACCTGACCCGGAACATATCTTCGCTTCGGTCTCAAAAGCGAAATATTTTTCCAAGCTCGATTTGTCCAAGGGGTATTGGCAAATTCCGGTAAGGAAAGAAGACAGACCGAAGCTTGCTTTTGCTACTCCCGACGGGACATACCAATGGCTGGTTATGCCGTTCGGGGTACAAAACGCACCCAGCATCTTTACCAGGATGATGCGGAAGTTGTTGGAGCCCTTGCGCGATAGGTTTGTCCACAACTTCATGGATGACCTCTTGTTAGCTACAGAGACATGGGGTGAACACCTCACTCTGTTAGCTGACGTTCTGGAGCGGCTACGTCAGGAGGGCTTGACAGCCCGACCTTCCAAATGTCACCTTGGTTTCAGGACATTGGACTATTTAGGACATACCCTGAGCCAAGGCAAGCTGTCTCCAGAGAATTCGAAGGTGGAGCAACTGCGAAACGCCGCACGCCCCACCACGAAAACGGAGGTGAGGTCATTTCTGGGATTGGCTGGATACTATCGGAGGTATGTCGCTAATTTCAGCGCGATTGCGGGGCCGTTGTCCGACCTAACCAAGAAACGGACCCCGAGTAAGATTATTTGGACAGATGCGTGTGAGCACGCTTTCCAAACACTGAAGGCTAGACTTACATCCGACGCCGTTGTTCGTCTACCGGATTTGGATAAGGAATTCGTTCTTCGCACCGATGCATGCGACACAGGACTGGGAGCAGTACTGCTACAGGAGCATGACAAAACGCTTTTCCCTGTCGCATACGGCAGTCGGAAGTTGTCGGCTGCCGAGAAGAACTACTCCGTATCGGAGAGGGAATGTCTCGGAATCGTGTTCGGCATATCACGGTTCGAGCGATACCTATATGGACGCAAGTTCATATTGGAGACCGACCACCAACCACTCGCCTATTTGGCGCAGGCAAAGTTGTCCAATGGTCGATTGATGCGATGGTCGCTGTTCTTACAGCAGTACCAAATGCAGATCAGATACGTGAAACGATTTGAAAACGTAGGCGCAGATTTCATGAGTAGAAGCGCTGGAATGATATAGATCATTCTGGTTAAATTTTCATGTTCATACTCAGTTTAGCATCTAGTTGATTTTGCTGATGTTGTTCTTTATATTGTTGTAACACTTTTGCATTTGTAGTATTTTGAGGGAATAAAATCCTGATTTTATTCTCAAGCGTGGGGGGATGTGACGATTTTACCCCAACCCCTTGTATGTAGGTATAAGTAACTATAACTTGTGATTCTGACTGGCCTTGTACATGTATAAATTGTATGTCTGCCTGACCCAGCTGTGATGTTCAAATTGTTCTAAAAGTTAGCTAATCCCCTTACGTAAGATGGTCTTTGTTAGCTCTCGAGGGGAGAGGAGACTGTGTCCATCGCGGACGGGTGACGTAACCACATCAAAGGACAGGACAGCGCTAAATAAGAAGACTGTAACAATTGATAGGCACACAGACAGACATTCGGATGATTGACAGTCGAACGACTGACCAGAGTCGATCGCCCTCAAATCGAAATGCGATGTGGGTGGGACTTTATTCGAAAAGTTTTAGATAAAACCCAATGTTTAGTAGGAATTAGTCAGTTGCTACAAGAATTGAGAAGAGAGTAGAACTCCGTACGGCCAGACGAAAATTGGTGGCAGACTCAGATTTTGGAAATCAAGGAAATCTTAAGATAGCTTCAAAGGTCAGTGTGATTTTTGTTTGATTTCTGCTTGGTACGTCTGCGGAATGGAAGGATTCTCGTATGTATATTCATTTTACTTGTATTGTAGTATGAATAGTTAATTATGATATTAATATTTTGTATCTTTCGTGATGTTCGTTAGTACCTTTGCTTGCAATTGATTATGAGGTAAATTCGTTGCATCTTCTTCATGATATTATATTACCCCTTATTTTGTGAGGTAAAATGTTGCTCTTTTGTTAGTAATAGGTGTGCATATTATTTCGTGAATTATTATGTTTACACCCTTTTGAAAGGACGATTTGTATTCGTGAAGAATTGTATTGTTTGCTAGCCGCTATAAGAATTAATATTATAATTCTTTGTGTAGGTATATTATGGTAGACTAGCACTTTGTTTACGTAATGATATTTTGCCATTGAGTTAACGGATTTCCGTTATTGCAATTTGAATGTGAATATTGTGGATTCGGTACGCTTGTGTAGGACATATATATAAATATATAGATAGTCATATTACTAATAGTAGTAATATTATAATACAATGATATTTGAAATATTTGTATGTATATACTGATAGGGCTCAGTATGTATATGTTTGAATTCTTTGTGAGATAGTGTTGTGGCGCCATTTTGTAAGCGGCGGAAGCGTATGGGAATTTCGATGTGTGCGCATGCGTGACCAAAAATGTCCCGCCTTAAACTGATGGTTCAATTCAGTGACTTAGTGTGAGGTAATATTCATCACCCTATGCTAATGCATTATACCTTTCAACAGGAAGCTTTCGGGTGACGTTGAGAAATTTCGGGTGACGTTGAGAGAATTCCGGGTGACGTTGAGAGAATTCCAGGGAAATTTCGGGTGACGTGGAAAGAATTCCGAGTGAATTTGAGAGATACCGAGTGAATTTCGGGTGACCTCAAGAGATACCGTAGAAGAGGAAACAGAAGTAGAGATAGAAGAGGAAACGGAAGTAGAGATAGAAGAGGAAACGGAAGTAGAGGAATCGGAAGGAGAGAAAGACGGAAGGAGACTTTAGATGAGTAACACTCAAGAAGGGAAAATATTCCTCACACTGAAATCAAATGATGATCTAGGGATCATTGGGTCAAGAGTGACATTGATTGCTTAATATCTTTAAAATTTTCATTTATTAAATTGTTGTTCAAATTTCATCTTTGTATTTCTTTTAATTTAACTGTCGGCATTGCTGACTGGGGGCTCGTAGCCATATATAATATATTGTCCAGAAGTAAACATTCTGAAAGCGGACCAGGGGAACTTCCTCATAATTCTGTAAAGTCTATAGGAAGAACCCCACCCCTACTAAACGACACTTCACAATATTGCAGATACAGCCATCGTTTTTTTTTTTTTTTTGAAGTGTTTTTCATAAATTTAAACTTTGCAGAGATCAATATTTTATCATTAGTGGGGAATATGTAGAAATATCAAACTCTAGCAGGGCGTGAGTTAATAATTGCGGTTAGATAAAACCGAACTCTGATTGGGTAATATAAAGATTAGGGTGTGTTTTCCAGGCAAAGTCTAGTGCTTTAATAAGTCCGTTATGTTATAGGAAGAGAAAGCAAACTTTAAAGAAAGGCACATTGCCTTAAGTTCACACATAATTTACATTATGACTATTGAGATAAATGCTTGAATTGTGTTTGTCTTAATTGATATAGGATTAATGTATGCTAAATGATTATTTTTAGGTTTGTAGGATATTTATGCCAAAGAATTGTTAGTTAGCAAACAATGTAGTTAAGTCAATAAGTGAATATTTCTTTGATCAATATGCATAACTAAGATGCGATTTCATTTAGTTTATAAATCAGCAGTTTTAACATTGAGCAGCATTGCTGGGTATGCGGCATTTTATTGTCTGCCGTATGTGTGCGAACTATGTTGATGATCTATCGAATGAGTGTGTAAAGAAATACGGTATGACATGCAAGGCTAGGATCCGAAACCGCTTAGTTCTGAAATAATATGTATTTGGATAAGTCGGAGAACGGATAGAGAACGTGCATTCAGCTCAATGAGTGAGAAATCCATAAAGGAGTGGGTTTGAATTTATTTTGTTTAACATATTTCTATAACGGGAATAAACAACTGGAATAATACTGAATGACCACTCAGAGCTGCGGTCTCACTAGATAGTTTCGTATGTTGACACCTTCATGTGTTTAAGGAGAAGGCGTGAGTATAAGCCTAGCAGTTATAAATTCAAACATAAGCCAAATCTGTATTGTGATTTAGATTTACTTTCAGTTAGACTTGAAAATGGGTTGGCTTGTTTGGTGACTGCCTGTCACAGCTAGAATACCAGTGGAGATCCAATGCGTAACGTGGGCTGCCAATGAACAGCCGACCTGGCTTACTTGTTTACGTGTGTTTGCTACAGAGGTAAATATCTAAAACTATAGATGGTTGAGAGGTGATTAATAGTATGCTAATTTGATATATTACTAGTGAACTTTATGCATCATAAGGTACACACTAATTCTTTTCGCTGCCTTGTCACGGGAAAATAATCAACAAAGCCCTTTGCTGTCAAAAATGAATGTAAAATGAGAGGTTAGTGGCAGTGTTGGTTCAATATAAAAGCCACCAGTTGTATAAGGAATTAACTATTGCGGTAGTCAAAATCTAACAGGCATGCTTTCTAGTGTTTTGTTTATTTTTATTTGTAACTTGAGTAAAATATTATTCTCTTTTTTCATTAAGAGGTTAGTGTTATGACTGGTTGGCCTGGTGTTAGGATAATATGACCGGGTGGGACATCATGCTACATGTCTGTGGCATAATGTCCCAGTGCTAGACCTCACTATAAACTGCCACACTGCAGACATCTTAGCGATATGACTGAAAACATGTTAAAGCTACGTTGATAATTCTAACCACACACACACACACACACACTCTTTAATTTTTCTGCAATAGGTAAAAACTGTCCAGTGAGACATGGAAGCAGTGAGAAAAGCCACTAATGGCATCCAGGGATGAGAAAACCAGAATTGCCATGTCTAATTACAGCTATCGACACTTGAACCAATTCGTCGTGTAATATCGGGTACGATGGTAATGGCACAGTACAGCGAATGTCTAAATTAAAATCGGGAAGGTTCATGCAGATATATACACACATTTGCTCACAATGCTTATTTTAAGGGTAAAATGTATTATTTTCTAGGTATAATAGTGGCATAAAATGGCACGTATATTGGGGACTGACCGGTAAATACAACGGCTGAAGAAATGAACTAAAGCATGTGAACATAGCCTTGTTCGAATATTTGTGTGATGTATTCGGATAGATTTATTATGAAAGTATTAGCCAATAATAACTATCACATTCATCTGTTTTCCTTTCTCTACATTGCTATTTGCAGACTTCGTCCCTATCAACATCTGGGTACCAGCTAGTAGAGAGTCGATCTCGTAGTCCAAGGATCGCGAACGCTATATTCATCTAGGCCAGTCCGGGTCAGCTCTATAATTCATCTAGGCCAGTCCGGATCAGCTCTATAATTTTGTTAATTATGTGTTAAAAGTGCAATGAAAGCCAGCCAACAATTAACAATCCAACATCACCAGCCAAAGCCGCAAGAAAAGACCGAATAGTGTTTTGTATGATTCGGACTCAAATTTAAATCAAAGTAGGTGTTATTTTCTAGTTTTCTTCATGCCCAGTATAATCCCAAACTTGCCCTGTTCTTGCTGAGGACGGACTGCTTTTATAAGACGCGTTAACACACAATTCAGTTCAGTTAAATACGCGGAATATTTAAGAATAAATCGAGCAAAGGACAACTGATTTGTTTATAATGTGAATCACATAGACTTGTGGGCTGTTAAATTTAACTAAATTAAGCCACGCCAGTTGATAAATAAATGATTTGTTGACGTTGCTATTATCCGTTCTATACTATGTTCTTGATCAATCTGCCATATTACACGTTAAGTTTTCAAGAGCGCCTGAATGAAAGTGAATTCAAAAGGGTGCTGCTATATGCATTGTGCTTATTCATAATTCTGACATTATTATAATCTAGTAAGTGGGAGTTTGAATTTCAGGCGATTTATCAACATCGAAGCTGTTCCGTTGTGACCTAATTTAGCTCTGTGTAGTTTTTATTTCGTTTTACTAGTTTATTTTACACAATGCAGCTAAACGTGTTAGGCAGACAAACGAAAACTATCATTCTAATACATTGTTTACAATTTGAATATTCGAATAAAGCAGGTTGGCCACTGCATATCTTTTTCTTAGATAGTTTCGTTGTTTTGTTGAACAAGCATAGGGATTGTATTTTGACTCATAAAGTGAATTGAAATTGACTTAATGAAAATTATATTTATCATACGTTATTAAGTTATCTGATATGTACATCTTCATCTCTTGATAGTGTGTAAAAATCGTTCTTTCATTACATTAGAGAGTTGCCCTATCTATCTATCTATCTATCTATCTATCTATCTATCTATCTATCTATCTATCTATCTATCTCATGAGAGAGAGAGAGAGAGAGAGAGAGAGAGAGAGAGATAATGACATTTAGTTAATATTTTCTTGTTCCTGAGTATATTGTATTTTCTGAAGTTTTATGAGTTTGCCTTTGAAGACATTTTAGGGCAAGTAACTAATCAGTACCTTTAACATATTGATGCCAAGGTCTATCAGATGAAAACTTCGGAGAAATGATAATGATAATTGGAATATTTTGCATTAAAAAACAATAATATCGGAGTTAATTAAACAATGTCCCTTTCCTTTGCACGCTATATATAACATAAAGAATATAACCCAACAAGTAATGAATTTAGGCCAAAGTCTTGACTCCTTGCCATAGTATGTCAACAAGGAAGACCATTGCTGTGGTCAGTATGACACTTTACGTGTCACAATAACTACGGACAGCGTATTCTGGATCACATACCTCAATATTTAACTACTCAGAGATGTTGCGGACAGCTATGTTTTGAGTTGAAATAAGAATAATTTAACATTTCATATTGTCACGAGTGACAATCTCACTTGTATGTACTGCACGAGCGAAAATTTCCATGCATTTACTCAGAAATATTTAGATATCCTTGTTTATATAAAGATATATATATCTTATATATATATATATATATATATATATATATATATATATAAAGTCAAGAAACGCAGTTTGCACGATTCCTTTCCCATTTTGCCATTGCCATTTTGACACTAAAGACGAGTAAGACGTAATATTATATGAACGAGTAAAATTGCTGAAAATTGTATAACTTAGGTCTGTAGTTTCTTTACATTTTTTTTGCTACGTCTAAAACCGTTCCAGTGGTGTAAATGTTTAGAGCGTCTGCGTCGGAAACAGGAGGTGGCGAGTCATACCTAAGACTTATAAAAAATGGAACGAGCAGCTGCCTCGCTTGGCGCACACCGTTACAAGGCTATTGTTTGGATTAGTCGACTAGCACTAGTGTCAGGATAATGTGACAGGGTGGGACATGATGATACATGACTGCAGCGTGATTCCCCAGTACTAGACGCTACAAAAACTTGCAGCCATTTGAAGTGATATGACTGAAATGAGTTTTAAAAAAATTAAATTACAAATCACACACACACACGCACACGTCAAATGGTTGAATAATACAGTATATTGTTTAAATAACTAATCTATTTGTGAAGCAGATAGTCTTTGTAAACAGGTTTCTGGTGCAGAATCATACCATAAATATTGTTGGAATGAGTATAGCATACTGGTTTAATCGAATTCAGTCAGAATTCAAACTGTAGCAAAGTTAAAGTGAATTTAATGGTCTTTAGAAGCATACAGTCTAATATTCTATCAAACGCTTCACCGAAATTAGAATGTCACCTAATTTCGTTTTACAATGAACACCAATACCTGATTTCTGTAATACTATATAAACATAGGTACGAGTGTGGTGCGTGTTGAACTCGCTAGTTAAACACATTTAGCATTATGTTCAATCGAGTAATTTGTGTTTAAACTAGTATAGTTAAAATAGAGTTATTTTGACGATAATTGTCTTATGGAAACAAGCCATTCATCTTACAGAAACAAGCCATTAGTCGTACAGAAACAAGACATTTGCCGTACACAAACATGCCATTAATCGTGTATGAAGCCACGAATCGTATATCAACAAGCCACTACACGATTTGTAAATGACATATTTGAATTATTCAGCTGATTCATGTACAGAATTATTGTGAATAAGCTTCTTTCTGGGACTAACAAATGTACATTTCAGGCAGATAGTATGATCCGTGAGAGAGAGAGAGAGAGAGAGAGAGAGAGAGAGAGAGAGAGAGAGAGAGAGAGAGAGAGAGAGAGAAGTGTTTTACTGTCATTGCATACAGATCTTTCATTAAACATGTTCAGAAAGGAGTTCCAGGTGTTATCTCGCCATTGGGGAGATATATATTTTATTTCATCCTGATAAATTTCAATATCTGATTATGAAATGTGAAGCGAATTTAACGAATCATCTAGCTTAGCATGAGGCAATAACATTTATTATTCCTTTTGAAGTTTCATCTGGATATTTCAGGTATATTGATATTTATTCAAAATGTTATAAACAAACAGAAGATCGGAGTTCTCTTCAAAGTTAACGAAAGCGTATTTTGTGTGAAATTTCCATCACTAGTCAGTCTTTCATCTATGACCACACCACGATGTACTATATCTTACGGAACCGCTGAGTTGCCCAGGGTAGCATTTGTACATTTTAGGAAAATGTACTTAGCTGCCATTTTCCCTGGATGATATAACGAATAATGTGTTACAAGTGCCGTTAATACAAACAATAGCATCATGTGCCTGCAATTCATGATCTACAATTATCGGTATACTAATAGCTAGATCCTTGATTTACATGTGGATTATGCACGAGGGATCAGAATTTAATATGTTATAGACAGATACACGTTAATCTAATCTATTAAAGAAACGTACCAGAGTAGGTGGCTCACTTCACTGTGACCCATTTTTATCGATACCAATCAGGTCATTAGGCTCTACTGATGTTGATATAGCTATCAAGTTGTGGCTATAAATTCGCGAACCATGTAATCTATGCACGCCAATAACCCATGTTGTGTATTACCGTATATAGCTTTTGGTCCATACATAACAATTTTAATTTTAAAGTTATTTATGGATGATAATTTCAAGAAATATTTCATCATATGTTTAATAATTAGCTCAAGTATTGGCAATGTCGAGCAATTCGTGACGTATGTGTTAGAAGGTGAAAGGTGAAGGTCGCACTAGATCCAATGAATAAAATATCAGTGGCTTTATTTTGGTTGAATAAAGAAAAATATGAAGAATTTGAGAATAAAATGAGCATAAATTCCCCCCTGTCTATTTTAATCAAATGTACGTTTTGCATAACGTAGAGACATAAATGAATATGTTTGGTTGTCAGTTTCACCGTATTGTAGAGAGAGAGAGAGAGAGAGAGAGAGAGAGAGAGAGAGAGAGACCCACCTCATATACACTGGTAACTCGGAGTCTGTAGAAGACAGGAATGAAAATATGGGCTGCACCAGCAATGACAAAAATGTATCCCACGCCGATCCACCAATACACAAAGGTGTAGTTATACATTTCGGCCGGAGTGCCCAGAATTGTTATGGCTGACATAAAGCTGGCCAGTAAAGACAGTGATACGGGGATAGGGTTCATGTTACCCCCGGCTAGAAGAAAATCTTTAGTGTTATTTTTATTTCTATCTTTGATTGCATAGAAAATCCCGATAACTGCCGAAACCAACAACGTGAGTCCAAATAAAACATAATCCAGAACTGTGAAAGTTTTTATTTTCCCCGTTTGGAAGCTGTAATCATCTCCTTCTGCCATTTTTATTGCGCTGACCAAGTTTCTACAATTCCAAGCAGAAATCTTTCAAACTGTCGATTAAATCAAGATTTTGGGCAAAATTCACAGCATTGCAATCACGATGCTAAAACTCAAAAATACTTATATTACTTTCCGAACTAATAATACTTACAAATTGTTTTCAGTCTGTAAACGTTTGCATTTAAAAGCATTAAGATATGAATGAATCCACAGGCCGCACATATAGCTTGCAGCTTTGTTTTGACGATAACGGTGTACAAACACTTGTATAAGCCGCTTGTTTGCGGTAAAGTAGATAGACATTAGCTCCGCCTATTTACGTAGTTAGTATAGCTCTTGTATCTGTTTAAATACCTGTTGTTTACTCGGATAAAACTAGCATTACTTAATCAAACGAAATTGTCGTCTTCAGACCAGATGTATGCCTGTTTTATTTATATTTATTTGTATAGATTTATAATTCATTTTGATTCTGCAATTTGGAGTACAGCTGTTTCTCTAATGAGTCGAAAATATTGTCTATAATTCAGTTTCATGACTGAAAGAAGGCATTTGTATTCATCTTCCATCGAGAAGAGATATAAATATAATTATTAGACAATTTATAATAACATCTAATATCCCTCAAGGTCCACGACTCTTTTATGTAAATATAGATTTAAAATGGGAAACAAAATGTTGTTTTATGTTTAAAGAAGTTGAGTCAAACTTAAAGAAGAGAATAGGTTGAAACATTGATTGGGTGACTACACATTCAATTTGTTTTATTTATCAATTAAACTCATAATGGAAATAGATAAATAAACAAAGTTAACAAGCTGATTTGGTTTCGTGTTTATAAAACCGGAAAATCAGAAGAATAATTAGAGCAAACACACATGGAGTACACGCCACAGCAACCGATCCGGACTTGCATGAATGCAGGACTCCAACATTCGCTTTTCGGTCGTGAGTTCAGCATGCTTACCACTGCGCCACCACAGCATAAAATGTAGTTTGGTATCACAGAACAATGTCATTAAGCATAATGGAGAGTGTCATTAAATATAATAAATAGTGTCATTAAACATAATAAACAGTGTCATTAAACATAACGGACAATATCATTAAATATAATGAACAGTGCCGATAAATATAATGAACATCGTCATCCATTCAACATAATGAACAGTGCGGATAAATATAATGAACAATGTCATTAAATGTAATGAACAGTGCCGATAAATATAATGAACATCGTCATTCAACATAATGAACAGTGCCATTAAATTTAATGAACAATGTCATTAAATATAATGAACAGTGCCGATAAATATAATGAACATCGTCATTCAACATAATGAACAGTCCCATTAAATATAATGAAAAAATGTCATTAAGTATAATGAACAGTGCCATTAAATATAGTAAACATCATCATTCTATATAACGAACAATGTCATTAAATGTAATGAATATC
Organism: Unio pictorum; assembly: GCA_030141615.1. NCBI lineage: Eukaryota > Metazoa > Mollusca > Bivalvia > Unionida > Unionidae > Unio > Unio pictorum. The sequence continues at coordinate 837,268 of JARLTB010000109.1, forward strand.
GTCATTCAACATAATGAACAGTGCCGATAAATATAATCAACATCGTCATGCAACATCATGAACAGTGCCGTTGAATATAATGAACATCGTCATTCAATATAAAGAACAGTCCCGATAAATATAACGAACATCGTGATTCATCCAACATAATGAACAATGTCATTAAATATAATGAACATCGTCAATCAACATAATGAACAGTGCCGATAAATATTATAAACATCGTCATTCAATATAATGAACAGTGCCGATAAATATAATGAACATCGTCATTCAATATAATGAACAGTGCCGATAAATATAACGAACATCGTGATTCATCCAACATAATGAACAATGTCATTAAATATAATGAACATCGTCAATCAAGATAATGAACAGTGCCGATAAATATAATGAACAGTGCCGATAAATATAACGAACATCGTGATTCATCCAACATAATGAACAATGTCATTAAATATAATGAACATCGTCAATCAACATAATGAACAGTGCCGATAAATAGTATAAACATCGTCATTCAATATAATGAACAGTGGCGATAAATATAATGAACATCGTCAATCAAGATAATGAACAGTGCCGATAAATATAATGAACATCGTCATTCAATATAATGAACAGTGCCGATAAATATAACGAACATCGTGATTCATCGAACATAATGAACAATGTCATTAAATATAATGAACATCGTCAATCAACATAATGAACAGTGTCGATAAATATTATAAAAATCGTCATTCAATATAATGAACAGTGCCGATAAATATAATGAACATCGTCAGTCAATATAATGAACAGTGCCGATAAATATAACGAACATCGTGATTCATCCAACATAACGAACAATGTCATTAAATAGAATGAACATCGTCATTCAATATAATGAACAGTGCCGATAAATATTATAAACATCGTCATTCAACATAATGAACAGTGCCGGTAAATATAATGAACATCGTCATTCAATATAATGAACAGTGCCGATAAATATAATGAACATCGTCAGTCAATATAATGAACAGTGCCGATAAATATAATGAACATCGTCAGTCAATATAATGAACAGTGCCGATAAATATAACGAACATCGTGATTCATCCAACATAATGAACAATGTCATGAAATATAATGAACGTCTTCATTCAATATAATGAACAGTGCCGATAAATATAACGAACATTGTGACCCATCCTACGTAATGAACTGTGTCATTTAAATTTAAAAACAGAAATGAATGTGAAATTTTAAATGAAATAAAGTTTGGCATATGTGTCACAGACTCCATAAAAATTTGAGGTGTTGATGTTTTTAAAACGTTAATGTATTGGCACCAGCGAAAATTATGTATAAGACCATTACTGGAGATATGGAAAGACAAACAGACAAACAGACATACCATTTGTAGCAGCTTTGTAGACATGATAATCGTGTTTGAAGAAGAAAATTTTCATCATTGTTGATTAAATTATGTGTCAAAATTGGTGTCGTCTTCGGTTTACAAAATATTACGTATAATGTTGTAAGAAGTGCCTACGTAATATTTATTCCGAACTATAACTACTGGATCACAAAACAATAATCATTACAATAGGGAAGGGCTGCAAATATTACTTTCAACAAAAAGTTCCCTTTTAAGTATTGTAATTTTGAAATCATCATGGCGAAAATAACGCAATTGTAAGCGAGGAACGAATACATCATCGATAGTTAAAACAGCAATACATATTCCATAATGATTTTGTCTTTACATTAAATTAATTAAAAAGCAAACTGTAATAATAAACATTACGACAATTTGTAAACAATTGAATAAGCTGTTTTATGAAGAACCTAGATATCAACACGCTACCCAATACATATGATGAAACAATGTAATATATTGAAAACAACCAAAGTAAATAGCAACAAAAACATGACGCGAAATATATAATGAGAGTATTAATGCTTTATTCACTAATATAGGCCACCTCCCCATATCACCACATAAATAAATAACGTGTGCGCCATGATACATTGATTGAAGTGGGTTTCTCTCTATGTAATTCAATGGGTATTTTGAAGGCAGATTAGGAAGTACCAGAATATTGTCAAAACTATTTAAGATAATCCGTTATCATATAAGCAATAACTCATCAAGTGTTCTATATATTGTAATTCAAAAGAAAAGAAAGGAGAAAAAGATTTACAACCCGGTTCAGAACTTAAATTATTCTGTACGTTAAAAGTAAAAAATATATATTTTATTCAATGTCCAAATTATGTCGTAAAGTTGTTAATTTAGAATTAAAACTGATATGCAGCAGGACATGCAGAGATATTTTATGAATTCAAGAGCAATGATTAAAATCATGCATATAATCAAATACGTGTCTTCTGACCGGAAGTAAAACTGAGATTGAAGTGAATTTCTTTAAGTTTGGGACTAATGTTGTTTTCGGCAAACGTATGGAAACTTTAGAAATAAAATAAAATTATATATATATATATATATATATATATATATATATATATATATATATATATATATATATATATATATATATATTCACTAACGAAATGAAAATTATAAACTTCCATATGATATATCAATTGCAATTAGAATAATCTAATACTAATACATGCAATGTGTGCAGTTTAATGTTAATGATATGTCAACGAATTAACATTATCATTTTAAGTGAATCTGATTTTTCTGCTATGCTTTAATGGATATATATTTTTATAAATTATTTTCATCAACTCAATTTGATTCAAATATTTTGAAAATACAATTTCTAATGTGAATGATAAACTGCTAGATATTTCATCACCATTTATACCTGTATGGCATTTCATGTCTTCGCGTTTTTAGTGGATGGTGTTGAAGCAATTCAAAAGATAAATTAATATGTTGATCGAAATTAATAGCAAAACAGCTATGACATAATGTCCTCTTTTATGTATTATATTTGTAATCCTTTTACACTGTACCTCTTTTTTAATTTTGTTTCGGTTGCGTGAATAAGGTAATAAACACTATTTCAACACTTCGAAGTATCTTGTAACGCAGGTCTCTTTAAATGATTTTTTGAAATGTGCAAAGGCAGTGTTATTGCCTCGACAAAATTCTAAGAAATCTGCACTTTCATAAAACAATTTATTTGCAATTACAGAAGGTATTGTTTTGTACAACTTACATTTGTACAATATTATAGAGTAGGTTTTGTTTCATTTTGTAATTCTTCTAAAATATTGTAATCAGTCTTATAGCATTTTTTAAAACATTTTTTCTAAAATAGTTTGGTTTTTAAAATAGCATAATTTTATGTTTATGCGCCATAAAAAAAAGTTAGCAGGACGTTAATAGTTTAATCGTATATGTTTATGTTTGGGATAAATATTGTGTTTACAAAAGATTTTGTTTAATAAGGATTACAATTTCGTTGACTGATAAAAGTGTAGTTAATATTGCCAAGCATCCTTTTTGACGATGAAATGCTATACAAATTAAAGATTGCATTAGGGTGATGTAAAAACATTTTTTACCGGTATGGTATATTATTTGATCGATAATGCTTTTATACTTCTATCAAGTCTTTATACGATTGTCATAGATTCATCAACATGCTTTGTTGTTTGTGTTAAATGCTTATTTGTCATGTGAACTGGTTTGCTTAGTTTACCTTACCTATCCTCTGCTAGCCTGGTTTTCGATACATCAATATGAAATGACATTTATTACAATACAGACGCCCGGCTCTGTCTATTGTATTTTGCATTATATATTAAACATACGTTATGCATTGTCATTTATGATTCATGCTAAGATTTCGACAGATTATGACAATTTAATTTTTTGACATTTTGTATCTCATGCAAGGTACTATATTGGATATCAGGAATTCATTTCGTGTATAAAATGGTGAATTGTGATCGATTATTAAGCCGATCCGATTGATTTCGAAAGATGTGAATCAAGGAAAAATAGATTCAACAACAAATTTACGCAGAAATAAAGAACGAAAATATGATTTTTTTGGTAAGACTGATCAGTGATGGATCAGCCAGCCGAGCGTCGGACGTGATATCCAAAGGCGCATTTATCATGCACGCCAAGCAGGCCCTGCTTGATTTGTTTCAGTGTGTCCTTATACTTTTACCTAATAGTCCATCATCATGATTAAGCTAAAACAAATGTTGAAAGTGCGTCGCGAATCAATTAAAAATAAATTCTATATTCTCGAGTATCTGAAAACTGCTATGTGTGGTAACAATTTAGTACACGTCAAGGGTTTCCACAGAGTTGACATATCGCTACTTGTCAAACATGCTGATCAATGAACGAATCAGTGAACGTACATTAGACACACATCCAGGCATTGCTTTCGTCCGCCATTTTCCACTGACAAACTGCCTGAGGCCATAATGAATTGATTATGATAAATATTTATACATTGTGCAGTGATTTGTTGATTTCTCCATCAAAAAGGCTGACGAGAAGTCAGTGAGAGTCTCGTAATTCAGATAGTCGATAGTCAGATCGTCTAAATGGATGCATTGGATTTATTCCTTTCCCGAAACATCGACAAAAGTTCAATTGATAAATACTTTTTAGTGGTCAGCTGAACATGGAAACAATTAATGGCAATTACAACTTGCTTGTTTGCATAAACGTATGTAAAATGTACTGCCGGTCGACGGCTTGAAGTGAAGAAGAAAGAATAAAAACTGAAATTTAAAAATATATGTAATTACAAACGCTTCTTGAATATGGGCGGAGTAACTTGTGTATTTTGATTTATATTATTTTTCGTGTAAAGGATAGACCGATCTCCAGACCGCATTATTTTAAAGTTTAAACATTTACATTTCAATGTATGATTGTCCCGAAAATAACAATTTTACCTCTCGATCTTTTAAAGCACTGGAGAACATTTATATTTTCTCAAGGAGCCGAAAGAGGGTTGGGAATATAGACATGTGATAATAAGAAATACCAAAACAATGGTTTCAGATAAATATCATCCGATAATTAAGTATGCATTCTCATATTTACATCAACAGACATCACTGATTAATAGTCCGTCTGACAAACACAGTTGAACCTTAAAATTATTAAGTACATGAGTAAACTTCTAAACAGTAAGTATTTCGGACTTTGTTATTATCTATAAATAATGTATTTCCAATACAGCCTAAACACAAGGCAGATAAAATAAATAAGAATAAGATTATTTACTAAATACACTAGTATCGTTAGCAGCGAATTTCCGGTTTTATGAATAAGTTATCGAGCAGCTTTGATTTTGATGTTTAATATTTACTGAAATAAAACAGGTTATTACTGTACGTACTTGAACTACAAATATAAATATTGTCTAGTGCAGTAAAATGTATGTAATTTTGTAATTATACATGTTTTAGAATAATACAACTTATTTTTAATACATATATCACTCAAACTGAAACATATTTCTGTGCTAAATACTGCATGTTTGTCGGAGGTTAACTGGTTGTCGTTTCATGTGATTGGTAGGCGGAGTGGTCTATCATCTGGCGTAAGGTCAATTACTTTCAGGGCAAGGGTTGGGGGTCATATAGTAGTCACCTTTTTAGTTTTTGGGATGTATTCCAAAACATATGTAGTGGTGAAATCCATTCTCAGGCAGGTCTCCTTGCCCATTTTGTGCTGGCGCCATGGTGCATGTTTTTTAAAAATATAATAATGAGCTCAAAAAAATACGACATACTAATTTTGCGAATTTCTAATTATGGATCAGAAATAAATGAGCAAATACTGTTGAAAAGTTGCATTTAAGGTCTTCTCTCTCGATCCACAAAATGTGATAAAAGTGATTTTGTATATATGGAATTATGGAGGTCACCTTTAAATACCAAGATATGTTATCGAGTTCTGAGATATTGTTCTAAGCGTAGCTCGATTAATGACAGATAATGTATATCTATCCAAATATAACCTAGTACTTACCGGCACAAAATCTCCTATTGCTTAAACCAGAGCCCATCATTTGATGTAGTTGTTCTTAATTTATCAAATGAATCATGTTTGTATTAAATGTGTTTAAATATAGCTATTTTGAAGAATAAAGGGTTTTATTAGTGTTGGTCATGCAGCTTGGCTAATTTATTATATGGAACATTATTGTCGAATGTTGTTTATATGCAGGCTATAAGTATATTAAATGTTGTTTATATGCAGGCTATAAGTATATTAAATGTTTATTTATATGCAGGTTATACTTATATTAAATGTTTTTTATATACAGGCTATAAGTATATTAAATGTTTTTTATATACAGGCTATAAGTATATTAAATGTTGTTTATATACAGGTTATAAGTATATTAAATGTTTTTATATACAGGCTATAAGTATATTAAATGTTGTTTATATACAGGCTATAAGTATATTAAATGTTGTTTATATACAGGCTATAAGTATATTAAATGTTTTTATATACAGGCTATAAGTATATTAAATGTTGTTTATATACAGGCTGTAAGTATATTAAATGTTTTTTATATGCAGGCTATAAGTATATTAAATGTGACAAAAGCACTTGCAAAACTACTCATCTTTTATTTATTGTTACGAGACTAGGTTCTAAACTAAGTAACAGAAAGAAGAGAAACCAAACAGATTACGTACAATCAACAAATAATGTAATTCTTGAAGTTTAAAAGAGAATATTTCAGAAACAATTACATTAATACTACTACAATTACTACTACAATTACTACTACTACTACTACTACTACTACTACTACTAATAATAATAATAATAATAATAATAATAATAAAAATAATAATAATAATAATAATATTATTATTAATAATAATAATATTAATAATAATAATAATAATAATAATAATAATAATGAGTACTTTTACACTACTACTACTACTACTATTACTACTACTACTACTACTAATAATAATAATAATATTATTATTAATAATAATAATAATAATGAATACTTTTACACTACTACTACTATTACTACTACTAATAATAATAATAACAATAATAATAATTGTAATAATAATAATAATAATAATATTAATAATAAGAATGAGTACTTTTACACTACTACTACTACTACTACTATTACTACTACTACTACTACTACTACTACTACTAATAATAATAATAATAATAATAATAATATAGTGAGGACTTTTGTATAGCGCCTGATCTTTAGAAGATCAGTAGTAAGAGCGCTCTAGAATAGGATCACTGTCTTTTTGTGTATAATTTTAATGGGCAATTCGTTCCACGTTGCTGAGCCCTGGTATGCAAACAAACGTTGTCCATATGACTTCGCTTTCATAATGGGAATAATGAGTATACGATTGTCAGAAGAGTAGCGTAAGTATCATGATGGTTTGTACATATGGATGAGTTCTGATAGGTATATTGGACTGGAGCCTGTCACTGAAACGTAGCACAGAGAACAAAATTTGTGTTTCATTCTGGATCGAACGAATAGCCAGTTTAGGGTACAGAACAGAGGAAGGTGTGCACTGATCGTGGTATTCGAAGGATGATTACTGAACCTGTGTTTTGAACCGTTTTAAGTTTTTGGAGTAGATATTGAGACGAAACGGACATAATTGAGTTACACTAGTCCCGTCTTGAAAATGGCGAATGGATCTCACGTGTCTCAGCTCAAGATATTCAGGTATGCATAATTCTATGACATGTTGGTCAATGAGAAAGTACTGCCGAATGTAACAGCTAGTTTTCGTACTGACTGTGTAAATTTAATGATAGTGTTGCTGATCTTTATTGTTTGAGGCAAAGGATGTGAATGATAAAGTCTTTTTGGCATAATCGGAATGACTTCAGTTGTATTATCATTCATTTGCAGCTTGTTACATGTCATGTATGATTTCACATCAGACATGCACCTCTCCACACAATGTATGGTTGCTTCGACTTCAGTTGGGTGGTTAAATTTAGCACAAAAAATACTGATTCACGTAGTTGTCCTTAACTTATTTTTATACTAGAATGCGACACCACTGATTTTCTTTCCGTCGAATCAACTTCATCGCGGGTAACACACGTGGTTAAAGGGTTCACAATGGACTAAATCGGGACAGTTCTTGTTTGGACAAATCCAGTCAATACTTTAACATGCCAGATCTTTCTTGGACTTTGATTTTGGGGGCAGGTACTTTGTGAGCAGCTGCTACTGCCGCTAATGTGGAAGAGGGTGTCACCGGTGGAGGAGACGTTTTGGGAGACGCAGATTTACAATGTTTCATCAAATTAGGAAGAACGGGTGTCAAATTGGATTTGGCTGGCATCACCAGCAACGGAGAAGTGGAAGAACCTGAGGCTACTGGAAACGCAGTCACTGGTGCTGCAGATCGTGGTTTACGAAGGTAAGGTTGCGTCCTGGCCAAAGTGCCTCTTTTGCGGGTGACAGCTCTTCTCTGTGGACTTTTCTTTTTCTGTGTTTTGGTCTTGGCACCATTGTTCTTTATCTTGGGGTTCGTTTGGCTTTTTTCTTGGGGTGATCTTTGGGAGCATTGGGATCCCATTTTAAAAGGGAAGGAATGATGACACCTCCTAGAGAACCGCTACCTCCAGGTATTCAAAATGATTTGCTTTTTGGTTTGCGTGTCGATGCGAGGATCGGCCAGTTGCGCCGAGGCTAATTTGTTTCTGTCAAAAAAGCGTTTGGTTTGATGCGGAATATGAATGATGCCTTGCAGTATTTGACGTGCTGTCACCGTAAACCATTGTAAGGCGTCTTTGAGATTGGCTTCGAAGACGTGAGCACGTATTTGTGGATTTTTTCGCGACCGTACAAGGCACGAATCAATTTGATGGGAAGATGAAACTGAAGGGACGTCATGTTGACGATGTATGAGACAAGGCCAACGTGACCGAGGTTTATATTTTTATTGAGTTTTTTAGTTGTTGTTATTGTTATGTCGACGACGAGGACGTGTTCACGACAGGTCCTCCATTTTGACACCAGTCGTGAAACAAATCGGTACGAAATCGCAAATAATCGGGAGTGGTGGGTTTTAAATCCACGAGTAAATAGGCGTGTGGAGTTTGAGTGGCATCATCGTACTCATGAGTCAGCCAAGGTGTTCCTAACTGTTTGGCTAAGACTTGCACTAGCGATTTATCTCTAGGACTTTTAAACAAGACCACGTAATGGGCATTGAGACTAATGGTACGATGGTCTTTACTTTGTTGAAACACATTTTGTGTAATGTAAATGACACTGGCATTACGATGATGCCCTTTACGCGTAAACCAGTTTAATTTCTTAATCGTCTTCTCCTAACATGTCGTCAAAAATGACCCTATGAGTTGGACTAGGGTCAGACACGATCCCATAGATTCGCTAGGAACGCCTTCCACAAACACAATGGAATCACCTTGACGTTCTTGCAAGAGGCTGTTTGCCGATTGCCACTCTTTGTAAAACCACACGATGCGTTGAGGTGAACGATCGATCAAATGATGTTTATGTTCGATCCAACGTTTGACAATTTCGGTTTTGCCTGAACCGCTCGGTCCAGCAATTAACATGTTAACAGGATGACGAAGATACAAGGCCTCACAACTGGCATGATATAAGTGTTCGTCAATGACTTTGAATGTCGAGGAGGAAGGAGTATAAATAGCAGAGGTAGCCGTAGTAGTGTAGGGTATGACACTAGTGACACAAAAACAGGCAAGACAAGAGGTTTTTATACTTTTTTTCAAGACACGTTTATTTAAATTCATGTTTAAATTGGAACAACACGAAAGACAAAAATACATAAAAGCCAAATGGATAAGTACAGGAATAAAATACACATGGCAACGATCAAAGTGGTATATAAACAAGTCTCTGTACAACATCGTTTGGGTAACCAATGTGTCATAGAGGTAGTGTGTAATGTTCTTATAGTCTCTACATGGGGTACAGTCACATAGGTGTCCTCTCGGAAGGGTCTTTGTGGGGGAATGTTCATGACAATCCTGTCTTAAAAGAGTGACTGTCCTCGCTGACAGATTCTTCTTCTGGCACTGTCACTAACACAGGTTTAAAGGTGACTTTTTTCACTCCACGATGAATTTACGATCACAACTCTTGGGCATAATGTGATGCTTCTTTTGTCCTAGCCTCAAAACCCCAACTTTTCCAGTCACGTACATCTGTCAAACGAGGGTGTAAATCACAAGCTACACAGACACATCCTCGTACACCGCTTTCGTGCGTAAAAGTTGACGAATCCTTTTTACCTGTAGAGGTCGAGACGTATCCAGATGAAAGCGTAAGGCTTTTAACAGAATGAGGCTCTCGTGGACATTTAAAGGAGTCACCATACTGTCTTTTTATAGGTATTGTTCGTAAAGTGGGAATGAATCGACGGGCAAAGGAAATCCCAGAAAGCAAGTCACTCAAACACACACTACACGTCGACCCCAATTGATGGGACACAGTTCTCGTAATAAGGGTTCGTAATCCTCCACCGTTTGAATGTTCTCGTTGATATCCTTCCACGGAATCTGTTTTATCACAAGCGATAAAGGTTGTGGCATGGTAGTTCTATTTTATATTTCTTTATGTCGAAGACCATAAGTGTATATTCTGCACAGAATTATTTAAAATCTTCTCCAAAAGCGAAAGTGATTAACATGGTGTGTAATTTTGGACCACTGCCATTCAGGGTAACGGTCAAGAATGATCAAAACATTTTCAGATGTAAATGGTCTAAATTCGAATCTGTGGGAAAAAAGGCACACTTGATCCAGAAAAATCTGACACGTTGGTTAACTTTTGTCACTTTCCTCTTGTAAATTTCACGACACAAAAGTTCTACAGTCACCAAATTAGATTTTTCTTTAGCAAGTCCCTGCCAAACTTCCTTGTAGATCTTCTCTTGCAATTCGTGTGGTAATCCTTGAATATTATTTTTAGAGAGGGTTTATATACTGGTCTAGGCTTGTCTCCAAGCCAAACTGGTTTGTTAAACGACATGGTACAGTATTGTCACTTTCAATCACTATGGTCCCACTAAAGGTAGGTAGTGACAACTCGACGACCATCGAGCATGTTCCAGGTAAGCGGAATCCTTCTGTTCCCACTGGTAAATTGACACACCACAACTGAAACACTTGACTTTATCACCTTCGCCCAAGTAGAAAAATCCGGCTCTGGCTAATTCTTCAGGAGTTGGTCCAGGTAGATATGTTGGCCATTTTTCTTTAAAGGTTTGGAATCAACTTTAAAAGTTATAGTATTCAGGCAAGCGCACAGGGAACGAATATTCGTCTTTCACAAGTTCATTTCGATACAGGTACGGTGAAATTACTAGGAGGTTACTTTGGATTGCATGACATCCGTAGGATATTAGCCGCATGGCTTCACGAGGAGATGGCATTGCTTTTGCATCAAGAGTGATTGAGAAGGTACTGTGCCGTTAGGACACGTACGTACTCCAGAAGTACGCTTCTCGACTACGATGTCTCATTCTCTGTCAGTTTTACTTTGTTGCTGACCACGATGTCTACAAACAACTGTATTTATTTATTTGATTATTTTAAAATATAAAATACTAGATCCATTTTTTTTTAAATAATCTACTCTTATTCGACAGCAGCGACAACGACTTCTACTCTTACCAAAGTTGCTACACCTACAAAGGGGATCCTTCCCGAGACCAAAGTATGAGACAGCGCAAGCAAGTTGTGAAGTTTAGTGGATCTATATAAACAACAACTATCAAGCCTGCTATGTTTCAACTCTGTTTTTGATAATAATTTATGATATTTCACAGTATCCCAAGTGGAAGGTTACAAACCGTACAAAATTTATATGAATTTAGCTTTTGACACTTGCACATACTTCTTTCTATCGTGTGATTAGTAGATTTGCGTTTTGGCTTCTGCCCGTGTGTGAATTGTATGTTTTGTTTTGATGTGTATTTTCCCTGTTCCACCCTTGAATAGTGTTAAGGTGTGTTCCCAAAAAATAAAAAGAAGGAACAAATCTGTAAAAGTCAGTTTGAATTGAGGTTTCTCTTTGGGTATACCTTTTTTCAAGCTGTTAATAGATGGCAGATTAAATCCGCATACATATAAAAAGTGAGAGGTCTATATACAAATGTCATTGCCTTTATTAAATTCGGTTTTATTGCTTAACCATTGCTAATATTTAATAATTTTTTTAGCGCATTTCTTTTTTAATAGACGATTTCGGGCTTTTTATTATTGTAATGGATTTATGTTGTTTAGTTTGTTGCTGAAATTATCTATACTATAGTTTATAGCAAAGCGCTTAAGTTTGTTCAGTATTTTAATTTCACGCTCACAAAAGGATACCAAGTTCGTTTTGAAAGAGGATTGAAGCGCTAAGTTACGCAGACGTGAAGAAAAACATCTCATTGTTACTACAGTTAGGTTTTGTTGTGTTCATTCTAATCATGCTTGCCGTATATCTTTGTGTTTTGCAGGTCATATTGTTTTTGATGTAAATATTCACATCAATAGACAGCCAACTTGGGTTTTTATCCTTGAGGTTTACTGAACTTTGCTTCGTTAATTCGTACAAACCCCAGATTTACAAGTTTGAAAAGAAAAGATGTGAGTGTGTACGTCAGAATGTTTAAGTGAGATACAAATAAATTGTCAGTTTCAAAATGCGAACCAGTACTGTGACCGTTCAGTAGCTCATGTGGTAAAAAGAAATGGCACGAGTACTGTGACCATTCAGTAGTTGATGTGGTAAGAAGAAACGGTACAATACACAACAGAGGGATTTATGTTCACATTCCAGTCTGCACTGCAATGGGAACAACTTGAGAGCGTATTTATTATTTTGCCATACTACCTTCGTACAAAACATTGCATCATTCATCATAAACAAATTCATTGGCTAGACTAATTTTCTTACCGCGTTCATTTCAAATAAACTTCAGTAGCTCTTCACCTAGTTTCGAGATAGGTCGTGTTTCACCACTAGATTATTTATATAAAAGAAACAGAAGTAAAACTAAAGCAAGAACAATCGTACTCTGGGTGATCCCACGGAAATAAAGTCAATTTTATAGTCAAATACATCACAGCGTATTTGGATTAACTATTTTGTGAGAACCTTTTAGTCGTATTTGTCATCCGTTCACTCTGGAGATATTTTAAAATCGTGGACCTTTCCTATGGATTTGATTTTCTAAGTGGGATGTTTGTTTTCTTGAATTTTTCTAAGGGAAAATATACCACAAAACAAGCGTAAGTGTCGTGATTCCTTTTAAAAGTAGACATAACATAATGGTAGATGTTCCCGTTTGAAGAAACCTCTCCAAAAGTTTAATCAGTAGGCACCATAATTTTCGTTTGTCATGTAATTTGTTTTTCAAACACTGTATACCCTTACAAATAGTAAATCAGTAAATCGTTGGATGAAATAAAATCTGGAGTTGACAAACTTGTACAATTCAGGTATCGGAGTTTTATCCTTATTTTTGGCACTGCAATGTGTCACGGAAATGTTTTTAAGCATGAGATCTACCGGGTTTTTTAGAAAGAAAACAAATACAAGATTATTTCATTCATGACGCGAGTGATCTTGCACTGTATAACCCTGCTTATGGCTAATTTTGAAATAAAAAAACCAGAACCAAAACCCACGTTCGGAAGAATTGTAACAATGTAACAATGATTGACGCGAGTGACATTCACTTTATGACCCTGCCTATGGTTAATTTTGAATTTCAAATCAAAACCGACAGCTTAGACTGTCGATAGAACAAAGCGCGTTTTGGTGCTGCTTTGTTTCCCCTTCGCCCTTAGATTTGTTAAAACTTGGCAACATTGTTTGTAGCGTGTGCTGAGAAACACAGGACATCCCTTAACTTTGAGATATGTTAAGAAGTCAGTCGACAATAAATATCATATTACCTTTTTATTAAACTGATGAATGAATGTAAACAATGAACATATTTCGCATAGAATGTATGGTGTTCTTAATTATTCTTGTTTTGTTTTCCTTTCCTTCTCTGTGGATAGGAGATTGTGTGATTTTATTTTCCTTCCCTTCTGTTGGTTTGTTTTCAGGGCCACTCATATACCTCGAAAAGATATTTGCTTTCTTTGCCTCCATTTCCCTTGTCGCTAGATAGTCCCAAATACAAATAATATTCCCCATGTTCAATTTCCCTTGAGGCTATATAGCCCCACTATGTTCAATTTCCCTTGTGGCTATATAGGCCAACATGTTTAATTCCCCTTGACGCTATACAGGCCCACTATGCATACAGGCCCACTATGTTAAATTCCCATTGACGCTATACAGGCCCACCATGCTTTGACGCTATACAGGTCCACGATCTTTTTGACTGGATTTCCCTTGACGCTATAAATCTTGACGCTATACAGGCCCAAGCCCTTTTGAACTGGATTTTCCCTTGACGCTATATCGCCCCCTATAACTACTGGTAGGAACTTAAATAGTACAAAAAAGCCAAATATGACCACATTAATAATATGAGAATGAGAAGTGTTAACCGATGTTTAATCGTGAGCCATGCTTTTGAGTGATGGTAAGTAAAAGTTATTCACACATGGATAAACTTATTCTCTCTCTCTCTCTCTCTCTCTCTCTCTCTCTCTCTCTCTCTCTCTCTCTCTCTCTCTCTCTCTCTCTCTCTCTCTCTCTCTCTCTCCGACATCAGATCAGAGAGTTTGCACCGTTCGCAATTGTGCATAACATGTACAGTGTATTTGAGAAAAAAGAATCAATGGAGTCCCACTAACAACTGGATAGGACTTACACAAATGTGAACTAATTCTTCTCGGAAGGACAATACTATATATATCATTTTTCTTATTGCAATAAGGTATTATTGACTTTATGTACCTAATTGGTTTTGACGTGCTTCTACAATTGTTTTGTAACATAGTTACATTCTTTTCAGGTATATTAAGCAGTGTAGAAAGTAAGATAATTCTGCAGGGACCACACAGACAACAGCCTGTAGAAATGTACGTAACTCGTAAAGGACATGATTTTGCTTTAAGCTGGATTTACCTCCCTGCATTTTAGAGACTAGCTGAAGATAGTAAAAAAAACTATACTCCTCAATAACGAATTCCTCCTAAAATTTAAAATCATGAAAACTAACAATCGCGTACCCTTTGTGGCTGCTTCCACTACGCTGCCCCAAAACTTAATAAAAGTTTATGCGAAACTTTGGTTCCAGACTGAATCTTCCGAACATCTGCAGGGCATATTTAAAGTTGTTTTCATCGAGTACCGTAGACATAAATTAATTCGGTACATCATCTGCCACGGTAAATTGAAACAAGACTAAAAACTCATATTGTTGCAAAAACATACATACATACATACATACATACATACATACATACATACATACATACATACATACATACATACATACATACATACAAGCCCCATTGAAGGAAAGTAGATCATTGTACCTTCTAGTTACAGTATGTGTGCAGGATACATTATGTTTTAAACTTTTTCATTTTATCTAGTTTTCATGCCTTTTAACATTAACATTCCTTTCATTATCTGCCACAAAATATACCATGCGGGTACGATAAACAGTACATATTCGTTATACAATGATGTCGCCGGAAGGAACGAAAGTAAGTGCTATAACGTAAACATTGGATCTGTGTTTATATACGAAAAATGAATTTTGAAATTCATATAAACAAAGTTTCCACTGAACACAGTATACAGTAATTTTAATCTGAAACTACTATATAAATAATCATCCGCAAATTTGAGGCGGATATGTATTAAGACATTGCAGACTGACGGATGGATAGAGAGATTTTGATTACAGTACAAGTAAGATCTTGTTTAAATTTACAAGTTGCATGCTTTATTGTAGCTCATTGTAAATCTATTCGAAACGGATAATAGAAAATAAATATGCGTAAGTAGGTCGGTTTTCGAAATCATTGTAGTCACAAAGTAATTTTAGAATAAGCACTTAATTAATTAATTACTTAATTAATGTTTAATTGTTGTACACATTAGGCTGATAATAAACTAGGAGAATTAATATCACATTATATATATATATATATATATATATATATATATATATATATATATATATATATATATATATATAAATCGGTAGTTCCGTTCAATTACACTGAAATAGATACCTTACGTCAGAAATTCGTTTAGAGAATCAGTTACAAACTGTTTATTTGCAAACGTAGATGGCCGCTATCACTTAATTGGCTTGAAGCGGCTGTTCTGTTTTTGTGCCGTTTTTCATGACATATGTGCTTCTTGTCCATCTTCATCTACATTATTGTGTTTCATCATGCATTGGCTGTTCATTTCGTATGTTTTTCTTCATCTACTTTTTTGGAAACGAGAACAATTTTGATCAGCTTTCTTGCTCCACTACTACAACATCCTGTACTTGAATAAACCGCCATCAGGTGATCGCTAGTCGACCCGTTCATGATATGATGGACCCTCAATAATTGCTTTAATCGACCACTTAATGGCTCTCCATATTACATTGTGCTCAACACTAAACGAACTGGCACTAGATTCATTGTTACTTAAATGTAAACGGAAGCGAAAAAAAAACGTTCTAAAGATGGCTGGCGTACCAGAAAAAAAGTTCCAGTTATCTCCCTTTCGCCTTATCCGGCTAAACAATTTAAAAATTCAGCAGTTAATTTAGATGACCTTGTGCAAATCCCTATTAAATCGTCAACCTTTGTGTCAACAATCCAGAGAAACCAATGTGTATTGCATTATTCAATACCCAATCGGTAGGACCGCCGGAAAACGCACATAAATAGCTAGTTATATCTTCGATCAGACTTTCGACGTCTTCTTCCTGACAGAAACATGCCTTAAAACATCAGGTGATGAACCCAAGTGCTCGGATTTAACACCCACCGGTTACTCCATCAAGTCGTTCCTCGGCCACCCTCGCAGTCATCACAAAGAACTCCATGATAAAATACAACACAACCTTCAATTTCTGCCACACATCGTTTGAACAAGTCCAAACACCATTCACAATGTAAAAAAGGTTAGTCAGTTTTTTCTGCCTCTTCCACCGTCCTCATAGTAAAAATTAACAAGCGGACTGAATCTATCTTTTTGGAGCAGATTCCGAATCTCCAGGAATATGGAAATTCAATAGGTGGAAAACGGATTATTCTTGGAGAATTCAACTTTCACTTTGACTGTCCTGGAAACCAATAAACATCAAAATGATAGATTACATTAATGTTTTCAACCTTGAACGGTCAGTTAACCAATCCAACCATAACATGGTCACATTTTACACAGGATTCGTCATAGACCTTATGATAATATTGCGCGGTCCACCCTTGTATCCCACGAACTTGCATCAGATCACCTCTGAAATATATGCCATCTGGGTGCATCAGTCCCCAACCCTCGACCTTATTTGCTACTAAGAGAAACCAAACTAAATAGAACCAAACTAATGCATGACATCTAAGCAAACCTAACAACTTGCTTCCCTCCCAGAGTAGAACAACTCGATAACGACCTGCGTTTATTGCTTGAAAAACATGCCCCAGCCACCAAATGCAGTGTATCAACTCAAAGATAATCTGTGGTACAGCAGTGTTAGGGACCAGCCTCGCACTGCTAAACGACACCGCCGTAAAGCGGAAGAGGCTTTGGCTTTCCACCAGACTCACTATTCATAAACAAATACATGAATCCGCAAAGAAGAACGTCATAGACATAGTCCATTCAGCCAAATTATCCCACTAAAGTACTAAGATCACGGCGAATTACAGCTGCAAAGAGCTCTTCGAGATTACTAACAAACTAATGTCAAGGAACAAATGTACACCACTTCCAACTACCTTCTATCCAGTAGACCTTCCGGACCTTTTTGCAAATGTCTTCCGTGACAAGGTACAAAGCATTAGAGAGATACGTTTGATAACACTATTTCAGTTGACCCGTCGCCATCATACAGATGCAATATAGAATTTCTGCGACAACCGTTAGCCACATTTGAACATGTCTCTATGGATTTAATACGGACAAGTTTGATGAAGAGTGCACTAAAGTTATGTGAACTTAATCAATTCCAGCATCACTGTTGTTTGAGTGCTTAGATCCGCTATTGCCTTCACTAACTGATGTTATTAATACATTTCTCTCATCTGGGGAATTTCCATTATTTTTCAAAACTGCCATTGTAAAGCCTCTGCTGAAGAAACTAACAAAGCTGCAGATGAATGATGATGAAACTGAGGCCATTCTGATCACAACACAAATACTTTCTAATGCACATCCTTTACCTCAAACAATATATATCAGTAACACCAACATTAAATTCGTACAGTCAGTACGAAACCTAGGTGCTACTTTGGACAGTACTCTCACATTGCACCAACATGTCATGAACATATGCAAGACTGCATATCTTGAGCTGAGACGCAGCAGCTCTATTCGCATTTATCTTTAAGCTGATGTCACTAATATTGCTTGTATGTTCATTTGTACTTTCAAGAATGAACTATTGTAATTCAGTTATATCTGGTTTGTCTCAATATTTACTCCATAAACTTTACAAAGTTGCACACACAGCTGCTCGGGTCATCCTGAGAGTTCTACGCTCAGAGCACACATACCCGCTGTTCTGTACCTAACACTGGCTATCCATTTGATCCAGAATCAAACACAACATGTGTTCTCTGTGATGTTTGTTTCACTGACGGACTCCAGTCCCACATACCTATCTCCCCTCACCCATGGGTACAACTCAGCAAGATACTTACACTCCACTTATGTCAATGGTTTACTCATTATTATTATTTTGAATATATATATATATATATTAGTCATTAATCTGGAACATATAATATTATATTAGTTAAGGACGAACTCTGGCATTACATGTGATAAATACAAAGAACTATTAAAATATTTTTGTGAAACTTTTAGATATCTGTATAACGTCATCACCCATATTATTTTATATTAACTCTTTAGAATGTTTAGAATTTAATTGTATTGGTCAATTAGTTACAATTGGTCTGTTAGTTACAATTGGTCAGTTAGTTACAACAGGTCTTCCATTTATCAATCCCTATACAAGTCTCTGGGTTCATAAGTTGGGTCTTAGGCAGTGCCTTCGTAGCAAAATGTGTCTTTTGTTGTGACTGATTTCGCAAGATGTGTCGTCAATTGTGACTGCGCTAGCAGGCTGTGTATTCAACTGTGACTGACATGCAGTGTCTTTCATTGTCACTGACTTACTAGGCAGTGTGGGACTGACTTAACAAGCAGTGTCTTTAGTTGTGACTAACGTAGCAAGCAGTCTTTCATTGTGACTGACTTAGCAGGCAGTGTGTGACTGACCTAGAAGGCAATGTCATCAGCTGCGAATGACTTACCAGGCTGTGTCTTCGGTTGTAATGATGAATATTGGGTGCAAGATTGTATTCACCTAATATGCGGATCATTGCCAACTTTTTCTAAGGCAGTTGTAAATAATTGTGAAAAATGATATTTTGATTCCAAACATTTGACAGGCCAAACATTCCTGCAGCAATGTAGATAATTGCACACACGTTGTATGGAGTAAAACATGTCTGGCTTACTTAAGAACCATCTGTGTACGGCAATGAGGATATCATTCCATGGAAGATTCATCTTCAGATGAAATTCGTTTCGGATCTGTTGTTGTCACTGACGTCAATAACTTAACTTTGGTACTTATTCTGAGTCAAACCAATCTCACCCAGTGGAATTATCACTTTAATTAAAATGAAACTCTTATGTGTAATGAAAGACATACACAGTTGACATAATTGTGAATATTGGTATTCGAGTTTTTTAAAATACAGACTAACATCCTCCGCTAGGTGAGAATGAAGCATAGTTCATGTGCACACACACACACACACACACACACACACACACAAACACACTCCCATCCATCCATCCATCCATCCATCTCTCTCTCTCTCTCTCTCTCTCTCTCTCTCTCTATATATATATATATATATATATATATATATATATATATATATATATATATATATATATATATATATATATATATATATATATATATATATATATATATATATATATAACGCGAAAACAGTCAAAACCGCTATACAAATGTTTGTACTTTTTCATATGCATGTAAAGAAAACTTAATTTACGTTTGAAAAGCAGTTGTGAATTGCAAAATCAGCTGCTAATGTTTGCTTACAAGTATCCTTGATACATATTCTACACATATGTTTGATTTAAATGTGGCTCATGAAATATAGTCGGAGAAGCAGTCAAAGCATAGGCCAAGATGGACATTTGAATAACGTGGTGTATCGCTATGTACATTTTCTGACGGACACCAATTGACGTCATAGAAGTAATATACATTTTGAGCACTCTTGGCCAATTAGTCAATTATGAAATTAAAAGTAATAATGTAATCTTTACTACAATGGGCTTGAACAAATAAAACTTTAATGGCTCAATGAACATTCAAAAATAGTACTCAATATATTTACTATTCTAAACATTACAAGACCAGTCAAAGCTGCTAATGTTTTTTTCTCAAATAAAAACATTACTAGACTAATCAAATTTGAATGTATATGTTGCAAAAAAAAAAGCAATATGCCAGTCAAATATGAATATATATTTACAAATTAAACATCAATAGACCGATCACATTAGAATGTATTTTCACCGATTAAAAATCACTAGACCAGTCAGAGGAAGTTAGTATTTATGTAAGCTGCTTTACCTTGAGCGGGAATTACATGCAATAATTTGGTATTTAGTTGTATACACATAAATAAATTTAATTTAATCTATATGTAAACTACATAATATATATGTTGATTTGTTAGTAACTAACCCAGATTAGTTTAAAAACTAGCGAATATTCCTCCGGATGAAAGGCGTATGTTTGAACTTTAGTAGCGTTGATGGTCTTTTCCTAAAAAAAGCAGTTGGAAGATTGTGTATTGAAAAACAATAAAAGAAAAATGTAAGCCAATCTTCACATTAACATGTTACTTATTTACAGATTCATCAGACAGCTACGATGAAAACAAAATGATATCATTTTAATGACTTCAATTAACCATTAAACAGTGGCATATGGGGTTAAGATAAAAGATTCGAGTACATGCCTGAATGCACACATCTAAAATACTTAAGTGTATACTGAACCATTTCCAGTAAAAGATATTCAGTATCTACACTTGATGCGCCAATACCAAAGTAAATAGAAGAATTTAAAACTATGAGTATGGTACAAAATTTGAGCAGGATGAAAATGACAATGTTTAGAGATACTTTTGATGCATATTTTAATGAGTACAGATTTTATGGCGACGACAGTCAAGATCTGATTGATATCTTGTCTTACATTATCTATATATCTAATGGTTAGAGTAACAACTATGGAAACATTAAGTAATGCCTAATATTGTTTCAATATGTATGCTATAGTGACTACAGATGTGAAAAGTACTATTATCATGGAATAAATATCAATAATCACGATTATTGTCATCTGATAATCAACATTATCGTCATCAGGGATATACATCATTACTATCTTAAAAAAGCTGTGAACTTCTTGAATGTTTTCAAATCGCGGAAAACGTATCAGAACGCAAACAACTGAAAATAATTCAACGGATATACAAATGTTTCGAAAGAGTTATGTCTTATCTTTGCGATGTATATGGTGTCAGAAATGCAAAGCCCAGACACCGGGTGTCAGACAACGTATACAGATGCGTCATCACGATCACTCAAATGCAAGAATAGATAGTTTAGGTCATAACAATTTAATTTCAAATGTAAATATTAAAAGCACCGGAAAAGCTACGAATAAATAATTACATGTTTATCATCTTCTTAAATGTGCGCAAAATTTACGAAATGAGTGTCAGATTTGAATGTTCATACTTTGTGCAAAAACCTTCTTTTTTACCAATACCAAAGAAGAAATATTTGCAATCCGATGCACTAGCTGATCTTGCCAAACTGTATGTGTGAGGTGGACTTAATATTACTGGTCGACTACATTGCTCATTTTTCTGGTATTCGTGTCAACAAATATTGATGAGATGTCCTTCATACATTCAGTTAAGACATTTACCCTTAAGACGATCAATGAGGCTGGCTACGACAATGGAATATTCATTCTTGCCAAGATGGCAAGCTGGTACGCTTAAAGTAAAAAGGACTGCATTCAATGCAACGTTTGAGAGTTAATGTCAACCAAGTCGATCAAGTTACTATACACGATATTTGGGGTAATTTTTGTGTGACCCAAACATTCACATCCAATCTATCAATATTATTGAGACGCAGTCGGTACTCTCAGTTTTCTATCTATTACCATGCAACGGAAGTACTCGCCGCCAGCAACGTTCACGGTATCATCAAAGTGAAGATGAACCTTCTATTCCTATTAATGTGGGGAATTTGTAGCACGCAATAAAAACAAAGCGTGGTTTCAAAGATAATTGGGTGATGTTTGTGTTTCTGTTCCATATAGTCACGTGTTTACGTTTTATACAGACATAAATAATGGCATTTGTGCACTGTTTAAAAAAGAACAATGCGTCCCCTGCCAACCAAACTTGTGCAGGTGCTGCCTAAGAACCAATGGTGTAACAACACAGAATACATGTAAATGGAACAGGCATCTCTTCATTTCAACATATCATTGCAAACTTATTATTTGAATGAAGGGCTACAATTCGTAAACCCAATAGAAACAGAAGAACCCGATGTTCCCACTAATGTATATCTTGAAGTACTGCTTGATACAGGGAGTGCGTTATTGGAAGTCTAGTGACACTCCCTTAATACATAAAATATAATGCCATATAGAAATGTAGTACGACAGTCTCGATCAATACATTCGAGCTCTTGCAATAGAAACTGCACAAGACATACAAATTTCATGAGCGGCATTGAACGCGGATATAATAATTTATTTTTCTATCAGAGACATAAGCCAGTTACAAGATTATCTCCATGGTGAGCATGTATTTAAAAGTGTATAGTATGCTTTGAATATATATATATATATATATATATATATATCTATATATATATATATATATATATATATATATATATATATATATATATATATAGTGGGGAAGAAAGATGCAGTGGACATTAATTAATACGTAATTAAAAACGAATATATGTAAGTGCTAAAAAATAATATGCACGGTTTTGCGGCCGCTAGACAGGTTCTATGAAAAACAGTGTCAAGAAAAGCATCGTTGTGTGGTTAGGGTAGGGCTATTAGTCATATTTTTTTTATTTTTTAGGTTTTTTAGGTTAGGTTCTTGTAGTTTGTTATTAGGTTTCTAAGTTAAAAATATAATTTTAGGTTATTAACGTTATTGAGGTGTACGTCAAACCCTGCAAAAAAGTCGCAAGCGTTAACTAGCTACAGTTGTTACATGAGACCAAACTTTTTTTACAGTTGCCAAGCTGGTCTAGTGAAAGCGACCACACATGTGGACTGGTGAGATTAATCAATTACTAAACCAAGTGACTGATTTATGTTCTACAATCGATTCATGATGCAAAGATTATGCCATCAACATGTTTGTAAGATGTTGTATGGATTAAGCTGACTCTAGTGTGTTGAAATTATTGCTGGTTTGCCTAACTGATAAAGCATGACTGGAACGTAGTCACTGCACTATTTCTTTAGACAAGTTATATTAGGTCCTTCATTTACTAATCGTATGATCCAAGTTATTGTTCTCTTTACAAATATCATTGTGAGCTTTCACCTTTAAAGTTTGTATATTTTTGTGTCTCAGATTGTATTTATCTCATTTTATCAATTATATTCGTTACTAATCAAATTAAACTTGTGATAGATTTAGGTGGAATTTGTTGCTTTACGATTCATGCCAATACTGTTAAACATAAAATGTCAATTATTTCATTACATTTGTAAATTTTGTTTTGGACCAACTATTCCTTGAAAACCTTTGTAACAAGTCCATTCAATATTGAAATGTGACAAAAACCTTTGTAACAAGTCCATTCAATATTGAAACGTGACACGCTTCAATTAACACGAATATTGATACCAGTAGCTGATTCAGTACAATCTACGCCAGCTGCTGTTATACATATTGCAAGTAACCAACATCCATCTGGCTGAAAACGTTATACATGTATTATATTACTTTCTGATATCATTAGCATCCTATATTTGACAACAACATTTTAACTCCCTTAATGTTAAGCAAACTAACATTTGTGGTGTTCGTTGTAAATTGAGGACATTAATGAGAATATATACCCGCTTGGTGCAAATACCCATCCAACCGATGACGGCCTCGGTTGGAAACCGTAAAATCTGCCTTCTATCAACAACTGCAGAATAGAAAAATGTATATAAAAAACATGACTTTCAGGAAGGTCCACGTTTGCAGACCTGGTGCATTCTGCACATTGTTAGAGTTTAGCTTGCCCAGAGGATGACGATAGACACGCCCGATACCTTGTCCTCCACTGCAAGGTAGAACCATGAAGAGAGATATGCACCATCATACTACAGGTTACCAAAACTTATTGCGTCCCTGTAGATGCGAACGTCAAATGCCCGTAACCTGTCTAAACTAGTAGCGGTCCCTGATATTGTTTCTTATTTTTTCACACATGGGAGTGAAAACTAATCGGTAATGTAAGATGCAATCGTGGTGTGCAAGTCCAGTAGAAGCAAATAAATACACGAAAAGACAAGTGACCGTTTTATTAAACAGTTATACATTTTTTGTAGTTATACTATAATTAGGTAACTATTACTTGAATGTAAACTGAAAGTTGTACCTTTGGTACTGAGGTTTCACGAGTGTAAATCTATTGAAAACAAACCCTATATATGCAATATTTGTACTGTTCAGTGAACTATATTCGCTAGTATTACATCATTAGTTACGACACGTATAGACTAATGGATATAACTCGAACATATATGATCAATATCATATATCCAAATAGGAAATATTTCATTGCAGGAAATATATATTTCATCATCGTATACTTAAGGCTTGCAACACTGTGCACACAGTTTAGAAACATATACATGCATAAATCTGCTTTCATACGTACGTGCCTCCTTGTTTTTAGTGATTTGATGAATTTAATATGAGCCCGGTTGGTATAAGGTGAGCACCTTTACACA
>JARLTB010000109.1:867500-905000 GCA_030141615.1 Unio pictorum
GACAGCGAGTATCTTCATTGTCTAACTTACAGATATCTCAGTTTCAGTTAGCGAGTATCTTCAATGTCTAACTAACAGAGAATAACTCCATTTCACAGTCAGTATCTTCAATGTCTAACTTACAGATAATATCTCCATTTCAAGGACAGCGAGTATCTTCATTGTCTAACTTACAGATAATATCTCAATTTCAGTCAGCGAGGAGTATCTTCAATGTCTAACTTACAGATAATATCTCAATTTCAGTCAGCGAGGAGTATCTTCAATGTCTAACTTACATAGAATATCTCAGTTTCACAGTCCGCGAGTATCTCCATTGTCTAACTTACAGATAATATCTCCATTTCAGTCAGCGACTATATTCAATGTCTAACTTACAGAGAATATCTCAGTTTCACAGTCAGCGAGTATCTTCAATGCCTAACTTGCAGATAATATCAGTTTCAAGGACAGCGAGTATCTTCAACGTCTAACTTACAGAGAATATCTAGGTCAAAGGAAAATATCTGATTATAATATAAACTGAATACTTTCTCAAATTTGTACCGGGCTTGAGCTAGCGTGATTTCACATCTGAAAAAAGGCTAGTATTATGTACATGAAGAGAAAATACATTAAGGTTAATGAAGACGGTATAAATCTTCCAAGTAACAATCAGAGATTTAATTCTTATTTTATGTTTTAAATGAATGTAATTCTACATTTCAGTCGGATTTACATATGCACCGATTTGAGCACAGGTCTTCTGAAATATTTCAAAGTGTCAACAAAATGTACAGAAAGATAGTTGTTAGACTATCATTTACTATAGAGTTTCAAGATAGTCTGTTAAACGTATCATTTACTATCAAAATGTACAGCAAGATAGTATGTTAGACATATTATTTAATATTGAGTTTCAAGATAGTCTGTTAGACGTATCATTTACTTTCAAACTGTGCAGCAAGATAGTATGTTAGACGTATCATTTACTATCAAAATGTACAGCAAGATAGTCTGTTAGACGTATCATTTAATAGAGTTTCAAGATAGTCTGTTAGACGTATCATTTACTATCGAAATGTACAGCAAGATAGTATGTTAGACGTATCATTTACTATCAAACTGT
The DNA here is from genome assembly GCA_030141615.1 of Unio pictorum. NCBI lineage: Eukaryota > Metazoa > Mollusca > Bivalvia > Unionida > Unionidae > Unio > Unio pictorum. The sequence continues at coordinate 868,609 of JARLTB010000109.1, forward strand.
GCAGCAAGATAGTATGTTAGACTATCATTTATCACTGAGTTTCAAGATAGTCTGTTAGACGTATCATTTACTATTGAGTTTCAAGATAGTCTGTTAGACGTATCATTTACTATTGATTTTCAAGATAGTCTGTTAGACGTACCATTTACTATCAAAATGTACAGCAAGATAGTATGTTCGACGTATCATTTACTATCAAACTGTGCAGCAAGATTGTATGTTAGACGTATCATTTACCACTGAGTTTCAAGATAGTCTGTTAGACGTATCATTTACTATCAAACTGTGCAGCAAAATAGTATGTTAGATGTATCATTTACTATCAAACTGTGCAGCAAGATAGTATGTTAGACGTATCATTTACTATCAAACTGTGCAGCAAGATAGTATGTTAGACGTATCGTTTACTACTGAGTTTCAAGATAGTCTGTTAGACGTATCATTTACTATCAAAATGTGCAGCAAGATAGTATGTTAGACGTATCATTTACCACTGAGTTTCAAGATAGTCTGTTAGACGTATCATTTACTATCAAACTGTGCAGCAAAATAGTATGTTAGATGTATCATTTACTATCAAACTGTGCAGCAAGATAGTATGTTAGACGTATCATTTACTATCAAACTGTGCAGCAAGATAGTATGTTAGACGTATCATTTACCACTGAGTTTCAAGATAGTCTGTTAGACGTATCATTTACTATCAAAATGTGCAGCAAGATAGTCTGTTAAACGTATCATTTACTATCAAACTGTGCAGCAAGATAGTATGTTAGACGTATCATTTGCTATCAAACTGTGCAGCAAGATAGTATGTTAGACGTATCATTTAATATTGAATTTCAAGATAGTCTGTTAGACGTATCATTTACTATTCAGTTTCAAGATTTAAGCATGCAATTATTTTAATAAATGTAATATAATTTTGAAAATCATTATATTTTAGCAATATATTTATGAAACCGGTTTGAGTATAGCATTCTAACCGGTATAATTTTGGAAATTTACATCTGAAACATCTTGCAGGATACCTAGACAAGCTCGATCGTTTAAAATTCATTTGTTCATGTTTATGACTGTGAAATTCAACTCGTTTGATAACGCTTTCCGAGTGCTAGATTGTGACAGCTGTCTGTTCGATTTAGATGTATGAAATAAATGTGATTATAAGCAACTGTTGTTAAAAATCAAGTATTTCAAGTAATGTGACGCTTAACTCCCTTTATATGATTTTATACGTATATGAGTTTATACGTATATGATTTTATACATATATGATTTTATACCTATATGATTTATACGTATAATCCACGTGCGAGTGTGTGTGTGTGTGTGTGTGTGTGTGTGTGTGTGTGTGTGTGTGTGTGTGTGTGTGTTTATATTTGGTGCAAATAAGGGAATTCATGAAATTACACACCAGCGTACGTGGAAGCACCTACCAAGAACGTCACCTGTTGGAAAAAATGCTACATGTTGCTTCTATTAACAATTCAAGCATAGACTAACTTTGAACGAATGTCCCCTTTTACACATTTGGAGAGTTGTCTCGTGTCCCTGGTGTTGTCACTATTTTTTTTTACATCAATAGCAATGGGAAACACAACTTGTAATGACGATGTGGGTGTCCAATACAAGCAGAATCTATATCTACGACATGTTCAAAGAAAGATGTAGGCTTACCTGCTTTTGAAACAATTATACTAGATACTACCTGAATATAAGGTTAAATCGCAGTAAAGCTACCAAAAAGAAGTTCTTGATATCTACCATTCGCATGATTCAATTAATTGTGTACCCTCTTTTTATAGTATCTGCCTACTTAGCATTCAAATCGGAAGGAAACGACAGACTGTTATCGACACATGTATAAAATCATATATGTATAAAATATGTATAAAATCATATACGTATAAAATCATATATGTATAGATTCATATACGTATAAAATCATATAATATATATATATATATATATATATATATATATATATATATATATATATATATATATATATATATGATTTTATACGTATCATATATGTATAAAATCATATATATATATATAATCATATACGTATAAATCAGATATATATATATATAAATATATATATAAATATATATATATATATATATATATATATATATATATATATATATATATATATATATATATATATATATATATATATATATATATCCAGATATTATTGTATAAGTGTATGCTTGCTTTAGTTACCGATTTGATAACTTTGATTTATAGGTCATGCATTCATAGCTATGTTGCTAAAGAAGTCTCTTTGAAACAATAAAAACAATAGAAATGTAAACTATCAATTAGTCTATGGTTACATGGTTACAGTGGTATCAATATGCTAATTTTACAATTTTATTTCCCCTCAATATTTTAATGATAGGCAATATACACGGAGCCTACTAGTGTGGTATAAATGAAAAAAGTAATCCTTTCGCACACAAAACTTAGGGCATGACACAATGAAGTTATATCTGTTGCAAGTATTTAATGGGACAACATAGGGTAGAATAGGATGGGATATTAAATTTGGGAGTTTGCCCAGTGGGGTGGAAATTGATTAGTCACGTTGACTTCGATGTAAAATTTGGGGCGTGGGTGCACTATGGGGTCAAAAATGTAGTTGAAATGGATGGGGACGATATTCTGTCAAATGAAAATGTATAGGGTCTGTCTAGGGTCAAGGGGGGAGAGTTACAAACACAACAGGAACATATACATGCCTATAAACAAGGAAAAAGCGATCTAATAAAAAGACAAACAAATTGACAATAGAGAATACACATCTTTTGGAGGCAGTCGAGTGGACCTGAAAAAGGGCATGCGTAATTTTGTTAACATCATTGAATTAACATCTAGCGAATGGGTCTTCTTCTCTTCCACAAAGTTCGTCTGACATCCGGACCGTACATTAAGACTCGATTCAGACAGACATAGATCGCTCGTTTCGAATAGGCATATAAGGTTTATTGGTTGCTTCATTTCTTTTCAGTCTCTCTTTTTTTTTGAATTTCGTAAATGTCACAGGGTTTTTTTTCCCTCTTCTTCCTCACGTCCAACTCGTATTATTTTCTTCACATTCTAGACGCATATGGGTTCTTTTTTACAGGGTTCTTCGTTATTTTCGGAAGCTCTCTCTTTATGCTCTTGTTTCTTGGATCGGTTCTCTTTTTCTTAGGTCAGTCTGAAAATCAGTGACCTTTCTCTTGGCAATGATAACATGTATGTTGACCTTCGTCTCTGTTGATGCATTCTTGGTTTGACCTTGTGGACCCTCTAGTGCCCAATCTCTTCCAGATATAATAAGAATCTTGACCTTTATCTCAAAAGGAGGGGAGTGAGTGTTCATTGGAATTCTCTGACGTAGACCTTCGTATGACGCCTCGCATCGAAACGCTTTGATCAGAAAGTTCGATTTGTGTTGGCTCTTCTTTTTTCTTGAAGGATTGAAGGTGAAATGAATACTTTGAACGAAGACATTGACCAACTATATATGGAATATACTCGCCATCAATTATGTAGGACCAATGCGTTTAAAATTAAATCATTTGACATTATGCAAGTAAGATAAAACGATCGCACAATATCAATGAAAAAGGAGTGTAAATTACGAAGCAGAAGCGTGGCATATCGCTTCGCATACAAGCTAAAGTCAGCTGAAATTGATGCTAACGATTTTGAAGATGACATGAGTGAGCCCGAATCCTCACCTGTTACGTCTGCATCCAGACCCAGTGAGTCAAAGTCAAACCAAAGTCCACCAGTAACGCCTAAAAAGTATAACCACAAGAGTCGGATAAACGTTCCTCCATAACATTTAGAAGAAAGGTTTTCAAGTACACGATGAAATTTAAAGATTTCAAGTCAGACATTACACTTGTGTTTGATTTTTTGTTAACAACACTGAAAAGACTACGTCAAGCCAAACGATTGCTTGAGACTCTCAATTTATTACGACAGTTTGAAGTCCCATGTTCGGATCAAGTTTAGCAATCCTGCATAATTGACACCATCCAAAGTTATCGACACGACTTACGACCTGCAGCAATCCAAAGACCAGTTTCACATCACCAATGGCAAAGCAACAGTATAGATGACCCATGGTTCTTTTCCCAAAGGGACCGGACAACTCAACAAACGCTCAAGTACATAGACGTCTTACCGCATATGGTCAAAGCGTACAACCAATCTTACCACCATCGGCGCATCGGATGTGCCCCCAAATTAGTCACTCCAGAAAATGAAGTGACCGTCTTTAAGCATCTGTTTGGTACGTTACCCACTGCTGCTGTTCCCAAGAAAGGTGGAGTGTTGACGACGGGAGATTGGGTGCGGGTTGGTAGTTTAAACGCACTTTCTTACTTACCCAACTGAACTAGTGACTTGTTTCGTGTCACTGGATGAGTGCGTGGTCCTCCTCCTGCCATCTATGAATTTTAAGACACGAAAGGTGAAGTGTTAAGATGAACTCCCTACATGTCCATGTTACAATGACTGACCAAAACAAAAAGACAAGGTGTACGACATCGAAAGCATTCTCAAACAAAGACCAAGCAAAGTGCCCAATGCTCAAGGAAGTCAAATACTTCGGAAAGGATATCATCCAAGTTTTTATTCTGGGATCAACGCAATTCACCAACTATAAAAAGAAGTGACCATTATGCTTTGCAACGCAGCCTCAACAACAACAGTGACTTGTCCTTCTCCAAGTTCTTTGCAAGATCTAGAAAAGCAACCCCTGTGAGTCTGGTGTGGAAAACGTATACCTAAAGGGGAAAATGTCTATCTCTGCCAAATATTTATGGCGTATTGTGTCATCAGTAATGTTGCGTTTTTATGCTTTTACGAAAGGTAGAAAGACAAAAGTAAAGACAGTAAGCTAAGTAAACATTTAAAAATTTATTTCCCTCGAAACACACAGTAAAAATCGAGAAAACTATCTTATGTTTTACGAATTAAATCTAAAAATAATCCAAGAATAATCCGATAATTAAAAATAGGCGTCATAAAAAGTCCTAATGAAACCTAGTTCGAAGCCCGATGAAATCCAACATGGAGGGATATTGCCTATGTACTGATGTGTAAACAGTTCTTTGTTGAATCAAATAAAATTATTTTCCGGTGTTTAAAATCTGTGTAATTTTCAATACCTGTCCTTGTCCAATAATTCATTTATATCACAGGTATTTCAATGGAATATTACTCTGTTGGAATCCAAATAATTTCATTTTTAGCCCCATAGTGCATCCCCTTAAATTTTACATAGAAGTCTGAATGATCCGATAAATTGTGACCCATAGTGCAATTCACCAAATTTAACATGTGACCCTATGCCGTCCTCTTTAACTACTATTGTAACTATTGATCTTTACTATAATGACATGTACCATTATATGAACATTAGTGGAGAATCGTACACAAGTTTGTTTTTATTTCAGTCTAGATTTGTGAAACGAGTTAAAGTTATGAAGTCTCTCTAGAGACTGAAACTATTCAACTTAAGTCATTAAATGAACCTGAAATAATTTTCAGATGCAAGATGGCATTATGTATAAATATAGATTTTACTCAAGATTAAAAGGATATAATAAATAATGTACATTCGGATGCCCTGGCCAATACGGCTTCATATGTTCTCATTCGCTATGTCATTGCATGGTATTGAGTGCTATTAAACATGTGTACTAATGGAAAATATCGCATGGAGTATATAGATATAAATAACACATTAACCACGTGATAGATTCATATAGTTAAAGCCGATGTATTAATACATATGACACTGCTAACGACGGAATAATAGTCGAAAAGATAAAAAATACGACTCCAAATATCTCCTTATTTAGCCAAATTTTTGAACCAATTTTTGACAGCGATTACTTTCCCAAACATTAGGGCGAAAGTATTATATTCCTATTATATTCCCATTATACAAAAAGGCTCCTTAGATAACCCTAACAACTACAGGAGTATCTCTCTTAAATATATTTTGGGGAAAAAACAACGCCATTTCAACGATGCTAAGCTAATAACAAAACTGAAGAAGTTCAGTCGAGATTTTGCAAAGGAAACTCGGCAATAAATAATATTTGTACGCTTCAAGGAATGGTTCAAAAATATTTGATTGACAACGTAGGCTGATTGTATTGTCTCTTGGAAGACGTTGACAAGGATTTCGACTCTTTTGATAAAGTAAAATAACTGACAAGGCTGCGTGTTAAACCCTCTTCTCTTCAATCTATTTATAAATACTTTAGTGTCAGAATTCCAATACAACAATCATAAAGATATCTTTATTCCACAAGAAAAATTTGACATTATGGCGCTGCTTTAATCTGATGACGTTGCAAAATATAATCGGTCCTTTACAAAGGCATATGAACTCTGTGGAAACATTTTGTGAAAACAGTGGAATGTGCTTTAAATTAGATAAAACTTAAATTATTGTATTATTATATGCAACAACGACATACTAAATGATCATGCATGGGTGACAGCGATAATAGTCTTATTATTATTATTATTATTATTATTATTATTATTATTATTATTATTATTATTATTATTAGCAGTACTAGTAGTAGTATGGAAATTTGTCTGAAAAATATATCCAATTTGTAACAATAAGATGATGGCATTTTCAGAAAACGTTTTGTTGTTATTATTATTATTATTATTATTATTATTATTATTATTATTATTATTATATAGGTTTAAGTGTGTGTTTATTATTAAGTTTTTATTTGATGCATCGAAGAGTGATCATTCGTATTCGCTTTTTATAAAAACAAAAGGAGTTAGGTTTCGTTTATTATTTTGCTACATATGTTTTCTTCAAATTATGCCTTTTTACCATACGCTTTCTAGTTTTGATCAAACTATGCAATTTACCAGTAATCGGAAGAAAAAGCGACATTTAGCATTTCATGACGCAATAATTATTGAGGAGTTTTCCAACCGGTTATGCTTTAAATTGTCATTCAGAAATTCAAGTCATAAGTGAAATTATGGTTCGACGGGACTTCAATCGAGAGAACTTTTGGGTCCGATAATGGAGTTCTGTCCTTTCTCATTTTTCAGAACTTACTTCAGATTAGATTATACGGCCCTTACAAAGTGAAGAACAAAATGAATTAGTTAAATTATAATAATAGTACTCCTGGGATGTAAATAAATTAAAGGATTGCCAGTATGTTGAGATAGATAGCCAGATTAAGTAACAAATCTTCGGCATTCAAAAATTATGAATAATCTGTACCAGAAACATTCCCATTGCAACAACACGAAAAGAATTAACTTAGACAGTTATTAGTTCAATATGAGCACATATTTCCGGATGTTCCCACAAAAACAAACAAAATTTACCATGACGTTGAAATTGAAAGATTGCACATCTGTGAAACAAGATTCATACAGGATGAACCATCTCAAACAGTAATACTTTAAAAAAAAGTTAGTATTTGCTTGAGAATTATTTCATAGATCCGAGTAAAATTGACAGGCTTTCATCATGTATACTTATTCCGAAACCTGATACAACTTTCCGTATGTGCACTGGGTGAACATTGTGACTAAAACAGATTAATTTCCAATACCAAGAATCGATGACTGCATTATTAAAATTGGAAATGCAAAACCAAATTTTACATTCTGAAAGGACTTTGGCAAATTCCACAGACGTAGAGGCAAATGAAATTTCGGCATTCGTAGCTCCAGATGTATTTTATCAATGAAACGTGATGCCGTTTAGGATGAAAAGGTTCACCAAGTACTTTTAAACGTTTGAATATGATTACAGATGGTCTAGATAATGGAGATGCTTACATCGAAGATGTCATCATCTACAAAGACCCCGACAGAACATTTAGCGACAATTCGGAAATTCTTTGACAGTCGCACTGATGCAACTTTTACAACTAATTAAGATGCTAAGGTCAAGGCTATCTCTAAATTCCCGATCGTATTAGTAAAACCCAACTAATGAGAATTTTAGTGATGCCTGGGGATATTATCGGAAAGTTTGCTCCCATATTTCCATAATTGCTAAACCCCTGACACATTTATTAAGCAATTTATAAAGGTCACGAACACAAATAAATTCAATATAAACAGCAAATCGATTTATATATATATATATATATATATATATATATATATATATATATATATATATATATATATATATATATAGAGAGAGAGAGAGAGAGAGAGAGAGAGAGAGAGAGAGAGAGAGAGAGAGAGAGAGAGAGAGAGAGATGCCTTATTAAGATCACTTCTAAACTGAATCAGACCAGTCATTTCGGAGATGTTCGACTTGACTGTATATCGCTTAGAGATCTACAGCTCTCTGTTCATGTTGAATATTAGAGTTTGGCTTCTGGAAGGAATCTATATAATATGACTTATATACAAAAGATCCAATCACATGACAACATTTAATAGATAGGCGGTCAGTCAGTGAATTGAAGTTAACGAATTTATCACCAGGACCGCCAAGATTCGATTCGGCAGTTCGGCAAAATACTTAAGCAAGTCATTCCGTGTATGCCATTGTGTCCTTAACCGTCTCTTGTATAGTCTTGAATCCCGAGTACAGCTAGTGCTTATTTGTATGTGATTTAGGACTACGAATAGTTAAGTTAGGTGTGCTAAAATACTCATTGTTTCTAATCAAACATAGAAGCAAATATTGTTCATGATTACATTAAATAAATATGCACGATGAAGATTACATATCAGTCAGACGCATTTAAACATTTAATATTAGTTACATTTATTTATTATCAATAACAAATGTTTAAATATACCTGGACACAATTGAATATAAATTGAACATTTTTTTTTACAGATTGATGTGTTATAGTGAATATATCTGATTTGTATTCCATTAAAATATATTTAATCGGATTTTGAAACCTTTGACAGATTATAAGTCAATATAAGGTTTTCTTATTTCACGGCATGCATTATTTTATATCATTCATTCCTTTATTAGGCTCACCACGTGTACGGATATCTTGATTCTGTGTTGTTCTTGTAAACAATTTAATTCATTATTTTCAGTATAAGATGAGTGAAAAAAGAGTTGATAAAATAAAAGTGGGAAAGAAAATAGCGGTCATAAAAATATATCTGAGAATATTCTCTCGAGTAATGTTATTGATGTCGTATTGTGGATGATTCTAATGGGGTTTCTGGACAGAGAAACCTCGAAGGTTGAATTCCTCTCGATTTATATAGTAATGCCACGTTTAACTATAGCAGTGGTATCGCACTCGCACGCGAATAATTAACCCTTAAACCCATTGTTCAATCGATATTCATAACCATGTAGGCGAAATGCGTGTTAATGTTCACGTGGCTGGGGATTTTCATTCTGTTTCATATGGATTTTCCGACATAGTGGGTGATAAAAGGACGGATACTACAGATGCGTGGAATTGTTATAATTGAATTTGCATAGCTAAACTTTCCATTTGAGTTCGAATTTCTGCACTTAATGCATTTCTGGTGAATATTTTTCTTGAAATCTTTTCCATTTTCATTTTTACTGAGTCTTTATTGATTTAAAGATTAAAACCAATTTTTTATACTGTCCTTGATTTTATATAAATGCGGACTTTCTTTGCTTTTGGTAACTTTGGACTGAAAAAGAAAATTGTTGCCATGTCTGTTGTATATTTGGTTACGAATTTAATAGAGAGAGAGAGAGAGAGAGAGAGAGAGAGAGAGAGAGAGAGAGAGAGAGAGAGAGAGAGAGATGACATCTCGAGTGAAAAAATATCACGGTGTGTATTTCCAGCCCAAGATTTGTATTCAATACACATTTGCATCCATTATAAATATATTGCAGGTGGTTAAAGTATAAGGTAGTATATATACCGGTGACATACGTGAGCAAGCACTCATAGGAATAAGAACAATAAAAAGGGTTATTCTTCGAATCCCCTCTATTATACAAAGCTTTCATACTTACACCCGTTGTATGAGAGAGAGAGAGAGAGAGAGAGAGAGAGAGAGAGAGAGAGAGAGAGACATAGAGACAGAGAGAGACTACAATAACTTCCGACTTCAAATCTTTCCTAGAAGTCAGGCTGACGACAAATTATTGACATGTTTCACATAGATAATGAGTCCCGTTTTAAAGCTGGATGAAAAAATATTCCAGATTATACAATATATTAATATTTAATTTATTATTTGATAACCGTCTAATGCAGTTTAATGCAACTTCACAGTCAACGACTTTGCAAGTGCTGTTTCTTCTTTGTTTTCCTGTTGAACGTATATTTACAATATTTATTTGCGTCGATGTGAAATCCTTGTTTGTACAGGCAATAAATGTAAATTATTATTTTTCCGTAACCAAACTGAACAAAATCAAGTAAGAATAGACAACACACAAGCATTTTAAGGGGTGATTTTCTAGTCTCATGTAACATGACATTCTTTTTTATTAATCATCCTGACGTTAAATAAGATATAGATAAGGTTGAGGTATACTATAGCTTGGGCTTGGGTTCTTAGTATATCCCTTGTAGTCGATAAATTACAGGTGTTTGGTGTAAATATCAAATATTTTCTATGTATCTTCACTTTATATTAGTAGGATTTCTTGCCAGGTTGGATCGGCAGATGCATTTCAACTGTCGTCGTCACAAACGCCGGGCGATAATCGCTACGTATTTTTACTATTCGTATACGAGTTTATTGTTCTCTTCATTATGACTTATCATGACTTTTCTCGTTGTTTGAATGAACCAATAAAAGTGTATCTCCAAAGCACAGTCACTCTTTCAAACTGGCATTCTCGTTGACATTTAGATTTTAATTCTGGAAGTTAATGACGTAATCCCGTTTATGCGTACTCAATATAGATGAGGAACTCCCAGATCAGCTAGCCATAGGTGATCAAGGAGCGTAGCGAATAATTTCGAATAATGTTTGGTATTGACTTTGTAACTTATAGCAATTATTCATATGTAACCAAGCAAACGGAATAATAATAAAGCCTGTATTTTGATCCTTGGTAATAATAATAATAATAATAATAATAATGAGGACTTTGTATAGCGCCTAATCTTATGAAGCTCTAAGCGCTTTACACCATCAATAATGATATGACTACACTACAGAACAACACATGACAAAAAAAAAAAGATATTGGAAAACATAAAAACATGCTGAAAACATATAAGATACAAAACATTATTAGGTCTCTAAGTTTGTCCCTGCAGTTGAAACAAGGTGAGTTTTAAGAGCACTCTTAAAAGGGACCACTGTGTCTTTGTGTCTAATTTCAATGGGCAATTCGTTCCACGTCGCCGGGACCTGGTATGCAAAAGAATGTTGTCCATATGACTTCATTTTCACAGTTTGAACCATGAGTATACGATTGTCAGAACAAGAGCGTAAGTATCTAGCTGGTGTATACACATGGGTGAGGCTGGATAGGTATGTTGGACTGGAGTCTGTCAGTGAAACATAACACAGATAACAAATTTTGTGTTTGATTCTGTATCGAATTGATAGCCAGTGTAGGGTACAGAGCAGTGGTGAGGTGTGCTCTGATCGAGGTACTCTCAAGATGATCCGTGCAGCTGTGTTTTGAACTTTTTGAAGTTTCTGGAGTAAATATTTTGACGAACCAGACAGAATTGAGTTACATTAGTCCAGTCATGAAAGTACTAATGAACACACAAGTATTTTAGTGGCATCAACTGAAATATATTTACGAATGGAATTGATGCGTCTCAGTTCAAGATATGCAGCCTTGCATATGTTCATGACATGATGGCGCAATGTGAGAGTACTGTCTAGAGTAACACCTAGGTTTTGTACTGACTGTGAGAATTTAATGTTGGCGTTGCTGATATTTATTGTCTGAGGTAAAGGATGTGAACGAGAAAGTCTTTGTGTTGTGATCAGAATAGCCTCAGTTTTATCATCATTCATCTGCAGCTTGTTACATGTCATCCATGATTTCAGATCAGAAATGCACCTCTCTACTCCATGGATGAAAGCATCAACTTCAGTTGGGTGGCTAGACTTGTATATAATAATAATAATAATAATAATAATAATAATAATAATAATAATAATAATAATAATAATAATATTAATAAATCAACTTTGATCCATGTTAATAATAATAATAATAATAATAATAATAATAATAATAATAATAAAGCCTGTATTTTGATCAATATTTCTAATTAAATTTTCTGTCAAGTTGGTATTAGTGACCGACGAAATGGAAGGGAAACATGCCGGGATGGAAAGAGAAAAATTGATCATGAGCTTAAAAAGCATGATTTCCAAAGGATATCTGAATGTGGGAAAATATCTTATAAAATTGTTGTATTTATGCATGATAATGCTGTGAACTGAGGTTTTCAAACTACCTCCCCCCCCCCCCAAAAAAAAATAAAAAATAAAAAAATAAATAAATTTAAAAAAAAATAATCAAGAACTTTTTTAAACACATTTGTTTCTTACTTCAACTCAGTTGCGACATAGTATCAGATTATAAGTAAATATTATATGCAAATGCTCAAAACGCTGCTAGTTTTTTTATATACTATTGAATGAGTGTGATGTGTTGTCTGTAAACGTAAACTATATCATTTTCTTTAGTATGTTATTTATTACTTTTCCATCCAAGTTGTTTTAGTTTTAGACTTTTCTGGAACTTCCACCGTCTAAATGAATTTGAAAGAACTTGGATTTGAATGTTTAACTTTTAAAGATGTTCTGTCATATCGCTACGATGTTTGAAATGTGGCAGTTTATAGTGATGTTTAGCACTGGCGTATCATGCCGCAGACATGTATCATGATGTCCCACCCAGTCACATTATCCTGACACCAGGCTGGCATGTCCTAACACAAAGCTTTTAATGCTGAACGCCAAGTGAGGCAGCTGTTAGTGCGATGTTTGTCTTTGGTATGAATCAGCCTTGATCGAACCCACGACTTCCACATCCGAGGCAGAAACTCTAACCACTATGCCACTGGACCGGTCGAAATTGAAAGAAAACTATGCATTTCACTCTATATTGGTGAGTAGATTGCCTTTAGCCCAGTGTCGATGATCAACGTCTTTTCAAACGAACCCTTTAGTATCGTGAGTTTTATGGATCAACTCTGCTTTTGTCTCTCAAAAACAAAATGTGTTAGTATTTTATTGACTTTCCAGTCCGAACATGACCCCAATGTTTATCAAAATATAATTACAAGAACGCTCATCATCCATAGACATTTCGAATAACGCCAGTCGAGTCCGGCAGCCTTTTTAATTGAAAGAGAAATTTGAGTTTATTGTGATGGCACATGGAGTCCTGTTTCTCATCCAGCATTGAAAATGGTTTTGTTTTAAGAAATATAACTTACAAAAATAAATATATTACTCTGAAACGTTACTGTCACGCTCATCATGATAATGTATCATCGTTACTCAAAACAGATTTTGGTCACATTCTAAAATTTGATCATGTGTTTCTGCATATTGTATAAGAAATATTGCGATATGATACCAGTCCAGTCCATTAGTTTTGAATTATCAATGACGTGTCTCTTCACAGATATAGATTTACAAAGCAGATTCTGGAAACAGTTTTTATTTCATCCGTCACTATAATAGTACGCTACATTATATACAAAAAATGATAGAGACTGTTAATTGCCTGTGCTAGATCGACACTAAAGTTTATCACACTAAATTTATGCGAACACATATATTCAAAAGAAATTATTATATTTAATTTGTTTATATTCATTATGTATGGAAGATTTTGCATTTAGTGATATTGACATCGCATTTTGTCATTGAACACCAGTTTTAGCAACTGTCTGCTTTAGAAAATGAAAGTAATCTGAATGAAGTTTCTTGCAGAGTTGGTCTTCTTCAATTCGGCGATCACATGATGGTTTAGACAAATAATGAGTTTTAAAAGCAATATAGAACATATTTTTCAGGTTATCGAATTTTTTTTTTCTTATTATATTATCGCCTATACATTTAATTGTATATTCACCTGTTTATTTTAGACCACTGTATTTTCAAGCTATGTACAAGCCGTGAAAAACTGACATAACTATTTTCTTCCTTTCAACAATATCTGTACTTTTTAAAACACTTAACTTAGGCAATACTCTCTTATGTTTTAGCAACTTCATATCTGTACTATTTACCGTGTAAAGGTACATTTTCGCGGCACTCTATATTTGTACAATTTTAGTAACTGGAACATAGAGGGTTAAAATTTTAGGTCGTGCAGATCATTTTAATTTAAAAATTATATCTCATCGTAAAACTAACATTCATGACATTTACACAATGATTGCTTTCCGAAAATAAGCAATCAACATCAATTAAGTAACATAATTTATCTTCATATTTGGAAGCGATTTTTAAGGTGGAATAAACATGCCTACTATCAAGCCCAAAGTTTAATGTTTGTTTGTTTAATTAGGAGTTTTAACATAACTTTAACAATTTTTCAGTCATATCGCTACGATGTCTGCGGTGAGGTAGTTTATAGTGATGTCTAGCACTGGGGCATAATGCCACAGACATGTACCATGATGTACCACCCAGTCACATTATCCTGGCACAAACCCGACCAGTCCTAACACTAACCTCTTAATGCTGAGCGCCAAGTGAGGCAGCTGTTAGTACCATTTTTATACGTTTTTGATATGACTTGGCTAGAGATCGAACTCACGACTTCCCGCTTCCTCGGCGGACGCTCTAACCACTAGGCCACCGGAGGGGTCAAAGTTTAATTAAAACAATTAGTTATTATTCTTTGTTATATTTAGGGAGGACCAACTATACAATCAAAAAAAGATAATTGCAATAACAAATCAGCTCGTGAGGTTTTGATTTATATTAAAGTTTTAGAAATCAGGAACTATAGTGGCATTTGACATATAGAACTATAGCCCAGAAGACGATTATTCGCTGCGATTAAGAAATACTCAAATTTGGATTTCCCAAACGACAGTGATAACCTTGACGCAGGATGTTTAGTACTTTACCATACTAATATAAGCGTATGGGAGCGCTGCGATTCGATAAGCTTAAAGGGGACAAAAACCCGGACCTGCATAATTTTATTGTAAATAGAAGGATATTTAGTAGTTTTTGAATTTAATCTATCCCAACTATTTGTTTATTTGCATCTTATGTATTTGCACTTAATTTTCATAAAAGAATACTGTCCTGTTTTCTGAGATCAAACGGAAAGACCCTGCCGCTAATTTGTTAGCTCCCTTCTATATATATACACAAGATGTGACGTCATTTGAGACGATTAACGTATACGAGTCGTATTCAGTTTGTGCAGCGAAGTGTCAAATAGAAACAATAAGGTTCAATACGCAGCTCTAAATTGTGTGAATCAAATATACAAGTTAAGTATTTCTAAATATGACTTGTGAATTAATATTTTAGGAAGGAAAAAAACAAAAGGAACGTATATAATACTGGAGCAGTTCCAATATGTATTTAAGGTAACAAAATCCCGTTAGTACGCGTGATCATCGTGTTGTTATATATAATAAAATAACGTAAACCTGATTATTTTGCATCGGCAATTTAGTAGTTAGTAGTGAAATATTTGTTAAACTTATCGTTCTACTTTAAATAGTTTGTTTTATTAAGAAATAATAACATTACGAGCACTAACAAATATGAAGAAATAAACTAAACTATGAACTCAGTAGCAACAGCATTTCCTGAGCATACGTCAATGCTGTTTGTTATCGAGTTCAAGAATCATTCATTATTAGGTTGGAGCCCTTTCATATATAAAACTTCATATCATGCTCTATTTTTTTCCAATTAAAATGTATCAAATGATTTTTAAGAGCAGAGCAAAAGGGACAGATACCACTTCTGTTTCGTTAAGTACAGCAGCTGAGTTGATCAAATTTAAAATTGAAAAGTTACAAATTTTATAACTTTAATAAGTTATTAAGTTGAAGAAAGACACCAATAAAGCCTTAACAACCATGTGGCGACATCTCACAATTAGTATATAGGATCCTTCTCCAAGTTTCCTTGGGGGGAGTTTTCCTTAAATCATTATCAACAATGCCGGTTTGCACAGTGTCTCAAATGACGTCACTTCCGCTATTTGTGAGGGGGAGGGAAGCGCGTTGTTTTATTCAAGACGGATCGCTAGATATGATCGGTTTTTCATAAATTTCTTCGTAACGAGTAAGAATGACAGGTACAAATTTTCAGAAAGAAAGTGAACAATATACATAGAGCAAATCATATAAAAAGTTTGAGCGAATTTAATTTTTGCATGTTTGTTACTCTGAAGACTCATAACATTACTATATTTGAGACCATTAATCCCAAAATTGCCATCAACGTCTTTGGCTGAGACTACGCTTTTAGCCTATAGATCAAACCGGAAACATGCTGCTCTTATAACAATAATAACGAAGAACAAGCAACAATACATAATGGATCAAATAAACGCTGCGAATGCAGTTGACTATTTGGATTTCGCCGTTGACTTGGCTCCTTTCCCACTCAGGCCTTACCAGATGCGTGAGAAGTTTACTTATGTTAAGGAAACAACGGATGGAATAGTTTTGCTAATTAATGTTGAGAAGACCAAGATAGTGAATATCAATTACAGATCAAATTACCCAACCAGGCTTAATAGATAGAAAATATGAGAAGTTTCAATTATGGAAGGTAAAACTGTTTTTTCAATGGTCAAATAATGTTTGGAAAGTTAGATAAATCAATATTATAACCATGCAACGTATCTTGAACTCGATGGGTATAAAAAAAACGACATGCATTAAACGTTTAATCGGATCCGGGGCAGTTTCATTAACACATGCTTCATAAACATACTTTGCATTTGGTTGCCAGAGATACACTGGAAAAGAACAATGCATGAAGAGTTGAAAGATTTGCCTACCAAAACATGAAAAGAGATAGGAGACCAGAGACAACATGGCAAGAAAATTACAGGGCAAAAGGAAATAATGAGACCAGAAAGCATATGTGTATACATAACAAATGAAACAAGCATATGTGTATACATAACAAATGAAACAAGCATATGTGTATACATAACAAATGAAACAAGCATATGTGTATACATAACAAATGAAACAAGCATATGTGTATACATAACAAATGAAACAAGCATATGTGTATACATAACAAATGAAACAAGCATATGTGTATACATAACAAATGAAACAAGCATATGTGTATACATAACAAATGAAACAAGCATATGTGTATACATAACAAATGAAACAAGCATATGTGTATACATAACAAATGAAACAAGCATATGTGTATACATAACAAATGAAACAGGAGTTGAATGGAAGGAAACACAGTTTGAGCAGGACTCCAACGAATGCGGTTGACAGTGAAAGGAGCCGTTTGTGGACTGTGACCTGCACGTGTAAAATTTCTTAATATATAGCATAATTTACAAATGGAAATGTTCAATGGAATTTGAGTTAAACGAAGACTGGAGCTGACATGTTTTGTCAAATACTTAAGTCATAATGTTTTATATTCCTAATATAAATTTTTCTTTGTTTTGTTTAGAAAACTGATTTTTAAGATTCTTCATATGGTGTGTATGGATGTGCAATGTTGTTGATGTACTTTGGTTTCTTTTTTTGTTTATTTTATTTTGTATATTCGCTATGCAATATTTCATTTACGTCTTCTGTATCATACTGTCTGAAACACTGAATATGTATCAATAACTTTGACCACATATCCATAATGCAATGGCATTTTATCAATACACAATTGTATACTGAAAAATAGCTGCATATATCATTGTCACAGATTATTGACTTCAATAGCAATATAAATAATACAGATGAAATATATTTACTGGATTGTTTCAGTTCAAATAAAGAAATGTAGGGCACAAACACTGAATGTGTTTGTCATGCTACATTTTTAAATGCACTATTGGGCAGATACAGACGAAATTAACTTGATAGTACACGTTTCAGTGTACATATATTTATTTACATACCAGTAATTTACAATAATTTAGATTAATTCAATTTCAATTGAATATTCAAATTCAGAAACGTCTGACCCAGTACATAATATAAATTTATCATTAAACACATTTTGTAATAACAAAATATACTTTGGTATGTGATTTAAATTAAGTTCCACTGACTTGTTTGTCCTACCAATAATTAAGTCTTTATATTGGATACGTGTAATGCAGGGATCAATTAAGTAATAGACTTATATGCTCTCTACCAAATAGTCAATTATTGAGAAAGCTGTGTTATATACGTATTAAAGTATTACATAACTATTGAAGTATGGACCCAATAAGTAATGCGATTGTTAAACAAGGCTTAATTCGTAGTTAGTTAGGTAGTAATTATTGCAGAAATTACATAATTACTAGATCTGTCAGATATGAAACAGTGAAGTTGATTTGCCTTGAGCGGAAATAGATCTCAACAAGAAGAGGTGAAAGCGGCAGGACGAACACAACATAATAATTTGAAAATTGCTTTCATATCTTAAATACAAACGCAAAGAATGTTACCAATATTAGACAAAGTCGCCTTTCAAGGTATATATTTCCAATTCACATTCACAAATTACATATCATCGGGGAAATAAATACGTGAATGAAATACCTTGCCATAAAATGGAAATTTAGCGTCATGTTAAATGATAAAGCACGCTCAAATAGGCTTCTGCTTCAAAAGTTAAATAGTTCTAAAAACAGATAACAAGTACGATAACTATTTCAAGAGTTTAAATTCAAAAAAACTTATTGTCTCAGTTAGAATATTATGCTTATTTGTTTACAGGTTTAGACGATAAATACAAGAGTGGTAAAATCTGCTTATGGCTCATAATGTCATTCAAGAGACTAATAAGTATAAATCGAAATAAAATGTGGATCTGATGTTGGAAAAATACACATTTGTATACAAGTGGCCAGCATCCTAACACTTATCAAGAAGTATTTAAAATCGATGACGGACATTTAAGTGATCCTGTTTTCTTAAAACTAAACAAATGACGGTTCAGACTTTAGGGCGCATCCTTTAGTAACAAGTACTATATCGTCATGGCTGGCATACATAAAGTTGAAAACATTTTGAATACAAAACGAACGGATCGTAAGAAATATGTACAGCTGTAAACCAATTAAAAAAGTTCTGTCATCAACATATGAGTAGAAGTCTGCCTACCAATTTTTAATTTCCTTCCTTAACTAGTTATTATTTATTTGTAAAACAATAGTGATTGTTATAAAACTGAACCAGTGTATCAACATATGGATGTAAACGGCAATTAAACAGTAAAGACATAAATTAATAAAACTGCATCTGAATGTGGAAATCATTATAGGGAGGCTAGGTGTTTCGTGCACACACATTGACAAACTTTGAATCCACTGAAACTCGTGTATTTCAGATACAGTACTAATTCTAACATGCAAATGTAGAGCCTGAATTACATGTTGGTACATTGGGTAACATTAATTATTTTGGACGTTCTTTCTGGAACCCAACGTCTGCAAATGTTCCAAAGTTAGTTTAATCTATTGACATATTGTGTGTATACCTCTAGATACAAATCTGTTGCCTCATCGAGCCATTTGAACATTAACTGCTGCATGAATTAGCAATTTCATTACCTGGTGAACAAGATGATACTGCAAACAATAAGAACGTAGATCTCAACAATTTATTTAACATACTAAAAATGTTAACACTGCTCGTCATCATTAATGGAAATAAACAAGTGACTAAAACGAAATTTGGGTTTGAAACTGAGGGGATTTACTTGGAGTGTGAGATCAAATGAGAAGGTAATGAAGTGCCTGATTTAATGTTGAACCAAACGAAATATAGCTCTCTTTCTAAAAGATATGTCATGTGGTCGGTACCGTTGTGATATCGTTATAATACTGTCAATTTTTTTTCTCTCCATCTTTTGTATATAAAGTAATGTATTGTGTAACATGCATCTGTTTTCATCCCTCTATTTTGTAGCATTTTTGTAGTACTTTGGGTTTTTCTCTACATGAAAATTGTGTTCTGGGTAAACTATTGATTCCTGGTCAACTGGTCGTTATCAGCTCCATAGAATCGACTGGTTTATGCCTGAAAGGAACGTCATCATAAACAATTTAAATATATTTGTATTATATTGGAGCTTATTTCATTAGCAGATACGACATGGACCAGTAATCTACTGGGTAGCTATATACTTTCCCTACAACCTCAGTGCTGAGTATTTTCCCTATTCATATGGATTTAATCCTATCGAAGACGATATCAGAGACTTTATGGGCAAACGTGTTTTATCAACACATTTAAGGAATTTTGAACTTACAAGGGTCGGACCAGTTTGAACAATATTGCGTGTGTTTATCTCAGCTTTGTAGTGGGTTTCAGTTGGGATATGTAATGACTTGTTTTGGACGTGATGGCTCTAGAAACAATGTAAATATTTAAATGTAATTTAAGTGACCATTATATCTAAATGTTTCCCTTACCTCAGAACCTAGAGTATGTCGATGATAAATACTGTTTTAGATCACTGGAGCCTTCAAAATACATCGTTCATCAAAATACATCGTTCATGAAGAGCAGGGTCTTTCCTAGTCGGTATTTTTCATTTAACTGATCATGCTTCACTGAGCCGGATTTATTACAGAAAGGGTGATGATGAGTAAATGATTGACTAATATTTCTTTTTATAAATGGTTTCAGATACCTTTTATTTCCTCTCTAACTCTCTCTCTCTCACTCTCGAACAATTGATATGTATTTTAATTTGTAATGTACGTTTTCTGTTCTGCCCCTTCCCATACTAAACCTCGGTGATGTTTTAATTCTTCTTGATATCCTCCAAGTACAGTATGAACCTGAACTAGAGTATGAACGTCAGCCTACGTAGGCCTTTAGCGCACTTGATGAATACACAAAGCCTTCTTGACAACGTAAAATAACTGGAGATGCATTTAAACTGTTATCAATAGGGAGATGATTTATTTCAAAGGGCTAAACATGTACAGATATGAATAATCTAGGATAAACTTGGATGATATAGAAGCGTCAAAGAATGTGCTGAATGAGGAGAAGAGATTAGACCGAGAAGTGTGACCCTCATTGAATAACGGTAGGAGGAACATCAACAAAAGCAGGAATAGCCTCTAAACATACTGAACAATACTTGGTCTAATGGTTCCATTTCCGGGTCGATCAGAAAAGTTTGTGACCGTATTTACATTTACTTTACTTGTGCAATTCAACACCAGTACTTTCACACCTACAATACAATGCATCTTAAAATAAAGAATGCATCCTTTCCAGTTATTCCATGGCAAAAATCAGGTCCTTTTTTCATTTCAACCACTTAGTTGGATACTGGAAGCATTTTATCCGGGTCTGAATCCAGATGGGAACAGATGTGTGCATCGTGCGAAAGCCGAATTAGGAGGGCTGCCATAATGAATATCAATGCTATCTGTAACATCCAAAAATAATTTTCAAAGCCGCCCATATTTCCTTTTCTGTCATTTTAGTGACAGCATATATGGTTAAGTTGTGTTTGCAAGTGTTAACATTCCTGCTCTATTCTCTACTTTTACTTCACTTATAGATTTAACGTAAAGAGGTGAACGGTGGAATTTTAATTTGTTTATAAGGGGCTTGTAGTAGAGAATTAGTGTCATATCCGATAGTATGGGTTCTAATTATGTTTACATTCTTTTTCACCCTCTTCTTTTACATTCTACAGCTTTAGTACTTAGGCGTAAGTGTCAGTTAGTAAATTTGGCGCTGGTGTGTGCTGATGTACATCATTTTATTATTATTTTCACGCTTGACTCCACAAGCACAAATATCCTTATGGTTTCATAATGTCAAGTTCTCATTGTCGCCATATATGCCTGACAAAACTTTTATTTGAGGGTCATACCGTTACATTTCTGTTGTACCGCAAGTGGCGTTTGTGTCCCCAAGTGGCACACTATACAAATAAAAAGGACTTTTGTGGAGTATAATATGGTCTTTACCCATCAAGAATAACGCGTGTTCGCCTAATGCAATACAATACTATTATCATCTGTCCCGGTCCAATGACTCGTAAGAAAGTAGGATAGTACAGGTTACAGTTCTGATTTAAAATCTTTATTGGAAATAAGGGTACATATAACAAAAGCAGTTGTACTATCGGTTACCATAGCAGCTCTTGTGAAGTACTTACCTTTCCAAAAATAGCTTTGAATGTAGCAATGCGCACTGCTAAATATTAGTTCGGATCTGACAGAACTGATCGATTGATATTCCGATTGGACTGTTGCTTTTCCTGTATTATCTTCACTTTATACGGAGAGAAGTCAGCACATTATGTTAAGTCATGTATAGGTAATTTGTTGGGGTTTGTTTCATCCACAATTTTATTTAAGAATGTGGTTGAGAGAAAGACCCTCATAAATGTTATCGAATAGGTCAAACAAACATCCACGCAGCCATATTCCGTTTGTTCAGGGTGTTTCTATTTTACGCGCTACTCACATAAAAACGCACACAACCGAATAAAAACTATAGCATAAATCATATTAAATCCTAAACACACAAAATGATAATATCAATATTAAACAATTGCTTCGGGAATAAAACACGTGGATCAGAATTATGTCGGGGAGGGGATAACTTAGGTTTTAGATGCTAAATTATTTGCAAGAAATGGGTTAACCCACAATGTTAAATGAAAGCCCGAACGACAGGATAACAAAACGTAAGGTCTAGTTCATGGGAGGGATCCTAACGGATATCTGAACTTCATCTTCAAAACAGACATATTATCAATTCTGGCTAAATGTATGGCTGTATCTTCACGTCTGGAACAACATTCCAATTAATTTGAAAGCGACGGAACATAATAATGTTATTACAAGATAAGCGGCTATCTGACAGTCCTATATTTTGAATAAACAAATATCCATTTTCTTCTCTACAGATCATTGCAGATAGTGTATAGCATGTCCCAGCGGCTGGCATTCATCGTACTGCTTTATTAAACGTTACAAAACAGAGGCGAACTGCCTTATCCACTTAGAATAATATTCATCTGTTTTCTAAACGAGGTCGAAGTTTGAAGTTCGTACTTGATATTTATTACATATCAGCGGAAGCCAATTCAAAGATGAAAAGGTTCAATCACCTTCCGATTTAAGTAATGCTAAGAACTAATTAAGCGCAGTCACAGGCGAGAAGTGCAGGGCAAGCAATGAGTAAAGAAAACCCAAACGTTTTAGAACCTCCGTTTTTTCAAAGTTACAATTGTATCATTTAAAAGCAAAACTGTCGGACTGTATACATACAAATCTTTGCATGATTCATGCTAAATTGTTCAAAGAGGATATATATATATATATATATATATATATATATATATATATATATATATATATATATATATATATATTGTTACGTGCTTAGGCTCGAATAAGCAGCAACACAGAAAGAGTGAAAACTAACAAGCTTGTATAACTTTAACAATGATTTTATTAAATACAATTATTTTCATAAAATAAATAAACTTACGGTTTTAGAGAATCAAATCCAACAAATATAGAATTCACAAAATAATCCACTAATGGAATTTCAAGTCCTGATAAATAAATGTTCTAATAGTTCCAGGTTCGAATCTTGACGATGTAATAATCCAAAATGGCTGACAATGTCACGTGATGCAGTTCTTGTTTTTAAATCATCCAGATGAAATTATGAAACATATGTCCTTTTCCAGATAAATAGAATAATTCTTCTTTTCCAACGAATTGACACAAGTCCAGAATAATATTAACACTCAAACATAAATACACAACCAATAACTTACAGCCCAATATTTCTACTACTAAAGTTAGCTTCTAAAACACAGCTATATATATTGTTTTTCTGAAGTAAACAAGAGGAATCATGTGAGTCTGGAAGGTCATGGAAAGAGCTACCTTCACCAAGTCACATGCTTAAAGAATGAACTAGAAGAATAAATCAGCCACTGATAAAATGCTGTCCCCGAAACCAACCAATAGAATTGAAGACTTGTTGACAATGTCTAAAGCAAGGTCAGATATTGAGGTAACCAAGCCAAGGTCAGCCTGTTTACCAGAAAAGTCCAGGTCAAGTGAATTTTCTAGAAAAATTTCCCATTTAAATAATAATAAACCCTAAATGACAAATTTGGATTTAATAATTAAAAATAAATAAAATTAAATCCAATAGCCGTAACAATATATATATATATATATATATATATATATATATATATATATATATATATATATATATACATTTGTGTGTATGTGTGTGTGTGTGTGTGTGTGTGTGTGTGTGATTCCAATATATATAATGTTGATCCTCTAACTCGCTCAAGTAAATATAACGATGTTAAAGTTCATTGGTTATGGTGTAACAGGAAACTGTAGTATCAAGATTCGAAAATTCTGGACCGTATCTCATATTAGTACAAAATGCAAATTAATATTAGAAAATTCAAGTTTTATTTATGTTCCAAATTGTAGTCCGGTATGGGTACTGACGTAATGTCTATTTCAAACCACCTACTGGCAGCCGTTTTGCGCGACTCAAAGGAGACAAATATAGACAATGTCTTCCTCATTACACTAATATCTATCTAAATAAGTTCCAGCAAGATATATTTACATTCAAGTAATGACTGTAATAATACAATAATGTAACAATATAATAATTATGTCAATCTGAGTTAAATTTTATATCGTGTCAGAAAATATAAGATCATTCATGGCTGATGTATACGCATGAGTCATTAGATTCACCTGATATATTGTGTATTGTAACGTGAGTGTAATAAAACAAATTGTAGTTGTCATCGTTGTCTTCCATGGTCCATAGCAAGATCATCCTTGCAAAACGACCTAGCAACAACATCATGTAATTAGAAAGCAAAGGTCATAAGAATGATTTATTTTTAACATAATGGTAACTTATAACTTTGATAATGTTTTATTTCGTCAGCAAATCGAGCAGCCTAAAGAAACGTATAATTTATTTAACAAGTAATACATTGAAAACATTTGATTGTACGTTTTGAGTGAACAATTAAGTCTATAATGTTCTGATTACTGGCGTTAGCGTCTCGGACGTGCGAAATAAGGGTACTTGCTATCGGATAATCGCAGATCGGCTGCTCTGGTGTGAACCAGGGCAGTGCTCTCTTAATATAATGATTCGCATAAATGCACCAATTGATCCTCACGCCATCCTCAGCTCCATAAAACAGTCATTATTGCAGAACGTAACAGTGCATAAAACGCAAAATATATTGCATTATATAACCCACGAGGTCTAACAATGTTCTAGTGTAGCATTATGTGGGTTTGCTAAATTAAATAGTGCTTAGTCTCCATTCATTCATCAAAAGTTGTTGGTCTGCAATATCGAATGTACCATTAAAATATATGGTAATTTCTAAACATGGAACATTATCAAATATTATCATAGATCCGATTTCTATATTTAAGTTGTTTTGCTACAATTATTGGTTACAGCATAGAAATACAGTTATATACTAATGTTAAATGAAAGCAGAAAATGTGAGGCAAAAGGTGTATAATAAATTGTTAGACTTTTAGATATGTACTCCATTCAGTACACTTCAAAAAAAAACATTTCAAACGTTGAAATGAGAGAAGCGTTTGAAATGAAAACACATCGGAGAAAAGAGTTAAAAAAACGTTTTTCAGATGTCTGAGGCTAATGGCAGTCTGAAACATAAAATACTCTCAATTACACTATCACAGATGTCGGATGATAATGGATATTTGACAAGAACAAACATCTAAAGGGAATTCATGGCTATTCAATAACGACAAACTCAGAAAACAAAATTTAATGAAAACACGTGAAGTTATTGATTTCTTATTCAATCACGAGCTTCTTTGTTCCAAGTGTGATGTTTTAAATATTTCATTTGATCAGCGGACTTGTTGTTTCAGAGGTGATGCTTTTAATTTTTCATTGCATCATCATTCATTGTTCCAGTTGTGATTATTTTAATTTCTAATTTGATAATCAGACACATTTTTCAAATATGATGATTTAATTTCTCAATGGAGAATCAGCTTCAATGTTCCAGATGTAAAGATTTTATTTTCTCATTGGATTATCAGACTATGTTTAGTCTTACATCATGCAATATGTATTTCATCAAAGAATTAAATACGAAATTGTCCTTATTTTACTTTTCTAAAATTGGATTTGTTTGTTTGTTTTAGGGTGTTTTTTGTTGTTTGTTAAGAGAAAGCTAAAGTTCGAATAGATGAATCGTATGCGATGCGAGATACAGAACTGGTTTTCATGTAGTTCGAATATATGAATAGTATTCGATGCGAGATACAGAATGGGTTTTCATGTAGTTCAAATATATGAATCGTATGCGATGCGAGATACAGAATTGGTTTTCGTATACAACAGGCTCATATTAAACTTTTTAGCCAAATAATGTATGCCGACTGAGAAAGATATTATTACCTTTTATTCAGGTGTTTGGGGACTTTACTTTGGCATCGTAATTATGTTGAACAAATGTCTTCTACAAAGGTGACAGAACAAAAAATGATTCATTTTAATTATCTTTCATTGTACTAGATAAACTGTTACAATACTAAGAACATGAATTAGTAACATATAAAATATTGTATATACATTTTCTACAGTGGCGGAACCGAAAATATCAAATACAGACCTCCAAACGTGGCCCAGAGGGCAAAATCCTCAGAAGCTTAATTACTTTAAGCGTTTCCAAATCATAATGTTATATATCTAATTTTTTATTTAAAAAAACAACTTACTCAAGGAAACATCACAGTCTATTTGAGCTCATTTGAATGGTGTGCGAGGATAGGAAACAATCCTATTCCACATCTGCCCTCCTGTGAAGTAGAAACACGAACTGATATCGTATTACCATATACATCCCTTGACCTAGTCATTCCAGAACGAGCCGACGACCGACAAATGTTCAATCATATTAATTAAATGATTATTTTATCAATGTTGCTTTATTGTGAATTACCTGCCATCGAAAACAGGAACAGATAATTATTTTCTGTCTTTATATCTTATTGAGCCAAACATGCGGAAATTTCAACAATGTTCAATTGAGATGTATCAGTGCACACCTGTCGAGTATTCCTCATTCATTTATTTTCCTAAAACTATTAAACTAAACACACACACACACACACACACACACACACACACACACACACACAGGGAAGGGGAAAATAATCAGTCTCAGAAAATACGTGAATGTACTAATACATTGGAAAAATGCAGCACAATTTGACTACGCTTCACTTCACGTGCTATTATTATTCATATGATTATTTTGACTACGTTTTTTATTAGTAACTCTCATACGTTGCGAGGACCGAGTGGCCGCGTGATCTAAACCGCTCACCATTACCGATCATTGCCGTTTCACCAATGTCTGTGTGGGTTCGAGTCTCGGAAACGTCCAATATGGGTGTGTGATGAAGCTTGACAGTAGCTTCTCGTGAGTCGGTGGTTCTTTCTGGGTTTTTCCCGATTTCCTCCTCCACCTATTATACCTGGCGCCACGTAAAGCATCTCTTGTGCTAAAAATGGCGTTAAAACGTACAACAACAACAACAACTCAAATGTTGCATTCCTATCAGATTGCTGCTGGTTGCATAACGACGCTATCAACTCCACTAATATTTAACACACATCCATATTATCCAGCTACTGCTATTCGATAGCTATCAAAACACATACACATACTATAAAGCAACTACTTTTTTTATTGCAATCAAACAAACACCCATATTATCCAACATACCACATATACTATCCTGTAAACGATATTTGAGATTAATAGTAGGGCGTACACGACGTGGCTTTGTTCGTAACAAATATAGGTTTCTTCCTTCCATAAGTTTCAATGGTAAATGTGTGATGTATTTTTCTACTCCTCTTCTGATCACTGCGCCTAAACACAATGAATCAAATGTTCTCGACAAATGCGTAGCCACTATTACCAAGGGTCCCGTCAGCAGGGGTAGATATCGTCAACTTTGAACGAGCATTGATATCTTTTGAGTTATGGGTATTTTTGGTTTCGATGGGTTAATGTTTCTATATCGTGTAAAAAAGTACCGTTCCATTTAAAACATTATTCATACACAGTATGGTTATTTCTTTGGATGATTTCGGAAGGATTTGTTTTCGCTGTATTTGGTCAGTACTGACAAAACGTCAATGTTTAACTACTCGAAGTTAGCTCTGTTCGTTTCCTGTTGGGGACGAATGTTTAGATTTTGTCCATTGAGAAACGTGTACACTACCTTGTTTTAGGAGACAAATCAATGAGCTGAATCTTATCTCAAAAGCTTTTCTTATTTTGGATTTCGTCTCTACTAATTGCTGGGATATCGCGTTATCATTACCACTATTACCACTTAGCGATGAAATGTTAACATAAAGCAAGTAAATTATGTAACACACCTGCCGTATCTTGTATTTTATGGGAGATGACAATTTGTATATGGTGCCACACTTGCCAGAGCGGTAGTAGTCGCCCACAGACAAGAAGTGTTTTATTCAAATTAACGTTTTTGCTATTGTTCGATGCAGTATATGAATACACACTTAAATTAACGTTGTGATATCATGTAAACCATCGTAACGATTCTCTGATACCCGCGGGCGTAGTTTACATTTTTTTTTATGGCAACTGATGACAGTGGTGATAACAAACTCTATCAGCTCTTTGTGATGCACCGAAGATCAAATCTTCATGTATTATTTCCACATGCATTTTAATTTCCCGTTGGAGACAACAAGTTCAAAGTAGTAACTTTCATCTGCCATGTATTCCGGCTTGGGTAAAATCAAACGTTGTGCCGATTATTCCCTTATTCCCACAAACAGTATAACAGGACGTTGGCAAACAATCATCTTGAATCGGATTTGAAATGAGAACAATAATCGTGTTCTCACGTTTCAATTATTTGGTATCTCTGACGTCTCAATGTTCTGGTAAAGGACTTTCCAAGTCTCATTGAGGAAAGTAAGTGGTTCAGACGCTAAATTGACCTCTCTGGATTTCCTAGACGTTAGGGAATTTCTAATTCAAGCCATCCACAGAATCAGCCGAAATCTTTGCAATGGTTTCGAAAGCAGTAAGGTAGATTATATTGACTAGGAGAGATGGATAGTTTGTTCTTCTTTCGACTCATCCTACACGCTTTAGCAACGTATACACAGATTCACGGATCAACAAATAAGTTATTAAGAAATAATAATAATGTCCACAGCAACTTCGACAACAATCAGAAATATTTTAGCAATTCTTCTTGAATGTCAAAGGAAAGTATCTGAAAGGTTAGCTTGGAACCATACGTATAATGTTATTGTTGTTCTGTGTGTATATCGTCAGAATCATATTACAGAGCAGTGAGAAAACGCAACAGCACATCGTGTTGATTAGCTTCGGTATTAACAAAAGTGCAGCATTCAAGGCAAATCTGTAAGCTGTACGTTTGTCAATTTTATCTAAATTGTTTAATTTCATTATTGATGCTTTTGGGACATTCTTTACATTATTCTGAATAACGTTTGAAAATAAATTGTCCAACGTATCATCAGAAGTATAAGCAATAACCGTAGCAAATTTATGACAGTTCCCTTAAAGATGAATATAGTATCTGAAATATATTTAGCATACTCAGAAAATGTTTCAAACATATATATATATATATATATATATATATATATATATATATATATATATATATATATATATATATATATATATATATATATATATATATATATATATGAATTCACAGTAATTGCAAAATAACTGCTTCATAATTAAATGTATGAGCACCTTGTAATTCAGACTAATAATTGAAAGGAACAAATCCCCTCAGATAATAATTAATATAAACAGAATTTAATGATTACACTAAGACTAATGTTAATACAGGAATAATGAAATTTCAGGTAAACATCACTGGTTTTAAAAGCTAGGGCACATTTTCAGAATATGGATGAGCGTACAATATTCATTTCCAGATCAAAATGAAAGTCGAAAGTCAGATCTTTTCGAAGCTAGCCACACACACAATAAACGAAATGGTTTTCAGAAGGGAAACCCAATGACCTTAATTCAAATGCTTCAAACTCTTCAACCAGATCTAAACGTGTTTACCAAACAAACTGGCCTTATATTATAAATCAAATTGACAATGGACAAAATGAATCATTGAATACATTTATTTCTGTTAAAAATATTGCAATATATAATCACGATTTTTAACACACATAATATAGATACACATACAAATTCGAAAATAATATACCAAATACAAAATAAATATGTGTTAGTTTATCTTGATTGTTTTGCTTTTAGTAAGTTATGATAAAGAAACACTCACACACGTATAAAGTTGAATTATGTTAAGTTTGAATTGATGAGGAAATATTTGAGTAGCGTCTTTGACAGGGACTGTTGATGATTGTTTGTTTGTAGATAACAGAACACATTGATTTTGTCACATTGAACTTTAATTATCTTAATTCATTTTCATATTAAAGCAATACACCTGCTGCTTTTGCTGGTTTGCTAGTTTCAACTGCTGCTGCTGCTATTATCTCAGTGTCAATGACAGTGGATGTACTCACAGAAGGTTTACAAATATTGAATCATGAGGGTTACTTCCTCTTTTGTTGAGCGAAAGGCGTATAATACATGTATCACTCAGATACTTTATATTTGCCTAAATGTCTTGTAAAGACTCACATGTTTCTACTTAACTCACCCATCTGTTTAAAATAATCCTCTCGTTCCTTTTTCTCCTTTCTTTCGCCTCTCCGTGTCTTTGCTGTTCTTGTTGAACACATTTTTGTTATTTTCCTTTCTGACGTTACTACACATCTTCATAACTATTTCCGGTTTACTCTTGGAAATAGCACACCACTGATCAGAGAAGGTGAAGCCAGTACTACAGACGCATACAAAATGTCTGGCGGAGACGAAATGAAATAAGCCAAAGATAAACTGAACTCGTCCTGTTCTGGAGGAGTAACAATGACTGCGGCCAAACTATTAGTCGTATTTTTGGTATTAACATTCCAAGTATACGGTTTATACCCGAAAGGCATAAATCAACCTAAAGTGAGGTATTCTGTTTGAAAGAGAAACAGACAACACTATCTGACTAGGTTTCGTACCACGCTTTTCCAGTTCGGAACATTGCAACGTTCTCGATCTAGCCTTACTCTATTATGCCAGTGCAGTCGCCTATGCAGATATTTGTTCCTAAGACATAATAATAATAATAATAATAATAATAATGACTTCGTATAGCGCCTAAACTTTAACAGCTCTAAGCGCTTTACACCATCAATAATGATATGACTACACTACAGAACAACAAAAGAAAAAAGCAATGAAATTGGAAAACATAAAAACATGCTAAAAACATATAAGATACAAAGCATGATTAGGTCGCCATGTTTGTCCCTGCAGGTGAAACAGGTGAGTCTTAAGAGCACTCTTAAAAGGTACCACTGTGTCTTTGTGTCTAATTTCAATGGACAATTCGTTCCACGTCGCCGGACCCTGGTGTGCAAACGAACGTTGTCCATATGACCTTGTTTTCACCTTGGGAACGATGAGTATACGATTATCAGAAGAAGAGCATAAGTATCTAGCTGGTTTATACACAAGGTGGACGCTGGATATGTATATTGGACTGGAGTCTGTCATTGAAACATAGCACAGAGAACAAATTTTGTGTTTGATTCTGTATCGAATCGACAGCCAGTGTAGGGTACAGAGCAGTGGTGAGGTGTGTTCAGATTGAGGTACTCTAAAGATGATCCGTGCAGCTGTGTTTTGAACTTTTTGAAGTTTCTGGAGTAAATATTGTGATGAAACAGACAGAACTGAGTTACAATTGTCCAGTCTTGAAAGTACTAATTGTGGCGTTGCCCGACCCAAAATTAAATTAGAACCATGTGGTATCAAGTAAATCTGACAAGCCACTATTTATTGTTACACATGACCGCAGGCTAAAACCATCCCTTACGTAAGTTTGCCATAGTTAAGAGAGGAAGCTGACCAAAAGCCCGTCAGAAGTGTAATTAGCACCTTGGACTGGAAGGATGTTTTGTACATCAAAGAAGCTGCCAGAAGGAGTGGGCGTGCCTTATCTTCTGGATACGCTGACTGACCGCCAGATTGAATACGTCGAGTGGATAGGGCCCAGCGCTACCCAATCAGAATCGAGGAAGGGGTGGGACCCTGATTTATTTTAAAATATAATATCTTTAACCGGCCGGCTAGCTTTAGTTTCCGATTACCCGTTAAGGAGGATTGTCTGTAAAGAATTGGAACTCCGTAGCCATACGTTAATTGGCGGGAAAAACCTTAGAACAGAATTCTAAGTATAGCTTCTAAAAAGGTCAGTGAGCTATTTGTTTGATCTTTGCTTTCTGCGACTGCATTTAATTGTAGATCGTTTATATATACGTATTATTACTAAAATCGTAGTAGGAATAATTATTTGTGATGTTGATATGTTTGTATATTTGAAGAATGAGTTCCTATTTGTAAAGAATCGTATTGCTTGCTAGCTGTCGTAAGAATTAATATTATTATAATTTGCTATGTGGTTATTTGATAATACAATAGCACATTATCCATGTAATTATAGAAATTGAATGTTATCTTTGAAATGATTTCACTGTGAGGAATTAAATATATGAATATTTGAATATTTGTGTACGCTTGTGGGAGTGTAGTGTACAGACATACATCTGGTTGTCGTAATATTATAAGTACAACGAGATTATATATATACATATTAGATATACTTATGTGATATGATGTATGGATATATGTATGAGATCGTGCCATTACTCCATTGTTCCCTGTAAGAGTGTGTGGGAATTTCGATGTGTATGTGTGCGTGTCCTAAAACGTAATAGCCTTATCTGATGGTTAATGGATGATTTAGTGTGAAGTGAGATTTGATAAACCATATGTTAACGCCTTGTGATTTTCACAGGAAGCTTCGAGGGACAGACTAGTGAGTGGTCCCAGTGTCTCCGTTATAGACGGAAGAAAGGAAAGAAAGAGGGAAATCTGGAGAGGAAGTTTCGTGGGACAGACCAGTGGAAGTGGTCCCAATTGTTGTGATAAAGAAAGGAAGGAAAGTGAAGGGAGGAGAGAAATCGGGAGAGGTGAAATTCAGGAAGAGCGGAAGGATAGGATAATAGATGAGTACAACCAAAGGCCAGGTGGAAAATCGAACTCACACTGAAAATCATAAGATGAAATAGGCTATCACTTAGAGGACAAGTGATTATGTGACATTTAACTTTATAGGTTTCATTAAATTGTTATTGTAGAATTTCATCTTCGTGTTATATATATATAACCGGGGACTCAGAGCCGTATACCTATTTGGTCTTTAATTTAAATTTAAATTCACGAGCCAGGTGGAACTTCTATAATATTTTAATTAATATTTTGGAAGTACACCACACCAACCTTTGCAGAACGCTACACTAATGAACACACAAGTGTTTTAGTGGCATCAACTGAAAGATACTTACGAATGGAACTGATACGTCTCAATTCAAGATATGCAGCCTTACATATGTTCATGACATGTTGGTGTCATGTGAGAGTACTATCTACAGTAACGCCTAGGTTTCGTACTGACTGTGAGAATTTTATGTTGGTGTTGCTGATATTTATTGTCTGAGGTAAAGGATGTGAATGAAAATGTCTTTGTGTTGTGATCAGAATTCCCTCAGTTTTATCATCATTCATCTGCAGCTTGTTACATGTCATCCATGATTCACATAAGAAATGCACTTCTCTATTCCATGGATGGTAGCATCAACTTCATTTGGGTGGCTAGACTTGTATATTTGGGTGTCATCATGATAAAACTGGTGCGACACTGGGTGATGATCTATGACACTTGAGAGCGGTTGAGTGTACAGAATGAAGAGAACAGGTCCAAGAACAGATCCCTGTGTTCATACATCAACTGTGCTGGAGTGTATTCCATTTGCAGATATAATTTGT
This sequence comes from Unio pictorum, assembly GCA_030141615.1. Taxonomy (NCBI): domain Eukaryota; kingdom Metazoa; phylum Mollusca; class Bivalvia; order Unionida; family Unionidae; genus Unio; species Unio pictorum. The sequence goes on from JARLTB010000109.1 coordinate 902,821, forward strand.
CTCCTGTTGACTAAGTAGGACTTGAACTACTGTAAGGCTATATTCTGAATGCCAAATACATGCTGGAGACGGTGAAGTAATATATCATGGTCTATTTTGTCATATGCTGCAGATAGATCCAGGAGAGTGAGGACTGTAATCTTTCCACTATCCAAAGCAGAGAGAATGTCATTAAATACTTTCAGAAGAGTAGTTTCCATACTGTGGCAAGGGCGATATGCAGACTGTACATTGCTGAAAAGACTGTTTGAATTCAAATGAGATACAAGTTGAGTTAGAACAACCTTTTCTAAGATTTGTTATATGAATGGGAGATTAGAAACTGGGCGGTAGTTCTTTTAATCGTTATGGTTTAGTGTTGGTTTCTTCAGCAGTGGCTTTACGATGGCAGTTTTGAAAAAGGATGGGAATTCCCCTGATGAGAGAGAGAGAGAGATATTAATAAAATCAGTTAGTGAAGGTAATATTGGTTCTAAGCACTCAAGCGGCAGTGATGTCGGAATTGGATCAAGTTCACAAGACATTGGTGCACTTTTCATCACGATTGTCCGTACTAAATCAATAGAAACAGGTTCAAATGCTCCTAACGGTTGTCGCTGAAATTCTGCATCATAACTGTATGGTGACGAATCAGTTGAAATTGGGCTGTCACGCGAATCTCTAATGGTTTGTACTTTGTCATCAAAGAAATTTGCAAATTGTTCTGGTAGGTCTAGTGGAGAGAAGGTTGTTGGAAGTGGTGTACATTTGTTCCTTGACATTAGTTTGTTAGTCATATCGAAGAGCTCTTTGCAGTTGGAACTCTCCGTGATCTTACTATTGTAGTGGGATGATTTGGCTAAATGGACTATGTTTGTGACGTTCTTCTTAGCGGCATCGTAGATTTGTTTATGAATAGTGAGTCTGGTGGAAAGCTAAAGCCTCTCTGCTTTTCGGCGATGTCTTTTAGCAGTGCGAAGCTGGTCCCTAACACTGCTATATCATGGAGAACCACTTTTTTTTTATTGATACTCTGCATTTGGTTGCTGGGACATGTTTTTCAAGCAATGAACGCAGGCAGTTATCAAGGGAACATACCATCAAGGAAAAGACAATACTCATAGATTAACAAAACATCTGGCCAACAACATCTCTAGGAGAAAAATACTGATATTCTGAGCATTTGCTGACTTGTGTCTTAATATGTTTTTTATGTTTACGTATAGTTTTACAGCTAAAACGATAACGCTCTTTAACCCTTCTCTCGTATGTGTCATAGTATATGTGATGGCATATTAGTGTGTTTAAAAGCCATTCCTATGATTGTGTAATATTACAATATGTAACAGTGTCTGTGTGTATGTCTGTATGTGTGTGTGTGTGTGTGTGTTATATTCCCTTCTTTTCCATCTAATCCTCTTAATTGTGATATTATGGTCGTATAGTTATAGTACGTGTGTATAAAAACACACAACGATGTTATATAGTTAATCATAAAAAAGGTTGCTGGATTATGGGCTGTGGGGTTGTTTGGAGTAGACATGTATTTGGATTAGACTAGAAAAAGCGGTTGCTGAATAAAATATTTGGTATGTTGGATTGTAATTAAACCGTTGCTAATTTATATTAGGCATTTATCAATATCTGTTTTCCGATTTAGTTCGAACATGTTAACTAGTCTCAGAGATGCTTTCACAAACTCGATGAATATATCAGATCCATGAGCTCGGTTCAGCTAATATATTCCATTCGATTAGTTTGCAACTTAAGCCTGGGTGCACTTTCAAGATCCAGATAAGCATCATACTTACAGCGTCCATTTAAAATTAGTCAATCTACAATTTTGGTAGACGTTCAGAAATTGCAGATTGTTTAGTCCGTGAAGAGGGAGTGTGAGAGCTCTGTTGTAAATTACATTGAATTATCGCTTGAAACTGACTCTAAGTTGACAAAAGATGAATCAGGGTGACCCCAAATGGTTCATTCATAATTTTCATGACGATTCATTTTGACATTATAAACATGTTTGAAACAAATGTGTTGATACTGACCTACCAATCCATAAGGCATCAAAACACTACGACTCGGGATCAAAGCGGTACGGATAGGCATCAACGTACTACGAATGGGATTCAATGTACTCCGCCTGGGCATCAAAACACTAAGACTGGACATCAAATCACTAAGACTGGACATCAAAT